>OZ014530.1:252931566-253272022 GCA_963966105.1 Volucella zonaria | reverse complement strand
TAGTTCAGAGTACGTCCGAAGGTGGGTTTATTATTAAAAGAGGTAAGAGCGCAAACAGCATGTTCTACTTCAAGGCTGTAGTACATGTGATATAAGGAAGCTGTAAACTTTCTTAAATACATAGATGTCTGTGTTAAATGACCACCTTCAACTAATTAAACAACTTTTTACCCAAATATAGCTTCTTTTTTTTTTTTAAACAAAATTGGACAGAATCTAATCCTCCGTAGATAGAACGCAAAGGGTCCTTGGTATAGGTGTTTTTTTTGTTTGTTGTCTTATTATTGTATATTATTATTTTTCTTTTTTTAATTTCATTTTCATTGTCGTGTAAGTTTTTTGTGTAGGCCATAAAATTAATGACCCACATACAAGTACACACTAAATCTTTTAAAGAAAATATTTTGCGGCAAAACTTTGTACTCAGTGTTTAGGTAAAGGTATTATATTCTCGTATCCTTACACCCATATATGTATGTATATGCTTATATATATGGTACACCCCAACAATGGTATCAAGTACACACCTTTCATTTAGTTTACCTCTGACGGATACAGTGTGCCTGGTGAGCATAATAGCTAAAGCTATTGTCGTTGTAGCATATAGCTTATGTAGAACCAGAGCATAAAATAAGGAAAATGGCACGAAATAAAAATCATTACCTAGCTGATCCTTATCTGATTGTGATGGTTGGTTACTAGGAGCTTAAAGTTCATACACGTATAAACTAACATACAAGTATGACCACCCCATAGGCACATGAGTACAATTTCGAGTGCGATTTAGAGTACGATGACGTAACTTTTGGTTCGATATCGATTCGTTTCGTATACACAGAACCATCCAATTCGATGTGCTAATGATATCATGTCAAGTAGGTTGTCGGTTGGAGGTTGTAAAAGGACAACCGGCCAACAGGTTCTTTTCGCAATCAAATAAGCGAGAGAACAGCGTGCCCCATTATCATCCACCTCACTTACCAAGTTCATGTTATTGGCGTCATTTTAAGAGCAAACCAAGATGTTGATGTCAAGATTCGAATACGAGTGCACACGAGTATCTGTAAATTGTAGAACGTACAGAAAGTCGAAAGTGGTTCTGTGTACACACGTAAGTGCTGACTTGGGTGAGGCGCTCCTAATGCATTATTAAAGCAATCTGAAGGAAAAAATTGTAATAAGTGCTTATGCAGCTCATTGAGAATGTACGGATACATCCCTTGGGGGTATGGGATATTTAACCTGAAATTGGTGTAGGTAATTTCTGAATTTGTTACACAGATAGTCAATGAAATTTGACTGGGCTTCTTTTTTGAGATGGAAAATTATAAACTTGCATTCAGTGGATTAAAGTTTTTGATTTAAATTTCGATAGCATTCCACAGACAAACGACATCCAACAGATATATGTAGTCAGATGGTGGAAGTTAATGGAGTATTGTGCGTATGATAAACCGCCAATTCCGGTGGGCACTTCGAGCTAAAATATCATCACAAAGACTGTTTAAGATGCGAAATGACCCTCAACTTTATTAATAAACTTGATAATCACTTTAGTGGAGATTCCTTGCAGTTCCTCAGTCGAAAATAATGCCTCCTTATGACGGATAGAGCCACGCGTTCACACAACAGTATATGTTCTGCGGCTTCGTCGTCTTTCATATACGATATTTAGCTTCCTGACAAAGCTAATGTACGTGCTATTGAGGCTGTAGCGTAGAAAGGTGGCAAATCCTCTCATATCAGAACGATATATTCTTTCAATATTCTCTCAATTTTTGATCCTTGAATTTATTGATGAACACGGAATGCCGCAAGAGAGCTTCTGGATTATTGATCCGCTTAGCTGAAATTTTTCTATCCAGTTCATCGTGCCATGTGTCCTTTTACTCACCAAATTTCACTTTGTTTTTCCAGATAAGTTTTGAAGTGTATTGCAGGAGTTAACCAGCTTAAAGCTGTTTATCCTGCTTGACTGTCCGTCAGCATACGAGTATTGATGGAGCGCCTTTCATTCCTGTTCCAATCACACTGCTACTTCGTGGAGGTCAGCTTGAAAGACGTCGGGACTCTTGCCATTGCCCGGCTTTGCAACGTTTGTTTTTGGGCTATGGATACTGGATCCATGGATTTTGGATCCATCTAATTGTTAATGTTGAGTTATTGAAGTCCAATGCTTGTCGATTTTAATATATTGAACCTTCTGCGAGAGCATAACTTTTTTGTTATGCGGTCATCTACCGACTTCTAATTGAGAAATCTTTGCAAAGTCCAATAGTACCGCGATTTCGTTCTCTTCTGTTTGTAATAACCTCACTAAACTTCGATTTAACACTTCTTTCAGATTTGTATGTTTAAATAAAACACAAAGAAATTAACCTTATGAAGATTTTTTTAAATTCATCAGAAAGATTATTTCATGTCATTTAATACTTGAAAATAGTTTGGGGTATATATCCATCACGACTGCATCATACAAAGCGCATTCCAGAGGTACAGCTTCAAAGCAGTTTTTCGAGCATTTGGGGGTGTATAATACTCGAACAATGTTTTGCTCCGCAGCGTCAATCGTAGCTGATTTATCAGAATAAACTAGTGACTTGACGTAGCAAATTGGCGGGTCCATTGCTTGAAAAGGCAATGTTTTCGTTCGCAGTATGGGGTGAAGCACCACCCGGTTGGAACCACAGTTCTCCCACATTTTTGTAGATGCAATGGCATCTAGTGAGCTTCTTGAGTCTCTTCATCGCTCCAAACATGAAAATTCTATTTGTTTAAGTATCCGTTTAACCAGAAATGAGCCTCATCACTGAACAAAATTTTACGGTAAGAAACTGGGTCAACTTTTAGTGATTGATTTAAAGCCCAATCACTAAACACCCGACCCAATAGAGGTCCACATGGTTTTAGCTCTTGCATCAAGTAGATCTAATAAGCCCTGAGTTTTTTATACAGAATTTTCCAAATAGTGGATGGACGAATGCCAAGTTGCCGCAAACGACGACGAATAGATAAATTGTGGTCCTCTTTAACGCAAGCTTCCGCAACGGCGATCACAGTAGCGTGTTCCAGGCGAAAATTTTGCCGATTAAAGAAGCTCTGTCCTGCCTGAAGAAAAGCGCGATATCTGCAAAGGATATCCGCATCTTTTCGTATAGACAGGCAGCTATCAAACCCCTGGAGTTGGTCTCTCGAAAACCGCCCTTGAATACGGATCATCTCTTGATCAGAGACATTCCAGGGAACCGTAGAGCCGATGAACTCGCCAAAATTGGAACCACTCTACCTATCCTACCGGAAAAGAGTAGCATAGCTATTCCAATCGCAACGGGGAAATTAATATTAAAGCTGGAATATAGAAGAACAGACCTTAGGTAGACTGTTAGACCAATATGTCTAGCGACTAAACAGATCTGACCAAAGCTAGATCCGATGAGTCCGATCCTTCTAAATAGGAAGCATCTCTGCGCCAGGTGTCATCACTGGGCACTGCCTCATAGGCAAGCACGCAGTGGCTCAAGTGGCAGTGGACTGGTTTCCAAATCGGAAGGTTGTGTTCGAATCCTAGCCTCGCCCCAAAGACATATCATCCACTTTTTCAGTTAACGAAAATCAAGTAAGACGAGTAATTGACTAGAAATCAACATGAAGACAACTTCCACGAAGAATTTAGTCTCCCCATTAAATGTTGGATGCCACCCATGGAGCGAAATAACCACTGAGCCCAAACACCTTTCTTTCTCTCTCTATCCCATTTTCCAAAAAACCCAACACATGCTAAGGCATTATAAGTGTATTCATACCCAGTGTTAAAAAAGGCTTGGCGCTTTTACAAACGATTTCTGTAGAAGCTGCATGGACGAGGAGGAAGAGGAGACAATCCTCCACCTTCTCTGTACATATCCAGATCTCTCCCAGAAAAGAAAACTTCACTTAGAAGCTTTCTTCCACAATGACCTAAACGATCTAAAAAATATAGACGTAAACAGTCTGCTACGCTTCATGGTAACCTCAAACTTGTCCCATTAGTAAGAGGATCATAGATCCACGTGGCATCACAATGGGCCAATAGGCCTAAGTGGGTTGGTGTGTCCAACAGCCACTCTTACTTACCAACCCTTTAATTATCTGTATAGAGAAATACCTCCGGCAGAATAAAACCGGATGGGAGTGTACTCTCATGGTATATGGCATTCGTTTAATAAGCCCCAAATACCTGGTAATTGTCAATCCTGTTTAGTCCAGGGCATAGATGAACTAGCCTAGATGGCAAACTTTGTAGATATTGGAAAATCAAAACCGGTTTTCTGCTGATCGCCCCTATCCGTGTGACCCTGTCGGTGAATACGTGTGAATTGTCATCAATGGCGATTTCCCTCTCATTTTATACAAACCACTCCCATTTTAATCAAAAAAAAACCTCATACACATTACACACACTCATGCAAGCCGCTCTCATTCTAGCAATTTTACTTGTAAATTGCTCTCATTCTATCAAATTTTGAGAAAGTTATAGAGAGTGTAAATGTGTTGGAATTCACTTACAGTGTGTCAGTGCGAAAGTTAAGGGTTTGCAAAAGTATTAGTAGAGTTTGACATCTTGTCCAGGGAACTCAAGTCAAGTCCCATCGTGAAGTGCTTTGTTGGGCCAATATCAGATTTTATGAACTCAGATTCTGGTGTTCTGTACAATCTGAGACAGGCCCTGAGACATTGCCTTTCAGACACCCTAATTGTTTCCATATAATACGGCGCAACGTTGAACCACACGGGATAACCATAAGTGATGACTGGCCTGATTAGGGCCACGTAGTACATTACTTTCATCCTCGAGTCAAGCTGATTGATGTGAAACAGTTTCCCTATTAGGCCTAAGTCCTCCTTGGTTCCAGCTATTTACATGTTTGTCAAAATACGAATGCTGGTCAAGCCAGGATACAAAGGCATCTAACTACGCTCCACACTGCCAATGGCAGTTCATGATGTCCAATGACGGCCAAATTTCACCAGTGATTTTTGGTATCGCAGGAAGCCAATCTTAATGGAATTATCAGCAATATTTTTTCCGATTTTTGAAAATTGATTTTCTTTTTCCAAGTACCGCAATACACCTTCATGTGATCGCCCGTATACTGGTTTTTGCATTTGTTCCAATGTATGTCGTAGATCAGTTTCGACGCTGCATGAATAGTATCATGCCTCGCCCTAAAACTAAACTAATTGTCCGTGATTATATGGACAACCACTTCAACAGAGCCCTATTGAGTAATTCCCCAAATCCTTTGCTAATGTTCGGAAGTAAACTAACTTTATTCCTCTTCGGGATAGGGTGTACCACTGCTAAGTATTTTCTAATGCGCTGGATAATACGCGTTAAATAGCCTAGTAAAAATAAAAATGCCCACTGCTTCAAATGGCAGATGTCTCAATACAACGTTTGAGTTTCCGCCTATTCCTGGCGACTTTTTGTTTACACAGGAGCTCATCTTTTCGCACGAACATACGAGCGGTAGCGCATTCATCTGCTACGATAAGGTATACCGCGTTTACCTTATTGGATACTGTCAATTTTGAAGTTCTTTGCGCAGATAAGCTCTATTCTAAATGTTGTGATTTGAAAAAAGCTCGCAGCAAATCCCCTCTTTCCTGTGCATCTTCGACCACAAAAACACCATCGCAATCATCGGCACTTTCAGGACTTATACCAATCGTCAGTAAGGTCGGTCTAGTTTCTGTAGTTTGTGGAATTCGGACACATTGAGTGTCATTGTGCTCTTTCCTCCTGAACAAATTACTCATCTGCGGGAATATATGTATAGCCCGAATCTTGTTGCCACAATACAGACTTACAGATTTTTTGTAATTTTTGATTTTTGAACAGTGACCTCAATGTCCAAATTTCCAAGTTGTTTCTGTCCGTAAACTGCCTGTACAGTTGTTTGAGCCTCGAGAGCAGTCCGCTTTTGTGTGCGTAAAGTGCATCAATTGTTGGAGTTCTCGTTGCTTGTCAAGTTTCAATTTCTCGGAGGATCAATCCCACTTAACCAAAATTACGCTTTTAAATCCTAGAGAAGCGCGACCATCATGCCCTACGATAATCCTATGAGAACTCATGGTCGTACTGCTCAACTATGCTCTAGTTATAACTATTGTACTCGATCGCCCGCAAACAGTTCCGGGTTTTGCCGGTCTACGTCTATTAGTGGTATTCTGATATCCAAAAACGATCCGGGTTAAGGGAAGGATGGGATATCCGTCGCGTAAAACTCAAGTTTCTACTCAGTCATATTTTGGACAGTTGTGCAACAACTTTCCCCTAGTATTCGATGGATTATTTCCCCGTACCGCATGTCTAACATTAAGGTCTCCGGTCAGAAAGTATACATTTTCTTCAGATTGAAGCTGGAGAGAATGAAAAAGTAATTCGAGTTCGGTAATAAATTGTTTCAGGTGCATAAAGGGACACCACATGCAATGTTCTCCCACTGCGAAGAGCAATGCATATAATGCAAGCTTCTAACACCTGAAAGCTACACACGCACCCTCTATATATGATTCTATGGCACAAGCCTCCACGTATTAAAATGCTGACCCTACCTCCACGAGTGGAATCAAACCGGTTTCTTCTATATGAATAGTACCCAATTTGTGATTCTGGTTAAGCATAGTTTCACTTACCAAAAGCACATCTGGGACTTCGCTCAACAATAAGTTACAAAGGTTGGTTTTTCTTTCAATCCTGATTAGTGAGTTAATGTTCAACGCAAGGATCTTTAGATTTGTCTCATTCAACGTAGCAGATATTGTCAAAAAGGGTCGAATAGATTACGTCAATTCGACCGTTTCCAGTGCTTTTCAGCTATCTTTGATCTGTAGCTTTACCAGGTCCAGATACCATTTGGGCAAAGGATAAACTGGGTGCAATAAAATTAGAAAAGTCACGACACTTTGACTCTTTTCTTCTTCGATGAACTGTTTTCGAGACTGGACATTTTTTTTTTCAGTTCCTGGAACCAACTACAACCCCTGAAATTGGTGGGATGTCCGGAATTCCTACAGAGTACACAAAAGAGTTGACTCCTATCCGCTGGTCTATTGTTACTTAGAGAACATTCTCCACTTTTGTGGTCCTTATAGTACTGTACGCATCTAAACTGCATATTGCGAATCTCTGGCAGCGCATACTATACATGGCAGTACCCGAATGGAATTTAATATTTCGTAGACTAACAATTTTGCTGCTGGGCGTTAGCTGAACTGAGAAGAATGGTAATTTTCGATTACCCACGGCTTGATACCGACGAATTTCAGGTCGTCGTCCTCAAACACCTTCAGCTCGAGCTACTCTGTTTTTATTATTGTGTCGATGACTTTTAACAGCACTGTCTGCACTTTCTTACCCTTCGAGGTATAAGTGAAGTACCTACTCGGTCTCTGCTTCTCTAAGAGCGGTGCGTATCTTATTATACTCCTTACATATTCGTTTCATATAAAAATTCTTACAAACTACTCGTCGCTTACAAAACCTAATGCTATCGTTAATCTCTAAGTTACTCATATTAATGGGAGGAATTTTATCCTTCCTATGCTGAGATTGCTTCTGCTGTTCTTGCTGTTATTGTTTTTGTTGCCGCTGTTGGTCTTGTTTCTGCTGCTTCTATGGTTGCTGAATACAAGCCCATTGCAATCCTGCTATACCTGTCAAAGACCTTTAAGAAATTACTCCAAAAATAAGTCCATCAGTATGTCAGGAGAAATGATCTTCTATGCAGCATTGATCCGGTTTCCGACCCAATAGGAGCTGCAGTACTGCGCTACTATAGAAAAAAATCCGTAAATATTTGGATAGAAGTCATCCGACATACATAACTCTGCTCGATTTTTCAAAGACCTTTTACACTGCAGTAAACTCAAAAGCTGTGTCTCCTTTTCCATGCCATCTGTGAAATTGATTATAACTTACCTAAAGGATAGCAAGCAATGCGTTTGTGTTGGTAAGAATTTTTTCAACTTTTTTAATGTACAAAGTGGTATATCGAACAGTTATTGATAGCTCAGGCTTTCAACCTGTTCATATAAATTAATTACCCATAGAGTTGGCTGCCTTCGCTGCAAACCTTGGTGTGACTTTCAACTCCACACTTAGCTGGGACATATACATGCCTTACCAATCTTATGGACGAGGCTCATACTGGACTCTGTACTCTATGGGTCACACATCATCTTCTTCCAACGAAAACCAAACTTACTTTTTGGGGGGTGGTCGTGGTGGTTCGAATCCTAGCCACAGCAAGTTTTCATTTGTATAATTGGAACTCAGTCAGAAAAATCTGCGTGTGAAGGCATAACACTGACATGTAGATTTGGCTGTTGTAGGGTTTTCAAACACAAAACAACCCTTAAAATTCACAACTTAACATTCCGAGAGAAGAAAAATCTCTCCGTCCTATTCGGAGTCGGACTCCCACCACTGGAGAGTCAATATCGAAACCAAACACACCTGAGTTTCAAACCACTACATCACAACAATGCTTTCCTTTCTCCTCCTTCTATCTTTCCGCCCGCGCCGGGGCGACAGTAAAAGGGTATCATAACCCCCTTAGGCGCGCGTAAATTATAAAAAAAAAAAACTTTGACCAAAACTCTTATTTTGCTAAATTTACTATACGGATGGCCAGATCAATCCCTGTATATTTGCATACCCTGATGACATTAACATCACTGATACACTTGTCAATACTTGTAAAGGCAATTGAGTAAAGGCCTTTTCAAGAAGCACTAAAAAGGCTCTACGAGTATGTAGCGCACATATCAATAATATTAAATGAACACATTGAAGAAATACATAACTCTTATTTATAAGGAAACTTTATAAATGACACTAATTAAGTGCAACAAAATGAACTAACATTTGTAATGACAGCACCTTAAGTGACATGTAATTTTGACAGCCACATGTCTTTAGATAATTCTTTCTTTCTTTTGTAATCCGCCATTGAGTCTAGGCCTAAAAAACCTAGCAGAATAAATTATAGTTTATATATATTTAATTTGGAAATCCGCGTTTTAAGGATTTGGCATTATTTTGTTGGGTAACAAACTCATATATTGGTGACCCCGACAGTTATAATGAATACAGAAAAAAAAAAGGGGCAACGCGCAATTCAATGGCAATCCAACGCCAAATGAGGACAGGAACAGCAACGAAGGCGCGGAGATTGCAAAAGTATCGATCGGAATTCCACCATTCTGGCAACCAAAACCAGAACTATGGATTGCTCAAGTGGAATCGCAATTTATAGCAGCATATATCACAAACGACAAGACAAAGTATCACACGATTGTCGCTGCGATGGAAAGTACAATCCTTTCACAAGTAACTGATATAATCCTAAGGCCACCGACTAGTGACATGTATACGACTTTAAAAAATCGCTTAATCGACCAATTCGCTGACTCCGAGGAAAAACGAATAAAGAAACTGCTGCAGGACTTGCACTTACTGCAAGAAATGCGCGATCTCGCCGGTAGTCAAATGAACGACAATATGTTGAATTTGGATGAGTAGACTACCGCCAAATATACTTTAAAAGCATCCATGAACCATCAATCTAGAAGCAGAGATAGGAGCCGTCATCGTTCGTGCACCCGCACAATGTCATGGAACAGGGGCCTCGAGATCGGTTGGTACCACCGAAAATTTGGCAATGGTGCAGTCACCAAATCGAGAATAAAACAAATACTGAAAACAAACAGTAGTTCGGCGCCGATCTTTCAGGTGGACTTTTATGATAGCCGATGTATCACACCCGATTTTGGGAGTAGATTTTTTGTGTCTCATTTCAACATATTATGTAGTTAGCCTACGATACCAAAAATTGATAGATGGGCTGACGAAAGCAAGTCGAGGACTTCGAAGGGTATTAAATAACTTAACTTGTATTAATCACTCACATCCATTTCAGGACTTACTATTGGAGGTCAAGGATATGACACAGAGCAACATCGTACCAAAACCTATACCTCACGGCATAACTCACCACATCGTGACGAAAGGCCCACCAGTGTTTGCCAAGCCAAGGCGACTGTCACCGGAAAAACTTAAAGCAGCCAAATCCGAAATTAAATTCCTCCTTGAATCAGGTATTTTGCCGCCCATTACGAAGTCCATGGGAGAGCCCACTGCATATGGTACGAAAGAAGAATGGAGAGTTTAGTCCTTGCGGTGATTTTAGGCCTTTAAACAGCATCACTGATATCGGATCCCGCATTTGCACGATGTCACACAAGATTTAAACGGATGCGAAATCTTCTCAACCATCGATCTACGCCGGGAGTACCATCAGCCGGCTAACGTATCAAAGACTGCCATCACGACTCCACATTCGGCATGTTTGAGTTTGTCTATATGTGCTTTGGACTACGCAATGCCGGACAGACATTCTAGACATATCTAGACGACATTCTAAGTAATCTCATCATACACGAACATCGCCAATACCTTCGTCTCGCCTTTGAGAAGTTGAGTGAGTTCAGTGTCATCATCAATACATCTAAATGTTTTCTGGGCAAATCTGAAGTACGATTTTTGGGCTATTCGGTCAGTAAAGAAGGAGTCAAACCACCACCAGAGCGAATTCAAGCGCTACGAGATTTTAAGCTACCCGAACGAACCCGCGGTCTGAGACGTTTCTTGGGAATGGTAAATTTTTTCCGGAGATTTTTGCCCCGCGCCGCTGAAGATCAACTGCTGCTATCAACAGAAATCAAGGGGAGAAAAAAAGTGATAAATCAATAATCAACTGGAAGGAGGATACAAAACAAGGTTTTCAATTCTGTAAGGATAGTTTATGCAAAGGTACACTACTTATTTTCCCGAAACTAGATGCGTCCTTTTCGTTAATCGTTGATGCCTCGAGCACTGCTCTGGAAGCCATTCTTCAACAGCAACCTCTCGGATTTTACTCGGAATGGCTTAAATAATCTCAGCAACGATACAGCACAAACGACCGCGAGCCCCTTGGCGCGTATAAAGCAGTGAAATACTTTCAACGTATGCTCGAAGGCTGAGAATTCATCATTTTTACTGACCATAGGCCGTTGCAGTTCGCTTTCCAACAAAAAATAGAGAAGGCTTCGCCGAGGCAAATTCGTCATTTTGATTTTTTGGCCCAATTCACAACTGATATCCGCTATCTTCCTGGCAAAGAGAATAGTATAGCGGATACTATGCCGCGCGTAGACGCCATTCACATACCTGAGACAATCAACTCTGAACGACTTTTTAAACACCAAACCAAATTTATTTTTAAAACCTTTTTTCATTCCAGGAACCAATGCAGAGGTACTATGCGATGTATCAACAGGAAAGATCCGCCCGTGCCTAACAGAGGAGTTTCGCCAGATCGGATTCAAGTGGCTACACAACCTCATTCACGCTGGCGATGCAAAAACAGCAAAGCTGGTAGCTGAAAAGTTTGTCTGGCTAAATTTCAAAAAGGATTGCCGTTTGTGGACTCGACTTAGCATACCGTGTCGAAAAGCTAAAGTTCAAAGGCATAATAAAGGACCGATATCAACGTACCGACTGAGTGCAGATTCGAACACGTTAATATGGACATAGTTGGACAGCTTCCATCCAGCAAGGGTTACAGTTACTGCCTCACTTGCGTGGATCGGTTCACTCGCTGGACAGAAGCCTACCCCATGGAAGACATTACTGCGGAGTCAGTAGCATTCACCTTTTACACAAATTGGATTTCCAGGTTTGTAGTAGCACTCAAACTAACTACCGACCAAGGGCGACAATTTGAATCGTTCTTGTTTTGTGATCTAACCACACTCATTGGCGTAGAGCACTTGAGGACAATTGCATATCACCCAGCATCAAACGGTATCATCGAGCGATGGTATAGGTCGCCAAAGGCTTCGATCAAGTGCTACCAAATGGTGAAGTGGGTCGAGGTACTGCCGTTAATTTTGTTGGGCTACCGATCATTGTATAAAGCAGATCTGAAAGCGACACCTGCAGAGATGGTATACGGCGATGCGCTTCGTTTGCCTGGCGAATTTTTGCACAAACAACTAGACCAGCCCGTAACGGAAGCTGACTTTGTAAAAACTCTGCGAACACTTATGCAAAATGTGAGTGCTTTTTGATCCTACTTGTGTTGACGAGATTTGAATAAGGATATAACAACAAACTCCGTGCGAAGCTGTGTATCCTTATCGACCTGGCCAGAAAAGTGCACCAGATAGCGCTGGGACATAAAGAACGAATGAATATTTACGTATCGGACCAAAGAGTTGCCGATTCCATCGCGGAGGGACAACGTAGTATAGGAAGAGTTTGCCTTTGATGGCGCACGCAATTGGAATTGGACTTCACCTTCACCCTTTTAAGGTTTTTCCAGGAGTTCGACAAAACGATAATAGAAAAAAAAAAGTACAAATGTCAAAATTGCAAGTAAGTCCGCTATCCATAAGGTGGCAATTCCAGTTAGTGAAACTTCCCTGAGCAAAAATACAGGTTATTGACCCGAACCCGAAACAAGTCCTTGAAATGAAAAGAGTTCTTTCATAAAACACACCTCACAATGAACAGACTCTAAATAGTATACTGGCTCTGTATCCTCTTCTTAAAAGATACATCTATCCATGACATCGAACAAGAAGTTCAGTTATTGTGGCAGATAACCAACAATCGGCAAAACCCACATTGTGCACAATTGAGATAACCCCGACTAGCATTACAATGACGCAGCGGCATCATACCTATTCCTTTCCATCTACCTCATCGCAAACGTAATCTCGTAGATACTTGTTCGATTGCGGATTACTCTCTATTCCTGAGTGCTTAGCATAAATCAACATAAATATAAGATACGAAAATCGCCTGGAAAAACCGTCCGACAAGAAGAAATTGGAAATCGGAATAGAGTAGAGTAGAGTAGAGTAGAGTAGAGTAGAGTAGAGTAGAGTAGAGTAGAGTAGAGTGTAGTATTCGTAAGTTAAATGATGAGCTGTGTACTCGTATTTCGCTCCGCTCCGCTTTGTCCATTCTTCCAAATCGGGAACTTTCCTGGCTCCAGCCAACTAACATATACTCGTACATACATATAACAAAGAAAACTTTTCAATCAGCGTCGGTTTTGTTCTTCAAATTTGGATATGAATCTTTGGTAACCTTCAATTCCCAATGGGGAATGGTCGAAAATTTGAAATAATCATATCCCAAGGTAGTCAGTGAATGTTGCCCCAAGGGACTATTAGAAGGAATAAACTCTAAGTAGGCTGATGGAACCAAGTCAGACGGGGAAGGGCAGTGTATTCGTAGAGATGATTCTGACTTCGACAAAATCATCAATTTTCGTTTTGATATCAAATTGATTCGTTGAGAGTTTTATGCAACGATATCGAAAATGTTTTCTTCCTTTTTTATTTATTTGTTTGCCTACTTTTGATGAGCTATCAGAAGTGGGGTTTCAGACTCAGGACTTGATGATTGGCTGAGAGCCTCGCTGTTGTTAGCCTAGGTATGGGAATTATTAGTATTCCTGAGGTATAAATTTGATTTTACTTATTAAAGGTAAGTTAAATGTAATTTAAGTGAACGCAGATAAAGGGTGATTCGAGTAACTGGATTACGAGCGATTATTGCCAATGATTTGATTGCATTTTAAGGATGACACAAGATGGTATAGATATGCAGAGTCGTAAAGCACGTAAATGCTTCAGTTCAAAGTCTGTTTCTGAGGTCATCCGAGGCTTATCACCTTTTCAAATTATGACGTACGGACCAACCTGCAATGCGTTACATTCAAAAATGTAAGAATGTTCCTCGAACTGGAAGACAGGTTTCAAATGCCCGATACCAGCAGATAGAAAGATCATTCAAGCAAATGGCCATCATCTGTAGGCGTTGAGCAGATGATAAGATTTATGAGTATCAAATATTTATTAATCGATTTCACACCCCGCATAGTTCTAGTTAACGAGGGCATGAAAAAGATTTTCCGAAGGGCTAACACGTGGTCTATCATAGACATAACTCTTGTCAGTAGTTTTCTAGTATATAACACAAATTAGTGGATCAGCGAATACTTACTAGATTTTCGAGATCCTAAAAGAGAAACGCCGAAACTGCTCAAAAATTTCTGGTTAGAGAAGATCACTAGTACTTACCAACTGAGACCCGGGACCGCGGAGAGCTTCAGCTGTCGGACCCATACATTTGGATGTGATGTTTCTATGTGAAGAAGAAAATCCAGCGCATTCTGCTCATCCTGCTACTGGTGAAACAATGAAATAAGATCCCTAAGAACTACCTATCTGGGAGTGAGAAAAAAAGCCCAAACGCTTAAGGGGAAGACTGGATTTTAATCAGAATCCGGTTACCTTTAAACAGGCGAGGAGATCCCTGAAAATGGCCAATAAGGACAGCAGAAAGAGGAGCTTCAAAAAGCTGCTGAACGAAGCCGATATATATAAAGCGTTGGGGAACTCCGTACATAGAGCTCTTCAACTAACACGTCCGACAATCCTGGAAAATATTATTAGAATTATAAATTACAGATGAAGAGATCTTATCTATTACAAAAAATGAATTGCTGTTGGCAAGCAAAAGGATTGGCAACAGGAAAACACCAATCCCGGATGGAACACCAAAGACAGCCCTTGAAGCAGCAATTATGTTACATCGAGATCGGACATCTTTGTAGAAGTAATTTACAGCTGTCTTAAAGGGGGGAACATTCCCAGATCGCTGGAAACTATAGCGTTTAGTGATCTTCCTCAAAGGAAATAAACCTCCAGGAGTTTCCTCGTCGTACCGCCCCATTTGACTTCTGGATACCTAAGGAACATTTTTAGAAAAGGTCTTTTAAATATCATACAAAGCGGAATACCAGTTTGGGTTCCGAAAATCCGACTCCACCCAATCAAAAAATTGATTGATATAACAAGCGCGCCAAAGGCATGCCCGGCCAATAGCACTACACTGGTCTACGACGTCATAAGGCTCACAATTGTTCCATATAGGATTAAATATATAATGAACCAACTAATAGCTTCAGTTAAAAATGGACTCACTGCTGACGACTCTAGCAAATGTTTAAAGGACAACGGCTCGGATCTGCACGTGAAAGTTCGGACCCTTGACAGGTCACGTACTGCAGAGGCCCTTGACTGCTATTACGTAGATACAACCGCTATCCAGTGCGATATGATGGGCTAGACATAAGGAAAATGAAAAACTGTGATACGTACAAGTACTACGGTGATTGCTGTAGTGAAAAGAAACAGCGCTTATTTGGATGCGGCAGTCTTAGGCAAGAAATCTTGAGTTTCCGACTTGTGAAAGAACACGTTACGAAAACCAGGATAATAATAATAATCGCAACAATAACAATAAAATAATCCTAATATGCTCCCATGCCCAGACGGAATCCCAGGACGACCCCACCAAAGAAATTTTCTACAAATTCCTCGATGAGTAAACCGTACTAGGCGATTTTAATGCCAGGACAGGAATGGAGGACATCTTTTGTAAGACAGTTGAGGAACGTAGTCTACACGACACCGCGTCTAGCAACGGACTTAGGCTAATTAACTCTGCGGCGGGACGAAATGTTATTATAGCAAGCACACGTTTTCCTCATCTCAATATACTCAAGGGGACATGTTGGTCTCCGGATCATCACACCCTAAATCAAATTTATCATTTTGCGATAGACGTAAGGCATGCCTCCAGTATTCTTGATGTCGAACGTTGCCGGCAGCCAATATTGATTCGAATCACTACCTTGTTGTAGCCAAAGTGCGAATGCGGATTTCCCAAGTGTCACGACAAATAAGAACTACAGAAGGTATCCAGAAATCACCAACTTATATGCCGTCAGCATCAAATACCGAAGACCAGTGGCAACGCTACCAACTTGCAACTCATATGCTGGGTTTCATCCGACCACCACCAAGAAATCCCTGGTTCGATGAAGAATGCTACCAAGCACATGCAGCTACAATAAACAAGAAGCCAACAAAAGCGGCGCTGCAACGAAGGACTACAACCGGAACAGAAGAGACGGAAAGAACTTCGGCTTCTCCAGTAAAAGATTAAAGAGCACGACAAACGATCGATCGAAGATATTGAGAGGTTATACTCTAGGAATAATGTACGGAAGCTTTACCAAAAGGTAAAAAGAGCGTGTTAAATCTAGAAGACTCGTACAGAAACCAGTAGAGATGAAGAAAGAAACCTTGTATTGGAACTGCAAAAAGTGATGAGAGCATGGAAATACTTTTCCTGCAGACCGTGTAACGCCGAAGAAGCTCAACTTACCGCCGTCAGCAGAATAGACTAGTCAACTTAGACGATGATAGCCAAAACTTCCGTCTAATCAAAATAAAGGAAGGGCACTAATATCTCAGCTGAAATCCCACTGGACCTGACGGCTTACCGGCCGAAATATTCAAAACTTCTGGAAATGTCTTTGCCGATAGAATGCAGCAACTCATTTCTCAGATCTGGTCAGAAGAGTGTATGCTGGAATGGAATCTTAGCCCCATATGTCTGATCCACTAAAAAAGAAACTCCCTCTACTGCCCCAACTATAGAGGTATAAGTATCCTCAACATCGGACACAAGATCTTATCTGCCATATTAAATGAACATCTGAGACCCTTCGCCAACAACCTGACTGGTCTCTATCAGTACAGTCTCAGACCGGATAAATTCAAAATCTTTATACTCCAGCAGATCCAGGAAAAGCATCCAACATCTTTTCATCAATTTTAAGGCGGCATATGGAAGCATTTAGATAGATGTGCTACAATATATAGAGCCATGTCTGGTTTTGGCATCCCTGCCAAACTCATCCGTCTGTGAAGAATGACGATGGAGAACACGCGCTGCTCCGTCAAAGTCAGTACCAACTTAACAGAGACCTATAATGTCAAAAATGGTTTTAGGCATGGTGGTGATGGGTCAAATGGCTTCTGTAACATCATACTTGACAGAATTGTGCGGAACTCACAAATAAACACTGGATCTTTCAGAAGTCTGTCAACTAGCATACTACGATGATATTGAGTGCCAAAATGTGTTTAGTGGTAAATGAGGACAAAGCCAAGTATATACTGTCAACAAGCAGCGGCACACATTCATCGATGAATCGGACAGAACGACGCAGTCGACAGCTATAGATTCGAGGTATTAAGGGACTTTATCTACCTTAACTCTGCTAAAATTACCAGCTCAGCAGAAATAAGATGAAGAATCAGTCTTGCTGATCGCTGTTTATTTGGACTAAAAAGGCAATTGAGTAGTAAGACTCAAACTAAGGAGACTCTATACAAAACTTTGATCATCCCAGTCCTACTTTATGGTGGAAAAACATGGACTCTATCGAAAATATATAGAAATAACCTCAGTTTGCGTTGACGGGCTTTGGAGGAAAAGATTCAATGACGAACTATACGAGCTGTATGTACTAGCCATCTCAGGCGACTAATGCGCAATCTTACAAGTAGAAGGGGACCTCAACCAACTTGAAGTACGCAATTGAAGGTAGCTAGCTAAAAACCAGGCTAACTCGAAGGCCTTGAGAGTTGAGTCACAGATTCACCCCGAACTGTAGCGCCATTATGTTTAAACATGTACATAAAGGGACCATACGGCCTCTGGGATATAATAAATGACGTCACGGTTGTTGGCAAACGCTCCTGTCATTGGGGGTACTCTGTTCTATCAAAAGGACTACCACTAGATCAGCTGAGTCTCGATTAAATCCACAATGTACTCGATCTGGTTCATTGTTCGATTTAATCATTTTAACATTAGAAATTGCATCCAAGGCGTCAGTAAGAAACGTGGAGAAGACATTGGAATAGAACTTCGAACTGCGTTTGTTAACAGTAACTGATCCAATTTGCTAAGAGCCTTATAAGGGACCACCTTGCAACGAATGCAAAAAAAATTGACAGCATCGTCGACCACTGGAGCGGTGGGAGAATGTTTCAACAATTGAGGCAGACACAATTGTCTCTCACATAAGCACATGGTTGACAGCAGATACCTGTGATTCATAAATGTTTTGAATGCAAAACACGGATTTCAGTATTGGCGTTAGCAGCAGACCACGACGTCATACCACATGTAGGGAAAAGAAGAAAGCGTGGATTAGACGAAACAGGCGTGACTACATACATCATTACACTAGCCAGTAAGTCAGATAGTCAGAGCTCCAAACTACATCTAGTAAATGGACTAGACGGAAATTTATTACCACATGTCGGATACGTTTTGCGGTATCGGTTAATAATAAACAGAATTAGGCAACAGCGAGTTAGACCCATTTTGCACCTCCCCATCTAGAAAAATTAGACAACCTGGAGGAATTCTTAACGTCTGCTCTCAAAACTTTAGCTACTAATTAGGAAGAATGGGAAACTGGATCCTTCTCTGAAGATCGAAAGAAGGAAATGATTATTAAGATACCTAACAGAGGGCACCAATTGGAATATGGTAACTGAGGAGGTAAATGTGTTCTGCCGGCTGTGGATAAATAATAGCGAAACTAAACTAATAGCTCTGAATCGAGGGAAAGAACATCATGATTTGATCCTCCTGTTGGATCCTCCAATATCAACTACATCAACACATTGGGTATTGCTTCGAGTACAGATCTGCACTACATTTGTTTTTCATCGATTTTGAGAAAGACTTCGATGGCTTCAATCAGGTTGCTATATGGCGAGGTTTTCATCAGAAGATATACACGAGAAAAACTGTGTATGATATACAACTACATACATATTTATAATTTGTAGGACAAGGCAGCTTAGTGGGACAAAGTTGCATTCTGTCGCCACTACGAATATTACTCCTTGTAGCAATCAGTGCTGTAATCCAGGCAGCCCTGTCTGGACTATTAAATCATATCTTAAACATTTTGATTGCATCATTTTCAGTCAGAGGGTAACAAAATTGGCCCCAATATGCATAGACAAGTTGGGGCAAAAGTAATGTCATAATGCGAACTGGCTCCCATTTTGTTAGAAATGAAAAAAATTGATCTGTTTTCACGGAAAGCTTATCTGAAGGTGTAAAATTTATGGCAGTAAGTTCAAGTTGACTTGTGCTCGTTTTTAGGCATTTATTTACAATTTTTGCTCTCACATCTGGCTCAAATTTTGGTGATTTCTTCTTCAATGTGGACTTTGAAGACTAGCAAGGTTTGTGATTTGTGGTGGTAAATGCGTTATTTCAAAAATTCCCAAAGGAACAAGTCTAGAGCCGTCAGATCTGGTGATCGGAGCGGCCAGTTCAAATCGTTAAAGCGTGAGATGACACGGCCGGAAAATTGGTGATTCAAAATATCCATCGTTGCCCGAGCTGTGTGAGCGGTTACATAGTCCTGCTGGAATTAATAATGCAATTTAACAATAATAAAACTCACTTAACTCGGCCACCAGGCGACTGCCATTCATCAACAACGTGCACACGCACCACCGAGATTTAACCAGTGCCATACACCACCGGTCACTTCTCAGGGGTGCGGCCTCATGCTTACCAACGCGGCCTTTCCACGAGATCCCCCTAACTATCCTTAATCTAACTTACAACTAAGGAGGAGTGTGTTACCTTAGTAACGTACCGACCTAGGAGAGCGAGCTAACCCTCTTCCTTCTTGAAGCCACCAGAATTCGGTGAATCCTGTCCGCAATCGCGGTACTAAAGCGGAGGAGCTCCTGAGCATTGGCAACATACCAGTCGTAGATGAGCCACTTGTCCCTCGCTATATTACCGGAATACCATCCCTGTTTTGTACTAACCCTTTAGCATCAATACAAAGAAAAGCCTCTGGCGGGATAAAGCCCGATAGAAGTGAACTCTCGTGGTACATTTCACTGGGGTAATAAGCCCCAAATATCAGGCTATTATTGTTGGTCATTGCCCTTGCAGATTAGCCCCATCGTAAAGGACTTTGTTGGGATAATATTTTATGTACTCTGATTCTGGTGTTCTGTACAAGCCGAGATAGGTTCTAAGACACTAAGACACACCTTTCAAACACCCGAATCTCTTCTATCTGATACGGTGCTACATTAAAGAATACTCGATGACTGGCCTGATTAGGGCCACGTAGTATATGACCTTCACCTTGGAGGCAAGTTGACTGCTGTGAAATAGCCTTCTTGTCAGGGCTAAAGCCTTTTTGGAACCAGCAAGACAAGCATCTATATGTTTGTCAAAATACAAATACTTATCGAGCCAGATACCAAGGTTCTCACCGCTAATGGCAGTCCGTGCTGTCCAATGATGGCCAAATTTCGCCAGTTATATCTGGTATCCCTAGAAGACCATCTCAGTGGAGTTCTAAACAAGATTGTTTCCGACTTTTGAAAATTGATTTTTAATTTCCAATCGTCGCAATAGGCCTTAATATGATCGAAATCACGCTGCAGAAGAATATTGATGACCTCGATTTTTGGACCTGCGCATCGTTGACTCGTCGGTATTTGTGGACACTCTCGGATGTCTTAGGCCACAGCGGTGATATTCTCGGTTAAATGAGCATGCTTGCGACATCTTTAGTGAACCCAGTTTGCCTAGATGCCCGGGGAATTTAGAGTGGATATAGCTAATATTCGCGGGTTTAAAAGCAAGCACTTTTCTGCGTACGTCCACTTCTGTAAATACAATACATACCAGCTGTTTTGGCTTTTAGCGAAACACTGGTAGATCCTAGCTCACACCTCTAAGATTACTCTGATCTGAAGCTACTTGGCTACGAACTAGTGCCATTATTCCTCTTTTACGGCGGTCTCGCCATTTACGTGCATAGTGATGCAGCTTACCAAACTCCACCACAATGTAGTCCCTGTTCCAATCCGGTATTCGATTTCTTATGGTTACAGTTCCATCTCCGTAAACAAATTATCCACGACTACTTTATTTACAGAAGCCCCAAACTGGACAGCAATTTGAGTTAATTTAATGAGTGCGATGCGCGGTCTGACTCCATTCAAAGAATTGTATCCCTACATCCTCATACTGAAATCGGTATTACGGGCGATTTCACTATACACAACTCTGGGTGGCTTCGACATTCTGGACAGACAACACCCGAAGAACGGTGTCTTGCGATCTTGAGCCCACGTGAATACCAGACGTTGATATTCATACCCTGAACTTGTTTCTAACTTCTCACCCTGATAAGTACTCCGTTGATGTGCTCTCCACTCTAGACTCGTTGGACCATTGTGTCATATCAGCTAAGCTTTCTTATGCTGACAACACAGTTTGAGAAAAAATTCCTTAAAGAACCGTAAGGCAATACGAGAAAGCCAATTAGAACGGACTTAACAGCTTCTTTAGGAATTTTAACTGGTCGTGATGTTTCCTCGATAACGACGTGGATGCCGCTGCTGATATGGTCACAAACACTATTCTCTTTAGAATGAGATGTTTTATCAATCATCGGACGAAGAGTATCAAAGCAAAAGAAAAGGCATGTAAATAGGCAGTCAGGTTAGAGAAATGTTTTTTCGGTCCTTCAAAGCCAACCCGACTGAGGAAAACCGGAAAAAGATTAAACGAGCCAGGAATGACTGCAACGTCTATCTTAAGCGTGTAAAATTCCAATATGACCAAAAACTGAGGCACAAAATACTACATATAATGTCCCAAAGGTAGCAAACATTTTTGCTCGTCCATAAAAAATATTAGAAATTCATTCTCCATCTCAAAGCTCATTTACAATGACATTCCAGATGTCAGCTCTTTAGACAAAGCCAATCTGCTTGCTGCACACTTTGCGGCCAGTTCAACACTTCCAGATTATGCTTTGTTTTCGCCTACACTTGAGTTCGTCGAATCTTTTACTTAAAGATCTAAACATACATAAATCCGCTGGCCCAGATGGTATACCTCAACTTCTTCTGAAGAGGTGTTCTTCCACGGTGGCAAAACCACTGCGTAAGCTTTGTCATCTATCCTACTCTTTAGGACTCTTTTCGAGCAGATGGAAAACAGCATTTGTCCAGCCCGTCCCTAAAAAAGGCAAATCATCTTCTCCCTCCTCCTACAGACCCATATTACTTACGTCCCTTCTTACCAAGGTCCTGGAAACGCCGATAAACCGCCAGCTCATGAAATATCTCGAAACTCGAAAACTTCTTAATGACCGGTAATACGATTTTTGTAGCAACAGGACCATTGGTGACTTAATGGCAAGTCTCGCCGAAAAGTGGAACCAAGCGTACATCAATTTGGCGAAAGCAAAATAGTTGCACTTGATATTTCGAAGGTATTTGACAGAGTTTGGCAACAGACTCTTTTGTCGACAATGCGTGCTTTTGGGATCGATGCCGTATTTTGATGATATGCTACCTTTCGGAACGATTAATTCAAGTTGCCTTGAATGGTTTCAAGTCTGATATTCACAAAATAAATGTAGGAGGCTGCGTTCTGTCTGCGACACTCTCTTTAATTTTCGTCAACGATCTTTTGTCTGCTACTTTGCTGACGACAGTACTCTATGCTTTTCATATTCGTTCCCGGACTCACGTACCTGCCCCTCGGTTGTAGAACGAGAACGAACGCCAGCGTATGTTAAGCTCATTAAATTCCGACATTAACAGCATAACTAATTGGGCAACTATCAAAAGAGTGGGATTTAATGCTTTCAAAACACAATGCTGTCTGCTGTCGTTAAAGCGAAATTTAAACACCCAGCCATTATGCATGACTGGCACTTACATCGTTGAAACCGAAAAACTTTCCATTTTCGGGATGACCCCATATTCGATATCGCTAAAAATGCTTCGAAATGTCTAGGTTTCTTCAAACGATGTAAGAAATGCTTATCCCCTTCTGAGCTGGCTTCAATATGTAAGGCCTTCAATGCACACATCTGGCATTGCTAGTCAATGGACACCCTCGAACAACGACAAAATGTCTGGTGTATCACTTTGTTTTATCGCTATTTCCACCATCAGTGATACATAGAAATCGCCAGTAGCATTCCGCCCCTTCAAACCTTCAACCGCTACACCCGTCTTGCTGTGAATGCTCATCAGTTTACCATCAAGCCCACTTTCGGACGTATTCTGAAATATTGTGATTCGTTCCTAAGCCGAACAACTCGCTGCCGGAATACCCTGCCGAGCTCTCTACTTCCTAGTCATAATAACATTCAGATATTTAAAACCAAAGTACATCGGTACCTATCTTCTCCCTAATTTTCCTTCACCCTCGCTGTGCACAAACATTGCGTGTCGCGCATTTCCACCACGAGCCGAATCTGAGAATCAGAATCGGCAAATAATATTCCTTCCATTTTAATGTAAATTTAATTTCTTGAGAATAACGTTAGTTATTGTTTGTGGTTGAAGTGAGATGGTCGTTTCTTTCTAAAAACCCTTTTTACAAGGGTCAACTCAAAAAACAAAAACATGGTGCAGGACGACGAGGAACACGACGTCGAAGTTCACGATGCCCTAAAACAACAGACCGGAAACTAGTAAAATAAGCAATAACAATAAATAGCTCCTTTGCTTGTCGTCAACCAATTCTCTATCTGTCATTCACATTCACTTTATGACGTTACTTTTGCCTTATCTTGTACATACGTGTATATGGCTAAAACCTACGTATTCAAATTTCTCAGGAAAACACCAGCGCAAGCAAGCTTAAAAATAACCAGCTTTCTATATCTTGGAAGTATGGTCCCACAAGTTGGTGGTACCCAGCTGGATGTGGATTGCAGAATCACTAAGCTGCATTCGGTGTGCATTCTAAAATCAGGAGAAGGAATATTTTGAGCACAAAACAAAGTTGATCCCATCAAACAGTGCTACTTTATGCCTCTAGAGTCTAGTATCAGAAAAGTGACAAAATGTCGTCATAAGGAAGCAGGTTCAAATCTTCGTAAATACATACTTATATCTAGTATCTTGGCAACATCTTAAAGACCTTTTGGTCAAATCCCTTATCAAATGACCAACTATATGACGGCAAGATCAATGGCATCAAAATACGGAACGAAGTCAGCTCTATTGCAATTACCCAATGAGATATACGAGTGTGTCGTCTTAGTCGGATACGGAGTAGAGCGGGCAGTTAGCAATCTAGATCTGTGGGATCACTTGGAGATAACTTAAATGCGTTGCAGAACGTAGACACAGACGCAAATGTAAATAACGCTCCATGTCATATGAGGCTTCAGACAACCTTTGAAAGTAAAGTAAATGCCGCCCATTAGCAAAGTGTTTATAATGTTGCCTTAGATATAACGAAAATATACACTTAACTGAAAAACAAAGTTACTGCTACTACAATTATTCAAGAGGAAAATAAAAAGCAAGACCTCATAGAAGACCTCTTTATATCCAACAATCTGTCACAATTGGTCTAAGTTCATTGGCTTTTCAGACCGCAACCGCATTTCTTGTTACTATTCCTTTCACAGTGCCTTCCAAATGATTATTACTCCAATAAATCCTCGTTCATTGGCACTTTAACCAGACCAGTCCAAAGATTTCCAGAGTCCACTTCACCCTTGACGACAAGTCGACTCAACTACCCGGCAATTTACGACTCCGGTCACATGATCTCACACCACCAGTCCACAAACATTGTTATTCACTAATTAATCAAACTTTTCTTATGCTTTATGTAGATTTACACTATACTCGGGCGACTACGTTTTTTTTTTTTTTATCTTAATGTATTCATTACGTAATTTGAAATCACCGTATACGAAAGGTGACTACTAGCAGCACACGTGTATTTGTAGAAGTTATATAAATAGAAGCTTCTGTATCCTTGTATGTGGTTACTTTGAATGCGTAATTTACCTCACGGAAAGGACATTTCTTTCGAAGTACTATGGCGAAGCTCGACGGTCCTTCCTTACCGTTTGTTAGCATTGATTGAGTTTTTCGAATGAACATAAGGTTATGACACGCAATTTTTGGATTTTGTTGCTGCTGTTTTTACAGGTTCTTTGTACTTTTTTTTTTTTTGCATTTATTGTAGTTTGTGCGATACATATCTCATGCAATCTTAGAGTGTCCAGTCGTCGACGACAGACGACTGACGAAGGCTGCTTTCCTGGTAACAGAAATTAAGGTAAATGGTTAACAGAATTTGGGTGGGTCCCTGGATAACATGGAAATCCGCTTTTTTTTCCTTTATTTAATTGGGTGATTTTTACTTGTAGAAGAAATTATTTTATTGAATTAATTCAATAAAAAATAAGCGAAGCTGATTATTACCACCATTATTAATGGTTTGTTCACACAACACCTATGAAAGGATATGCTTGGTGTTTAACAGAATGTAACACCAGGAGGCGAAATAAAGTGGTATATTTTGTTCTGCTAGAAAGTACAAAAAGAATGGACTTTAGAACTTTAATATAACATACACATAGTTTTCCAGACACAAAGATGACTCTGTCTTTCCTGTGGAAATATAGGGTCAAGCCGTAGGACAATCCCCAATCGTAACCCACCCAAGAAGACTCATCGCCTCCACGTGGCGACTGCTGGGCAACGGTGGTTATTTCACGGTAAATGGGTTCCCTTTGATATTGCAGACTACGTATAATCCGTACACTTGGAAGCACCAGCAAAAACGAGCAACGAAGAAGAGCTAACCTCCATTAAAAAACTCCAACTCCAAGGTGGAATAGCGCCGGGGAATGCATGGCTAAAAGTGTGCTTAGTCTCTAGTTTGCGAACTTCGGATACCGGGCTGCCTCCGATTTAATTACTCAGCTTTCCTCCCAGCAAAACGGGCTCTGCTGCTAGGTGACCTTCATATCCCGATTACTCGTGGGAATCACAATTGATTCAAATAAACATTAGAGACTGATGCCTCTTTAAAAGCATCAGCTTCTAGGGACGCACTTACGCCCCTGCACTTACTGTCGATCGGACGTCTGCTGCCAACTCTGACGCTGAAATGAGAAGCGAGGATGGTAATGCCTCCCTTCTGAATAACTCAGGCTCAGACACCTTGTGTGAAGACACAATTATCGGATGGGTGATGTGTACCATCCTGTGGCGCGTCATGTGAACATGTCATAAACTAAGACCTTCGGAGAGGAGAAGGTTCAAACAAGGTAACTCTAGGAAATGTGATTTAGAAATTGACACTGCCAGAACCGAAAACAACGGCATAGACTTCATTCCTCCGACATCGCAAGTAAAAAGAGTCCGAACCGGGAAATGCTACAGTCGACAAGGTTCCATACTGGGCCGTATTTGGGTGAATGTAACCCCGGAAGACATGAATTTCAACCCCCTTAGTGTTGAGGCAATGGCTCGTCTTGTAACCGCTTTAGTATCAAGGCTGGCTAGGCCGTTTTTGTGTGCTCTAATGAAGCATCCAATGGCTGTGCAGTAATTTCTCAAAAAGCAAGGAGAAATGCAATTTGAACGTGATTTTAGGAAAGAAGGATTCATTTCCGAAATCACACATCATAAGGGGTTTCTTTCTTAACACCAGAGCCTGAAAAGAGTGGAAGGAAAAGATCTCGTATACATTGACTTTGCTGTAAATGACAGTGTGATGAAAAGGCTAAACGACCTAAAAAGTCATACCGCGTACTATTTCGGTAAGCAGAGGTTCATTATAAAGAGCTCAGACAAAATTGCAGCTACCTCCAACATATCCAATACCAGTAGTCTGTCAAAGAGTCTACTACGCAATACCGTTAATACGGCTACAACTGAGGGTGATACAGTACGTGAGCTCCATTCAACTAGCCGATTAACACAAGAACAAGCTGCTGCGAATAGACCAAAAAAGTAGAGTTCCTGTACCCCCACCGAGGAGTCTAGCGGCAGAAGCAAGATTCCCATAAAGGGGAGAGGTGACAACAAACCGAGTCACATACGGAACCCAGCACAAACAATCATGGCTACTCTGAAGGTTTTGCAGGGAAACCTGCACCAAGGTGCCTCGTACATCTATAACTAGGATGCGCAAGAGAGAACATCGTCAGAGGACTAATTCAAGAATCTTGCTATTAAGGGCAAGATATTTATCCTTGAAAATAATGAGAGAAAAACAGAATTTGCCCGAGGAGATTTTAGACCGAGGGCTACTTTACTAATCAGTTCCATAATTAAATATCTTCTCATTCCAGGATTTAACACAAGAGATTTAGTGGCAGCGATAATCGAATTACCTCACGGGAATATATTTCAGGAATTCGCGTACGCCTCAGCCTATTTAGAGGATCTGATCGAACAGTCTCATTGTCGGAATTGGCATCTGGTTCTTGGATGTCATGTCAACGCCCAAAACAACATCTGGGGTAGCGGCGACAATAAAAGGAGGGGTTAGTTACTTTCAAATTACTTTAAAATTCAAAAACAAATCCTTTTTTATCAATTCTATGAGAGGGGAGGTACTTGACCTCACCATCTCGTATCACTTTCTTCATATTTCTATCCAGAATTGACATGTGTCAGATGAGGCATCCTTATCGAACCATAGACACATAAGGTTCAATATATACCGTAATATCGGACAGGGTTAAACTAAATACATGAAGAAATTTACAAACTGAAGTATTTTTCAAGAAAATCTCGCCTTCAAATCTGACTCACTGCCCTCATCTCTACGGTCCATAAATAAATACACTAAAAGGAAAAAAACAAAAAAGGTATACACAACGATGCAACCCTCAACTTGAAAACAAATGCGGAAAATGGTAAGAAATTAAAACACACCGGTAATTTGGACCTAAAAAGTCCACTTTAAAGTTTTCTCAAACGAAATAGCTTAGGTCTGTTATGAAAAGAAGATGGTGCATTCACAGCTAGTCGAGAGGAAACTTTAAAAATGCTGCTTACGGTATGTCTCCTCTGATGCCACATGATTTTCCTACAACAATACAATAACAGAATTAACAGTCTAGAAACATAGACTTAACATGGCCTAAGGGTCTTGGCCCATAAACTCATTTAGACCATATAAGGCACTTGGATCATACGGAATCATTCCGGCACTGATTCAAAAAGATCTGGTCCTGACTCTTCCCACTATAACCGCCTTATTTAAGTAAAACTTCAAAGCAAAACAGATAAACCAGATAAACAGAACTACCAAAAATATTATCGACCCATAAGTCTAACTTCGTTTTTACTGAAAACCATGAAAAGAGCAATCGAGCTGCACATCAGAGACCTTCTCAACAGGAACTCACTTCTGCACCTCCACCAATATGCATACAGGAAAGAAATATCTGGTCTACTAAATCTGGATTAAACAGGCCTGCTGACAAAAGGAGATTGCACTATGTACTTTCCTAGATATTGAAAGTGCCTTCGATAATACTGGATATGAATCCATTCCGGAACATGTATAAAAAGTATATTGACTACCGCATTAACCGTTGAGTTAGGGCGATGCTCGTAGACCGGAAAATCTCTCAGCCCTCAAAGGTTGTCCAAAGGAGGTTTTCTGTCACCGCTCTTGTAGTCACTGGTTATTGAAGACCTACTAGTAAAACTTAGTGATCACTGCTCTAAAGATGTGTTGGAGAAAATCTCTCAGTCAACCGTAGTAAAGCTATACTTGTTCCTTTCACCCGTAAAAGAAATCTGAGCCGTGACCAGATTTCACTTAATGGTACAGTAATTGTATGTATACTCCGAAGTAAAATATCTTGAAATAATTCTCAATAAAATCTAAATTGGAATTCACATATTAATAATAAAATTACCAAAGCCATGTGGGCTTGCCGTCATATGTATGGTAAGAGCTCCAAATATCACCCATTGGATACGATCCATGATCACCTACTCATCAGAGACATCTGCCATACAAAAGCTGCAGCGGTTACAAAGATTTGCATGCCTCGGCATCAGCGGCGGAATTCACACATGCCACACACAGCTATATAAGCCTTCATTGTTTTAACTTCATCTTTTTATAAAAAATATGGCAATTCGCAGCATGGTCAGGCTACTTCAACCAGAAGTAGCAGAGGAGACTCAGATCACATAGATGAAATGAATCTTCTCTCCGAAATCCCTGAGCTTGACAAGATCCGCGTGGTAAACCACCGCCTACCTTAGACTCTGTGCTAGGGCAGAAAATTCAATACAGTGATTCCAAGCCGGAATACGGATGGATCTAAGATGGACAACGGGATTGGTGCCGGTATATTTGGACCAAACACCAGAATGCCATTATAAATGGGAAAAATTCCCATTGTATTTCAAGTCGAAATATAGTACATGCCGTTTAGATGTGCGCCAATCTCATCCTCGATAAGGGAATGAAGGGTGTCCCCATCGATATATTCACTGACAGTCAACCAGCCATTAAATCATTAGGATCTCATTGACTCTAGATCAATCATGCACGGCTACAATACACTACATTACAGGAGAAGGTAGAGGCTATAGGAGCGACTTTCCAGGAAGGCGAATGACATCATTGGCCCGAACCACGACCTGGAGAGTCGAGTCCTTGTGCACAATTCCTGCCTTCGAAATGAAATTGCGAATTGGCGAT
Source organism: Volucella zonaria (assembly GCA_963966105.1). NCBI lineage: Eukaryota > Metazoa > Arthropoda > Insecta > Diptera > Syrphidae > Volucella > Volucella zonaria. The sequence continues at coordinate 253,242,480 of OZ014530.1, read as the reverse complement.
TCGAGAGCTCGGGTTTCACCCAGTTCAGTGACGAGAATATGGCAAATAATGTCATCACCAACGAAAGGGTATTATCACCGTTCATTTCGAAGGAAGAGCTCCGAACGATCTTCGAATCACTTAGAAGTAAGAAATCAGTGGGAACCGATGAAATACCGAACATTGTGCTTCGGCATCTCCCACTAGAAGCGGTGGACATTTATACCACCTTGTTTAATAATGCAATGAATAATGCACATTATCCAGCACATTGGAAAACTGCGGTGGTACATCCCATTCCCAAAAGGAATAAAGATACTTCCAATCCGGCGAATCTCCGCTCGATCAGTCTTCTTCCAAACATCAGTAAGGTTTTCGAAAAGGTGATCAATAGAGTCCTGACTAAGTGGGTTGAGGACAAACATATAGTTCCGGATAATCAATTCGGTTTCAAGGCGGGGCATGATATCATTCATGCTGCGTCTAAACTGGTTTCTGATATCCAATGGAACAAAGGCAAAAAACAGTGCACTGGTGCCTGCCTGATTGACTTGGAAAAGGCCTTCGACACCGTATGGTTAGAGGGACTCTTCTTCAAGCTGGACAGGTTGGGCATTAGTAAACCACTGCTGTATATTTTGATATGCTCTCCAGTAGACAGTTCATCGTGAAAAATGGCGATGTGACTTCTGCTGGAAGATTTAACATTAAAAACGGTCTGCAACAAGGTGCGATAAATTCGCCGATCCTATTCAACATTTACACAAGTGATCTGATAGGTTCACTTCACCATGCCATAACGTACGCAGATCAGGTCCAAAGATTGAGGTCATTGATACACTTTTGCAACGTGACTTCGACAAAATTAAACAATATTGCGATGACTGGAAGTTAAAAATCAACTTTCAGAAGTCGGAAACCATTCTGTTTAGGACGCCTTTGTCTGGGGTCTCTAGGGATACCAGAAAGAATTGGCGAAAGTTTTCTATCGTCGGACAACATGGACAGCCACTTGCTTGTCGAAATGTAGTCAGATACCTTGGGATCTGGCTAGATCAATATCTGTATTTTAACAAACATATAGATGTTGCTCTGGCCAGAGCCAGAGGTGCTTTTCCCTTACAAGGAGACTGTTTTACAACAGACAACTCGATGCGAGGGTGAAGGTGATCTGCTACATGGCCCTTATCCGGCCTATGCTTGTATTTGGATGCCCCGTGTGGTTAAACGTGAGAGCAAGTTTATTGGAAAAGATTCGGGTGTTTGAGAGGGCTTGCCTTAGGGCTTGTCTTCGCTTATACAGAACACCAGAGTCTGAGTACATAAAATTCTACCCTAATGAGGTCTTATACAATAGGGCGAACCTAATAAGAGTGGACAATTTTGTTATTAAGTTGACTCGAAGGCACATTGCAAGAGCAATGACATCGTCGAACAACCTGATCTCTGGGGCTTACTACCCTAATTATATGTATCATGAGAGAGTTCGCTTTGACGGCTATGTTCCTCCAGAAGCGTTCCTCTACCTTGATAGCAAAGGTCTGATCCAGGACAGATTGGCTGTGCCGTTAATCTTCCACGTTGCTCGAACAGCTGCGGACAGGCGACTCAACTACGACAGAGACGTCGCACACGGCAGTGCGGAGCGTCTCTGGTTCAGTAGGGCGGTAGGGAGTCGCGACATGAGGGATGTTGCTCGGCAGCACCAACAATTTTGGTGGCTATTTGAAGGAGGGGAGGGTTCGTCATCGAATTCCTCAAGTAATAGGTAGCTTCATGTGAAGCAAAGTGGGCCAGCCTAATTTTTTTAGCCATGGCCGGCTTACGTAGTTTTAAGTAGGTATAAGTTAGTTTTTAAGAAAAAAGAAATATTGGGTCTACAAGTAAGTTTCCAGCGTTTGTCAGAGATGGCGCCACCAGTGGATTCCGGGCAGAAATGTCAGACCCCATGTGTTTTATTTGTAGGTTTTGTATCTGTCAACAACTTTGCAGCGTTATATTTGAGCAGTTCCATCGGTGTCGTACATTTTATCGAGCAAAATCATGGCAAGTTTCTAGCCAAATAAACGTCATTTGCGGGAAGCGCTGCTTTTATTCTTTAATATGAAGAAAAGTGCGGCTGAGGTCTATCGTTTGCTTCCGGAAACTTATGGGGCGGAATGTATTGGTGAATCGACGTGCCGCGAGTGGTTCAAACGGTTCAAAAGTGGTGATTTTGGAGTTGAAGACAAAGATCGCCCCGGAAAGTCGAAAAGTTTTGAAGACGAGGAATTGGACGCTTTACTGAATGAGGATCCGTGTCAGATTCAAGAAGAACTTGTGGCATCATTTGGCGTCACGCAACAAGCCGTTTCCCTGCGCCTAAAAGCACTGGGATTCATTCAAGAGGTTGGAAACTGGGTGCCGTACAAATTGAAGCCAATAGACGTCGAACGGCGATTTTGCATGTCCGAAATGTTACTGCAGCGGTATAAAAATAAATCATTTTTGCATTGTATTGTCACTGGTGATGAGAAATGGATTTATTATGATAATCCTAAACGCAGAAAATCGTATACAAAGCCCGGCGAGCCCGCCCAATCGACGCCGAAACGAAATATTCACGTGAATAAGGTTATGCTCTGCATATGGTGGGATCAAAAGGGTGTCGTATACTACGAACTGCTTCCGAGTGGTGAAACCATCAAAGGACCAACTAATTCGTTTGAAGCGGACATTAAAAGAAAAACGGCCAGAATATGAGACCAGGCATGAGTCCGTCATTTTTCATCATGACAACGCTCGGCCACATGTTGCGGTTTCGGAGAAAAACTATTTGGAAAATAGTGGATGGGAAATTCTGCCTCACCCGCCTTACAGTCCAGACTTGGCACCATCTGACTACCACTTGTTTCGTTCGATGCAGAACGCTCTTACGGGAATACGCTTCAGCTCAGTAGAGGAAATCAAAAATTGGCTCGATACGTTCTTGGGCTCGAAAGACGAGAAATTGTTTTGGTCCGGAATTCATAAATTGCCAGAAAGATGGGGGAAAGTTGTAGCTTCCGATGGACGATACTTTGAATAAAGCATTGTAACTATGTTAAAACTTAAAATTTTGGAAAAAAACGCTGGAAACTTACTTGTAGACCCAATATATAAAAACAAAAAAAAAAAAATAAATAAAAAAAAATAAAAAATAAAAAAAAAAAAATTAAATATATATATATATATTTAATTAATATATATGTGTGTGTATGTGTGTGTGTATATATTAAGTATATATGCATTATGTATATATGTATATATATGTGTACGTATTAGATGTAAGTAGGTTAAGCAGATTAAGATATATTTTTAAGTGGTCTGTAAGTTTTTAGTTTTAGGTTTTTATAATACTATGTCCATGTACTAAGTTTTTGCTTAAAATCTATTTTCTTAGTTTTAGTTGTAATGTAATTATAAAATTAAAGATAAACTGTAATATACGTCGAAAGACTTAGTTTAAGTGTTAGGTTTAACTTAGAGTGCCCGCATGGGGCCATCAAGTTAGTATAAGATTATTTGTAAGTTATTTAAGCTAATTTTTAAGCATTTTTTTGTTTAGCATGTAAGAGTAAATTAATTAAGAAAATAAAAATGCATTTAAACTGAACGATTTTTCCCGTAAGACCAATGTAAAACTTTGGTGGATGCTCGGTCATAAAAGTAGTGACGGAAATGAAATAACCGACAGACTGGCTAGCAACGGTTCAGCTGATTCTTTCATCCGCCCTGAGGCATTCTGTAATATTCCGAATTTAACAATAACGAGTTGGGAGAATAAACTGTGTACCTATATCGCATTGCGAAAATATCCCAGGGTTTCCTTTCTTTCTCAGAAAATGAAAAAAAATTCTACAACTTGAAAGGGATAATATCAGAAGGCTGGTTGCATTTCTAACCGGATATTCCCACCTTCGATATCACCTACAAAAAATAGATCTTATTCAAGAAACTGAATGGCGTCTTTGCATGGAAGACGACAAAGAACTAATTTTATGTGAATGCATAGCTCTAAGTGCCTCAAGGCGACGAAACTTCCGCAGAGAAATGTTAGTCCGGAGGGAAATTCTCAAAATCTCATTTTATCAAAAGAGTTCAGCCTTTCTTGGTCTCCTTGTACTGATTTTGTGGTACAAAAGATCTTTTAGGTCCCAGTGCCTCTGCAATTGGTGGACCAGATCCCGCATCATTTTGGTAATATTGATCATATTAAGCCATATTGTAGGGAGTGAAAGTCCATAGATTATTAATAAAATAATTGCAACATTAGTTAATTCAGTCGAAAGTAAATGCGTTTCGAAAATAAGTCAAAATTCTGAAAAAAATTCACTTTATTTTATAATATCACTTCGCAGGCCTGCGGTGGTGTATTTATACTAAAATATTTTTTGTCAAAATCAGCAGCATGCAAATGGTCTGAAATTCGACGGTCTGGTCGAACAGTCGTTGAAAAAGCCGATGAAATTCTCCAAAAAATTGATAAGGACCGTCATATTTCATCTGCGGAACTAAACATTGACTAAAAAGAACGTGATACAAAAACAAGCTCGACATTTGGTTGCCATATGAATTAACAGTGAACAATTTTAATAATCGACAGAATTTCCATCTTCTCTAAGCTAAAGATTGATAAAAGGCAATCAAAAGTGAGTCACATTCGACATTAATATGCTGAAAAGATCGTTGTCCTAGGTGGATGAAGCTACGCAAACGGTGGCAACGCCTGAATGGACGCAACGTAAGGTAATACTTTGCGTTTAATGGGATTAAAAGGGAATCGAGCATCATGAGCTGCTGCACCCTCGGCAGACGATTGATTCCACTCTCTACTGTCAACAACTAATCCGATTGAGGGAAAGCGGCCAGAATTGAACAATCGGAAAGACGTCGTCTTCCATCATGACAATGCCAGAGCGCATGCATCTTAAATAAATCGGCAATAATTTAAAGAGCTCGGTTGGAAAGTTTTGAAGCATCCACCGTACCCCGTCCGACTACCATTTGTTTCGATCTTCGCAGAAGTCTTTTAATGTAAAGCTGATTTAAAATCCCTACGGTGTCTATAGTGATGGCACTATGGTTGTTTTGGATTCATCTTCTACCATGTTAATCATCATTTCTCTTAATATATATTTAATTATACTATTGTTCGCTTTACCTACTTAACTTAGTCAAAAATTGTATAACGCGTATTGCAAATTTCGCTAACGCAATTTCGGATGGAACGGAACTTATGGAAAAGATATCAGCAGATTCGGCAAAACGGGTTGAACAACAGTTACCTAAGATAAATATTCAAAAGCTCACAGGTGAACTCAGCTAGTGGATTACATTTCATGATCTACGAGTATATGTAAGTGTGCATAACAATTCAACATCATCAGAGAAATTTCATTATTTAAAAAGTTTTCTTGATGGTGGGGCTGCTGGACTTTTAAAACATACTTTGATTTCTGAAAATAATTATTTAACGGCATGGGAGAAACTTGTTACTAGATATGATAAGAAAGGGTTAATTGTATCAAATTTAGCAAAGAAATTTGTTTCACTATCGACAGTATCTAATACCAATTCTCTCCATAAGCTAAGCGATCAAGCTGATGAGTTATTTGCGTGGGTTGAAGGTTTTGGTAGGTGGAGCTGAATCTCGTGATGTTTTTCTGATTCATATCCTTAGTATCAAATTCAATGCTGATACTTTACAAAAATGGGCAGATATGACACGAGACGAGGATTTTCCTTCCATAAAGCAGTTTCTGTGTTTTCTCGATAAAAGTTGTGATTCCTTGGAAGTGTGTCTGGATTTAACGAAGGTTAGATCGAACCTTAAGCCACGTGTTATAAAATCTTTCCATGTTAGCGCTGAAAGGTCCAATTGTATTAAATGCAAACAATACCATGAGCTTGCACATTGTCCACAGTTTCTCGCTCTTGATGTTAATTCTTGTCGATCATTTCTAAAAGATCGACAATTGTCTTCAATCTGGACAGAAGTCTCTCAACTGCAATGGAAAGTTCAGATGCAGGCAATGCAATGGGAGACACCATACCCTCGTTCATCAATTACCAGTTGTAGATTCTTCGTCTTGTAACCAATCGCATAATATCTCACCTTCTACTAGCAACCATTTATCGTCATTTCATAATCGCGTCTCGTTTTCAACTTCCACTTCAAGTAAGTTACTGCCAACTGCCTTCGTTTTGGTTCCTAACCCCATTTGACAATTGGAAGCCTGTCGAATTCTTCTAGACAGTGGGTCTCAGGCTTCATTTATCTCGGAATCGCGTGTTCAAAGTTTGGGATTAGATCGCCAATATGCTCGTTTCTCTCTTAATGGAGTAAGTGGTACACTTATTGGATGCACTCGTGGAAGGATATCAACTCAATTTTTTTCTCATTTCGGCCAAAATTCAATTCATATAACTGCATATATTTTACCGAAGTTAAGCGATCCTCAACCCAATCAGTCATTTGATTTCGTTTTCAATAAGAATATCGGTCATATAGAGGAGAGATTAGCTGACATAAAATTTAATATAAGAGCGCCGGTTGATCTAATTTTAGGAATCGATTACGTATTTCATGTCATTGAATCAGCTTCTGTCAGAACACCACGTAGTTTTCCTAATGCGATTTTGACTACCTTTGGTTGGGTTTTTGTTTTGTCGTTATTTATTCCAAGAATCAAATTTCTAACGCATCTTTTATAACATCTTTAGTTGCTGCAAAATCTAGAGTTGGCACTATCAAAGAACTAACTATTCCGCGCTTGGAATTATGTGGTGTGCTGTTGCTTTGCCGACTTTTCGCTAAACTCAAAACATCACTACAAAATGAATCAGTACAAATCCATGCATGGACGGATTTACAAATAGTCCTGCACTGGATGTCTGGTCATTCTGCTCGCTTGAGCGTTTTCATTGCCAATCGTGTAGCAGAAAACGTGGAACTATGTTTGGTCCAAATTCAACCCAGCGGATTGTGCCTCCTGTGGCATTCGCCCTTCGAAGTTAAAGGATTTCCATTTGTGGTGAAAATGGCGTCCTTGGCTGTCGGAGTCGTCGAATAATTGGCCTAACTATAAAGATACGACATCCAACACGGATTTTCCAGAACCGATGCTAGAACTTCGACATGGTTCATCGACATCCGTTTTACTTACTGCTTACAACTTGGACTTGTCGCCTATCACCATGTGATCGAAACTTAGGTTCATTAAACACTAGCGAACTACAACATGCAAAACATTTCTTTTTAAAACTGTACAACGGATTTTTTTCTGGAAGGAAATTAGCCTACTCTCACAAAGTGAGCCACTTCTACCAAAGTCAAGGATATTTAGTCTCATGCCGTTTATAGATAGCTACGGATTACTACGCGTAGGGGTAAGAATTCAGAACTTTGCGTTATCATCATCTGCTAAGCACCCCATTATTTTGCCTAGAGCACACGCCGTTGTTTTACTACTCGCCCGACCGACCGACCGAAGCCTGATTCGAAAATTAGTATACAACTGCGTCGTTTGCGCTTAAGTCAGAAAAACTACCTGCTCTCAACACACTGGAGCACTCCCCGCGGAGCGGACGTAAATTTTGTCTATATTTTTGCTCGTGTAGGAGTTGATTTTGCTGGTCCAGTCACACTGCGACTGGCACGTGGGCGGCGTCCCACCTTCGTGAAGTCATACATCTCACTCTTTGTTTGCTTCGTTACCAAAGCTATCCACATGGAATTTGTTGGAGGCTTGCCGACTGAGGCGTTTTTGGCTGCTCTAGACCGTTTTATCGCACGACGAGGGAAACCTTCCGAAATCTTTTCAGACAACGGAACAAATTTCAAGGGAGCTTATAGGAAACTAACTAAGATGCATTCAGTACTTCTAGCGGAACATCAAGACGATATTGTTGCAGACCATTTATCAACTAAAGGAATTTCGTGGCGATTTATCACACCCTCATCACCGCACTTCGGAGGATTGCTGGAGGCGGGAGTAAGGTCCGTCAAGCTTCATCTTAAAAGAGTTATTGGTGATGAAAGTACGCATCTGAAGAGTTTTATACCTTTTTAACCCGCGTCGAAGCATTACTTAACTCGCGTCCTCTCTGTGCCCGAGCAGACGATGATTTTGATGCACTCACCCCTTCCCATTTTTTAATTGGTCGTCCATTTACTTCGATTTCTGAACCCCATATGAATAATTTTAATCCTAATTTGCTTTCGAATTACAAGAAATTTCAACACCTAGTGCAAGGTTTTTGGAAACGTTGCCATAACGAGAACCTCACTTCTCTTCAAAATCGCCCAAAATGGAAGCAACTTAAGCGCAACATCGAACCCGGAGACGTGGTGATCCTCAAAGACTCAAATATGCCGCAATCTAAATTGATATTGGGGGTCGTAAGGGACTTAATCCTAGGAAAAGATGGTTGCACACGAGTAGTATCAGTTAAAACCGCACATGGAGCATTCGTACGGCCAATCACCAAACTAGTCTATCTACCTGTTCTTAAAGACTAAGGTCTTTCAGCCGGTGACAGAATATTTTGGATTCATCTTTTACCATGTTAATCATCATTTCTCTTAATATATATTTAATAATACCATTGTTCGCTTTACCTACTTAACTTAGTCAAAAATTGTTTGCATTTATTAATATTCATTACTATTGCTTAATCACCCTGTAATTGGAAATGTTATAACATATGTTTGTGCTACTCATTTACTACATATGCTTTCCTCTTTCTTAAACATACTTTGTAAAGATTATGTAATTTGATCAGATCGAATAAAACCATTGTACAATGGCAAAAGTTTATCGACCAAAACGGCATATATTTAGTTGAATAAATTTAATTTAAAGTATAAGACAACTGTGTTTTAATTGTGGTGAAAGAACGCCACGAATTGCTTCCTTGACTAGATGCTGTCATTGTAATTGTAAGTCAATTACAATTTTTTACTCTTCAGACAATGCTAGACAAAGCAATTCTCGGACTCACGCTGATTTTTAGAAGCTTGTTATTAATACTCGATTCTTGGTAGACAAGTTCGAGTAGTTTTGCTGAAAACTAACAAGCTCAAGACAATTATTTTGGCTTCTGGTGTTCTAAGTCCTCTCGATTGCATCCTATATAACTTTGTCCGCCACTGAACTGAGGAAGCAAATGTTTCCAAATTTCGGTATGCATCCCTTTTTAAGCTAGATCCTTAGTTCCCTACAGCTTACTCCACAGAAACGGCTACAGAGAAGAAATTCTTGAATCTTCGTGGGAAATAAAGTTTAAGCAATTTATCTAGGCCACTACGTTCTTATGCTTATCACAGTAATATTTCTAGTAACATTAGGAAGCCGTATTATAATAATATTTGCCTGCAAGTAAACCACTAGGATCGTAGTTATCTAAGCTCTATCCTGATTTATTGATTTAATTTGAAGCCCGGACCGATTTATTGAATTCTTTAATAAATTGTAGACTAGGGATAGCTTTGGACATCGTTGACTTCCATAATTTTCCCGTTCAAGCCAACCGTAATTTATTCGGTGAGAATTCAGTTAAAAGAGGGCCTTAGGCCAAATATTAAGTGGATTGGTGTTAACAAAGACAAGAGATAAGAAAATGGGACTATCAATGCTACCAGCCAAAATCTGGTAACTCATGTTATCAGTCCATCGAAGTCCTTGTAAACCGCTTGCGTTGTGCAAACTTGGGTAGCGTAGAAGAAGGCGTTTACTGGCATAAGGTTTGGAAAATGTTTGAGACCAGCGTTGGTAGTATGGGATGATCCACCATCCTGTTGGAACCACAGATATTCCATATTGATGTCACGCAAATTTGGGAACAAATTATCGTATCATGTCAATTGATAGTGATGTGTGCTCAGGCCTTATTTTTGAAGAAAATAGTATAGATGATGCCAACGGGGTACAATACAATCCGCATCATATATACTCGTATACGAGGGTTGACCGAACAATGATAGAAGACAATTTCTCTCAAATTTTTTTTTTATTTTTCTACATAGTCTCCTTGTAACTCTACACACTTCTCCCAGCGATGTTCCCATCTTGGCGTTTTTCGCTGCAAAATAATTGTTCACGAAGGTGATTGCCTCCTCATTTGACGAAAATCTCTGTCCTCCGAGCACAGTTTTTAGATGAGGGAACAAAACGAAGTGAAACCGTAACTCATGGATTTTCGCCATGGCAACCGCTGAGGTGTGAGACAGCGCGTTGTCTTGGTGAAACAGAATTTTCTTTTTCTGCAAATGTGGCCGTTTTTCCGCAATTTCTGCCTTCAACTTGGCAAGTAATGATGCGTAGTATACTCCTGTAATAGTTTTTCCTTTTTGAAGATAATCGATTAAGACAACTCCTTTACTATCCAAAAAAACATCACTTTCCCAGCAAACAGTTTTTGCTTTTTTTGAAACCGGCTCGCCCTTTGAAGTCCACTGTTTTGACTGAATTTTTGTTTCGGGAGTATAATGGTGTATCCAAGTTTCATCTGCAGTAATTAATCGGCGCCAAAACTCGGATTTATTGCGCCTAAACTGCGCCAACAGAGCGTTGGAAATGTTCATTCGAACACGTTTTTGGTCTAACGTAAGCAAACGCGGCACCCAAAGCGCGGACATCTTTCTCATGTCTAAATCTTGGTTAAATATGTAACAAACACGTTCTTTGGACATTTTCATAACCTCTAATATCTCTTCCACTTTAATTCGGCAGTCGTCTAACACCATTTGGTGAACTTTAGCAATATTATCGTCATCATCATCATCATCTCCCAAGCTCTTACGGTCACGTTTAAATTCAGCTGTCCAAAATTTCACTGTGGTAAATGATGGTGAAGAGTCCCCATACACAGAGTCTAACTCATTTTTGATTTATGTAGGCGTATTGCCTTTCAAAAACAAGAATTTAATAACAGCTCGATACTCAATTTTTTCCATTTTCACAAGAAACACTCAAACGACTGTCAACTAAAAACTGCGCGTCCAAAATAAAATGCATTCACTGGCTTTTATTGACGAGTGCCGCTATCTTTACATTGCGGAAAGTTTTCAGACAACCGTATATGGATGCAATGGCTTCTGGTGAACTACTTGAGGATTTTCCTCGCTCCAAATATGGCAACTGTGCCTCTTTACGTAGCCGTGGCTCATCACTGAACTGTACGGTAAGAAACAGGGTCGACTTCCAGTCGATTTGAAGCTTAATCACTGAACACCTGACGCAATAAATGGTCAAAAGGCTTTAGTTTTTGCACCAATTAGATCTTATAAATCGTAAATCCAAGACCTCTACGCATAATTTTCTAGATACTGGGGGGACAAAGGCCAAGTTGCCGCAAACGGCGACGAATAAATCAATAGGGTCCTCTTCAACATAAGCCTCCAGAGCCGCAATATTTTCTTCCGAGCGCAATTCCCGTTCTTGGTGGTGAGTGAGTATGTAATAGCGTAAATTGGCTGTGAAATTTTTCTCAATTGTTAAGACATTTTACAAATCTGGAAGTAGCAGCATGCATATTCATCACAGACATTCGTCCTCTGTTAGATGCTCTGAAGTTTGTCTTACATCTCCATACCTAGATTTGCATAATTATTATTAGCTTCACAGCACGCAGAGTGCGATCTGATTCAGGAAACCCGGCTGATAGATTGTGATTAATTATAAACTCGATATATGTAGAACTAATATGGATATCGAGATTAAATTTCACTATACTCTTTACGGTAGAATTCCTCATGAGCTAGTTGTCGGAGATTTGAACTCAACAATTTACACAGATGGTTCAGATATGGACTGTGGGGGGCGTTACGTTTGTATGTCCTGAATATTTCAAGATGCTCGTCATTCTGGAAGATTGTCAGCAAATCAGCTAACAATAAATATAGTATACATACATGTATGTACAATAGAATATTGCCATAGAGGCAAGGCCCTACCATAGGTGTTGCTTCAGTTAGCAGATCTTCGCAACACAGGAAACGGTTATCTTCATTAACGATAAGTTAAATTTAGCCCTGACTTGAATTCCGAGGCACAGCAACATCTTCCAAAACAAACAAGCTGACGACCTTGCTAGGCTCATCGTAACAAGAATTTCTCTAAACTATTTCTCTAACTATCTTACAGGAGCCAACCTGTGATGGACTACGCTGGTAAACCGTACAATATCCAGAAGGACATTGTCAAATTACGATACAACTAAGAGAATCCGTACATATATCACGAGGTTTATACCAACTAGCACCGGACACTAGCCGATAGAAGTTCATGCCGCTGAACTACATATAGACATTCCACGCAACATTGTAGCTGAGAGGGAAATTCTAATTTATTTTATCGATGCTTGTTAAGCACTTGCGCGAGCTAGTAAATGAGAACTAAACAAGCCATTCTTCGATTCACTCGGTTCTACAATTTTTGAATACCCGAACTTTCAAGTTGTAGTATGTATAGGATTAGTCTTTGCAAGATTTGCAAGATTTCATCCGGCTTCCACAAGAAAGCGCCAGGGTTGACGACGATTTTCGGTGGTTTTGGACCAATAGAAAGTGAGGAACAATTAACATTAACAATTGACTCTGCAATTAAATCTGACAACAATATTAGTCCAGAAATCCATCGAAGAATTACACTTGTCAGCCGTTATGCCTATTGGAGTCAAGAAAATATTGTAGCACAGACATATTATTTTCCAAAAATACGGTTAAAATTGCTGTTGTTTCTTTGAGGTCAGAAGGCTTTTGAGATAGTAGAGCCGTATCTCCAAAGATCAAACTGGCTTCATACAGAAGTCCCCTGGTCACTCCTTTCCAGCTCTAAAGAGCAGAGTCTTGGATCTTGTCAAAAGCCGATACAAAAGCACTTGACTGTATCGAGAGAAAGTACAGCCTGTGGTTTTCGATCTCCGGAATGGAGGAAGATATTCAACCACGAGTTGTAGTACAGCGATATTGGCCTGGATAGCTGGGCCATGTTGAGCAAATGAACAGCACAACTCCAGCCCAACGAATCTCCGACTCTAACCCGAAAGGACGGTGTAGCGGAGAACGATCGCATCTAAGGTAGCATATTTATGTGGAAGGGGACCGCCACTCAACTTGGAGTGCTACACTGGGGGCAGTTGGCGAGGGGCTTGTTGGTTTAGGACCAAGTTTAGCGCTTCTTCGATAAGTAAATATGACTTGCAAAAGGAAAAGTTATATTTTTCAAGGAAAAACTTCGGCAGTGGTTCGTTAATTTGTGGCAGACCGCTTCGTATCATAAACGAACTTTCTTTGGCGAGGAATATATAAATGTCACCCGAGAGCATCTTTTGACGTTCCATTAATAATCAAATCGCTAGAAGCTTATATCCCTACAGGATAATGAGACGGTGCATAAGACTAAATTCACCAAAGTTTGGTTAAGAACCATGACTTGGACAGTACGTTCTTTTGATTCCAACCCAATCAAGCATTTGTTTTTAGCATTTTAACTCACAGGGTTAATGCGGGAAACCGGTAATATTCTTCAATAATTAAGTTAAAAATAGCTTTTTTGCGGTCTTGTGAAGGTATGGACGCACAAGTGCTGCAATACTTACTTTCTGAAATTTTTATACAATAAGCTGGCTAATTGAAAGTCGCTGGTTAAGATACTTTTCTCAAACATTTTAAACATCCAATCAAAGTAGAATAAATCTACTCGCAGGAATTAGTTTTCATTGAATTCACAACTGAATTAATGTTATACAACCATTTTAGTTGAAAACGTACTACAAGTAGTTATTTCTAGCATTGTTCTGTGGATACTTTGTTACTAAACCAAGTAGTAAAGTGAGTTTTCGTTAGCAGTTTGGTTTTTAAAAAGGCAACACTATTTCCACAGATTGTCAATTTGACAGTTGAAAGTTGATTTGTGGTTGGTACGTTTTGCCATTTTAAGATGAATACATAGATTAACGCCAGAACAAGGCGTGAAAATTGTGTAAATTTATTTTGAAAACCATGGTTTGGTGCGCCAAATTTATCATGCTCTACGTCCATTTTACGGTCGACGTAATCGTCCATTTGAGCAAGTTATTAGATGTATCGTTTTCGCACCACGTACACTCCAGTCGATAATACGCATCCCCAAAGACAACAAACAGTGCTAACAGAAGAAGTTATTGCCGTTGTGGAGCGCAGTGTTGAGGAGAATCCCAATGAGTCGATTCGCCATCGTACACAGTAACTAGACCTATGCCCATCCACTCTGTGGAAGATTTTATGGAAAGATCTTGGCTTAAAAGCTTATAAGATCCAGCTTGTACAAGAGTTGAAATCGCGTGACCATTATACGAGTCGTGGGTCAGTTGAATCTGCCGGAAACATGATTCAGCTTGATCCTCATTTTCAACGCAAAGTTTTGTTCTCCAATGAGGCCCAGTTTTGGTTAAATGGATATGTAAACAATCAAAATAGCCGAATTTTGAGTGGACAAACCAAACTCACTATTTGGTGTGCTTATGAGCTGGTGGGGTCATCTTTAAGCACGATGCTGGCCAGAATGTTACCGTCAATGGAGAGTTCTATTGAAACATGATTTCTGACCTCTACGTTCCTTAGTTGAATAGCATTGACGTGACAGAACTTTGGTTTCAACAAGATGGCGCAACATTCCACATGGCGCCCGACAGAATCAATTTATTGCGGGAAACATTTGCTGATCGCAAAGTTTCGAGTAATGGACCTGTGAACTGGCCTCCATGATCCTGTGATCTCATACTTTTAGATTACTTTCTTTAGGGGTGTGTGAAGTCACTAGTTTATGCCGATAAACCAGAGACGATGGACGATTTTGTAGTCAACATTCGCCGTGTTATTGCTGATATAAGGCCCCAGTTGCTCGATAAAGTTGTCGAAAATTGGACTTCAGGATTTCGTTTTATTCGTGCAGGCAGTGGCGCGCATATGTGCGATGTCATATTTAAACGCTAATGGCATAAAATTATCTATTAAACAAGGCTAATGTCACAGACGTTAACATTAGCTTCAAGTGATTTATTATTGGGTCTACAAGTAAGTTTCCAGCGTTTTTTACCAAAATTTGAAGTTTTATTATGAAAACATAGTTACAGTGCTTTATTCAAAGTATCATCCATCGGAAGCTACAACTTTCCCCCATCTTTCTGGCAATTTATGAATTCCGGACCAAAAAAATTTCTCGTCTTTCGAGCTCAAGAACGTATCGAGCCAATTTTTGATTTCCTCTACTGAGCTGAAGCGTATTCCCGTAAGAGCGTTCTGCATCGAACGAAACAAGTGGTAATCAGATGGTGCTAAGTCTGGACTGTAAGGCGGGTGAGGCAGAATTTCCCATCCACTATTTCCCAAATAGTTTTTCACCGAAACCGCAACATGTGGCCGAGCGTTGTCGTGATGAAAAATGACAGACTCATGCCCGGTCTCATATTCTGGCCGTTTTTCTTTTAATGCCCGCTTCAAACGAATTAGTTGGGTTCGATATAATGGTCCTTTGATGGTTTCACCACTCGGAAGCAGTTCGTAGTATACGATACCCTTTTGATCCCACCATATGCAGAGCATGACCTTATTCACGTGAATATTTCGTTTCGGCGTCGATTGGGCGGTCCCGCCGGGCTTTATATACGATTTTCTGCGTTTAGGATTATCATAATAAATCCATTTCTCATCACCAGTGACAATACGATGCAAAAATGATTTCTTTTTATACCGCTGCCGTAACATTTCGGACATGCAAAATCGCCGTTCGACGTCTCTTGGCTTCAATTCGTACGGCACCCAGTTTCCAACCTTTTGAATGAATCCCAGTGCTTTTAGGCGCAGGGAAACGGCTTGTTGCGTGATGCCCAATGATGCAGCAAGTTCTTCTTGAATCTGACACGGATCCTCATCCAGTAAAGCGTCCAATTCCTCGTCTTCAAAACTTTTCTGCTTTCCGGGGCGATCTTTGTCTTCAACTCCAAAATCACCACTTTTGAACCGTTTGAACTACTCGCGGTACATCGATTCACTAATACATTCCGCCCCATAAGTTTCCGAAAGCAAACGATAGGCCTCAGCCGCACTTTTCTTCATATTAAAGAATAAAAGCAGCGCTTCCCGCAAATGACGTTTATTTGGCTGGAAACTTGCCATGATTTTGCTCGATAAAATGTACGACACCGATAAAACTGCTCCAATATAACGCTGCAAAGTTGTTGACAGATACAAAACCGACAAATAAAACACATGGGGTCTGACATTTCTGCCCGGAATCCACTGGTGGCGCCATCTCTGACAAACGCTGGAAACTTACTTGTAGACCCAATATTTCATATTGAATTTGTATACCTCTAAAAGAACATCCTTTGTTTACTTAAGCACGAAAATACTCGTATAAATATACTCGTACAGTGCCGTGCGAAAAATTTTGGTCAAACATTTTATTACCCTTTTCGGGTGCAGTTCTTGGAATTTATGTGAGCTACGGGTTTTTTTTTGCACAGGGTAGCAAAGTGTCGTTCTAATAATGCATAAAAGTCGATGTTATTATGAATAAGGGGTATATTTAGCTCATGATAGCAGCCCGAAACAAACCAAAGTAATTTAGTGAAAAAAATTGGGAAAATCGGTTCGGAGTGCAGAGCTGATATTTTGGATATGTCACCTGTCAATTTGACAACACGTAAAATTTCTGGAAGATTAAATGTTGCTCAACAAACTGTGGCATGGAATTTAAAAAAAATATCGTGAGACCGGGAATACCAGCAGAAACAAAGGCTCAGGGAGGCCAAAAAAGACGACTTAGGTGGAAGATCGTTTTTTGGTGCTGTACACCCGTCGGCATCGGTTCATGACTTCGGTGGATCTTAAAAACGATCTGTGTCGAGCTACAGGAAAAATAATTTCCTCATGCTCAGTGAGGAAAAGGCTCGTGAAAGCTGAACTTAGAGCACTCAAGCCAGAACCGAAACCGGATTTTCCAAAAAGAGTCAGAGAAAAACGATTGCTCTGGGCCCAAGAGCATCTTAAGTGGACTCAAGACATGTGAAACAATGTTATCTTTTCCGACGAATCATGTTTTAAGCTGCATGTTGAGGATGGGAGGATTTCTGTGCGAAGAGAACCAAAGGGAAGACTGAGCACTGAATGCATCTTACGGATGCCACCCCAAAACTGAAGGTGTTATGGTCTGGGGATGCTTCTCTGGAAATGAAAAAGGTAGAATGGTCTTCCTAGAATCAAAAGTCTCTGCAGAAGTTTACTTACGGGTTCTGGAAAATGTATTAAAGCACTATGCGCTGGAGATTTTTGGTGGCACTTGCAGATTCATTTTTCAACAGGAAAATGCTTCTTGTCATACAGCCAAAGTTGTAAGTATGAACTTGTATTTTTCTTTTACTATGAAAGACTGATATCAAGCTTTTAAATTAGCTACAATTTTTATGACAAAAAATAATATTTGCATTGTTTTTTTTATTTCTTAGGTTAAAAAGAAAATAATGTCGATGTATTAAGTTGTCCTCCCTACATTCCAGATCTCAATCCAATTGAGAATATCTGGTCAATAATGAAACTTAAGGTTGCGAAGAAGCGCCCAGAGTCAATTGAAAACCTAAAAAAATTACTTATCCGGACCTGGAACGCAATACCTGCTTCCACATGAAAAAAACCTATCTGAGTCAATGTCTCGCCGATGCAGCTGTAATAAAAGCAAGAGGAGGTCCAACAAAGTGCTAAGTAGATAGAGAATGTTTCTGAAAAGCAATAAAAAAAACAAAACCACTGCACCAATAAAGTATTTTTCTTTAATTCCTAAATATGGTCCAGTTACCTAAAAAAAACATTTTTCGGTCTAACAACTTTTTGCTCCCGTGATCGCGTCCGAAAAATTTTAACATTCTAAATGTACCATGAAACGATTGAAACCGCATAAGAAAACAAATCCTCATTCAAAAATATGTAGTTATTGCAAAAAATTTTACGAACTTCGAAAATAAAAAGTTTGACTAAAATTTTTCGAACGGCACTGTATGTCCAATCTTATGAAACAAATAATTTGTAAGCCTTTGGTCGCAGGACATCAGTTTTTCGAAACCAAACTGTTTCCTCTACCACTAAGAGGCAAAGCTAAATCTCATTATGATGACGTAATAAGATAGTATAAACTCAATGGTGCTATTCCTTGGCTGAACGAAGAAAGTGGAATTTTACGTCCCAAAAATTCTACCAAATTGCTAAACCAATAAAAGCTGCCATAAATAAGTTTGAAAGACTTTCAGGACAAAGAAGTTTTAGGACCACTCCTAGCAAGGTTCATGTAAAAGCTTTAAACTTGTTACGTGGTGGTGTGAATATTCGATATAGTAACTTACTACTATTTTTGTCGGTAGGTCTAGATTGCCCTTTTTATTTCGAAGGACCAGCAACTGGTCTAACATTGACTGGGGGAGATAACTTTGACCGAAAGCTTGTCAAATATATTTGACGATACCAGCAGCCTCTTGTTGTGAATTATTATTCATTTAGTATAAAATCTAATTTCTATTTCCTCACAGATGGCAGTGAAAAAGGTGAGAGTTATAATATACCTCCTGTCATCGTCCATTGCGAAGTTTTATGTGATTCATTTTTAACCGCCTTTTTATATGTTGAAAACTTTTACTTCGCAATAAATCATATTGAACTATTTGGACAAGAAATTAATTCAGGTATTTAGATTGAACTACAATATATTCCTTTGGAAAATTATATCATTTAGCAGTTTTTTTTTGTTTTTTATTGTATTTGGCGAAAAACAGAACTTTGCTTAGGGTTTAACTTTGACCGGGTGATCAAAGTTAGACGTTTCACATTTTTGGCATTAGGCACCTATTTAACTTTTGTTTTTTGCCGTTTCCTGACAGAAAAAGAAAAATGCCAGCAAAAACAAACCCTAAAAAGCGTTACAATAATGCTAAGGAAGAAGATATTCAAAATGCTATTGGCTTAATAAAGAGCGGAAATATGGTATGTCCATAACGAAATGCGCTATGAATTTTGGAATCGCCAAGGGGTCTTTGGTTAATCGCATCAAGAACTACCGCAATAAAGATATCGGTAGGACAACAGTCTTCAGCAAAGAAGAAGAGAAGGCTGTTGTAGATAGCCTGTTAGCTGTTAGCGATTGGGGATTTCCATTTGACTCCAGAATGGTATGATTATTGGCCAAAAATTATCTTGACATTACAGGAAGAAAAGAAAGTGTGTTTGGAGAAAAAATGCCTGGAGTTGACTGGGTCATTGGTTTTATGAAAAGAAACAGAAGAATCCTTTCAATGAGGCAATGCCAAAATTTGAAAACATCGAAGGCAAAAATCACAAATGCTGAGCTAGAAGAATACTTTCAGCAACTTCAAATTTCATTAAAATCCCGTGATTTTAACTGGATCCCTGCTGAGAGGTCAGTTTAAATATAGATACGATTCTATTTTTAGCTTTACCAAATACCATTTTCAAAATGTTTTTTGGACGTGTAGAGATAGGTACCTACTAAAGGTATTTTCTTTTTAAATTTTATTAGGATTTTTAATTTTGATAAAACAAACTTGTGCGATGGTCCTGGGACAGAAAAATGTATTTTTAAGAAAGGCAAAAAATATTCTGAACGTATAATGGATGCTTCAAAGAGTAGCATATCTATTATGTTTTGTGAATCAGCAACGGGCAAACTGCTTCCACCGTATGTGGTGTATAACGCACCTGTGGGAGTCTTGGTTCCAAGATGGTCCACCAAAAACCCAATCATTTTCAAAGGCTGGTTCCTAAACACTTTTATACGAGAAACCAGGCAGTTTAAGAAAGACATAATTCGGCAAGCCACTTTTCAGTGCAAAACAAAATAAAATCAAATTCATATGTTTCCCAAAGAATTCCACCCACATTTGTCAGCCTCTTGGTCTAGCTTTCTATGCCCCTTTGAAAAAAAAGTGGAGATCGGCTTTAGACAACTGGAAAAGCGCGCAACGCAAAAATGCACAAACTCTGTCAAAATACAAGTTCCCATCTTTGTTAAAGTACTTGACCGATTCACTATGTAACGAGCATGGGGTTTCGGAAAACCTTGTGTCGGGTTTTAAAAAATTTGAAATCACACCCTTTAACCCGTCGGAAGTACTAAGCTGACTTCCATCTGAGAATGTTGAATACAGCGAAGTAACCAACACAATTTCAACAGATATTCTATCGGTTTTAAAAATGATGCGCCAAGCCGATGAAGATTCGCCGATTCGTAAGAAAAGGTGCAAAATAAATGTGGAGCCTGGCAAAAGTATAAATATAGAAGCTATACTAGGAGCAAAAAGCTCCTCTAGCAATCAAGCCAGCATTGCTCAAATTACAAATATTGGAAATAATAACCCCAAAGAAACGACGAAAGAGGATGACGAACAGAATAAAATAACGACGACCTTTCTGTTGATAAATTGTTTGCGTTATTGTGTTCAAATAGGGACTAAGCCGTATGCTGTTACTTTGTTTTGTTTAAATTTTCCACCTTTTTTATTTTATTTGCTTACTTTAGATCACCTACACTACGATTTGGCATGGTTGGAAGACTAGAATTAATTAGAATTTACTTACTTTAATAACATATTCCTTTATTTTTATTTTGTTAAATATTTGCTTTAATTAATTTACTGAATCATAATTTGTAAAAACATTATCATAGCTATCCACATATATATGAATACATGTAGCTATGCACTTCCAAATGTACTTTTAACATGTATGCGGTCAAAGTTAGTCAAGCCCATGTCTAACATTGACCACCTAGTTTTTTGTTTAAAAACTGAGCTTAAATCTGTACTAACTACGAGTAAGATTTTACTGCCGAAATTCTGACGAACTACAAAGTCCCCCTAATACAATGTGAAATTAATTAGATTAGTATCAAAGACATGAAGGCTAAAGGCATTTCAAAATGAAAAGTGGTCAATGTGAGGCCAGTTGACGGAACTTTTAAGTACTTTTATACAAATTTTTATTGGTTTAAGACGAATTTCTATTGGTAAGAAGAGAAACTCAGTTAGTAATACAGAGAGTTCCGGGCAGCGGAAAAAAAAATAATAATAAAAATTTCTCATTTTGATATCGCTGCGTTTTTTTAATATTTTTCTTAGAAAGTCTAGAAGGACGTTTGGAACCTTTGAATAAAGTTATACATATATAAATAAAATGTGACTTTTTTATAAGAAACACTTACCCAAAATTAAGAAAACGAAAATCATTCCAAATTGATTCGGCATTCTACTAGTGTTGTTAATCTGAAAAAAATATTAAATAAAAATATAAAACAATGTGCAATTAAAAGCTTGGTTCATGCATATGCTAGAAAAATATGAAAGTTATATTTAACTCGAAAAGCTTAGGATTTTGGTTATATCTACTCGTAAGTATAAAGGAAGAAAAGCTGCTGCATTCAACTTTGAATTGCAAATTGTACAATACATAGAATTTAAAGTTTTGTTTGTGCTCGTCGCCTATTGTGCTGTGACCAAATGTCCGTGTAAAGAGTGTTCCAAGGTAGGTAGGTAGGTAAGAGTGGCTGTTGGAAACACCAACCCACTGAGATACCACGTATGATCTCTTACTAATGGAAAAAATTTGAGCTTACGATGAAGGTTTACGTCTATATTTTTTAGATTACTTAAATCATTGTAGAAGAAAGCTAATAAGTGAAGTTTTACTTTCTGTGAGAGAGCTGGACATGTACAGAGAGGGTGGAGGATTGTTTCCTCTTCCTCCTCGTCCATACAGCTTCTACAGAAATCATTTCTAAAGGCGCCAAGCCCTCTTTCGTGTTTGCCAATGGTGGCGCTGAGATGCTTCCTATTTAGAAGCATCAGAGCGATTCGGATCTAGCTTTGGCCAGATCTGTTGAGTCGCTAGATACGTTGGTCCAACAGTCAACCTAAGGTGTTTTCTTTTATTGGCATCTAGCTTTAATATTAATTTGCACGTAGCGATAGGTATAGTGGTTTCAATTTTGGCGAGTTTATCGACCCTACAATTCCCTGGAATGTCTCTCGGTTTTCGAATTTTGTGAGACTGACTCTAGGGACTTGATAGCTGCGTAACTACGAGTATCCGAAAGGATGCGGATATCACTTGCAGGTATCACGTTTTTCTTCAGCCAGGACAGAGCTTCTTTAATCGCCAAAATTTCCGCCCGGAACACGCTACTGTGATTTGGAAGACGGAAACAGAGGCTTAGACTTAACTTTTCTGAGAAAACACCGCCACCAACCCCGTTATCGGTTTCAGATCCATCTGTGCAGAAACGGATTGACTTGTCCCCCATGAAAATATCTTCCTCCCAGAAGGATCTACAGGGGAAGCTTACATGAAAGTCTTTGCCAAACCAAAGTTCATATATGCTGTAATCTATATTCTTTGTGAGGATTATTTGTCCGCTGTGTAGTCGCTTCAAGGCGAATAGCTTCAGTCACAACTATTTGCCTGCTGAAGATATCGAAACAGAATATCCCGTGCTGCGGACGGAGTAGAGCGTAGGGCTCTACTTATGTATTGACATGCTGTTCTTTGGACTCTGCTTAGTTTACTGCAGTTGACTGCATTGTCTAAGTCAGTCACCCAGACGACAACCCCGTAAGTGAGTATAGCCAGTGGGTTATGCGGGGTTGAAGGCCCCATTTATTCCCAATAGATTTTTTGTAAGAGAACAAAGCTACCGTAGTTTTCTTGACTCTTTCCTGAATGTTAGGTTCCTAGTTTAGTTTCCTGTCCAAATATGTTGCTGTATCGGAAAAGACTAAACTGGTACCGTTTATTGAGGGGGTGTCTATAATTGGAATTTTAAATTTCTTGGAAAAGAGGACAAGATCAGTTCTATGGGGGTTTACTCCTAATCCACAGCGATCTGCCCAACGGGCTAGTCTGTTAAAATTTATTTGCAGGAGTTCTTTAATGGTATTAAGATGCTTACCTGAGATGCCTATGGCAACGTCATCCACATAGGCAATCAGCCTCACCCAATTTGGAGTTGGTTATCCTACTATTTAGCATAAGACTGATTAACTCCTCAAGCGAGTCGTCTCCCTGCAGAGTTGACAGCGCAGTCGCAATTGCGGATGTGTTGGCGTTGTTAAAGGCGCCCTTTATGTCCAGGAAAGCAACCATGGTCTACTCTCTATATTGTAGGGATCGTTTGATGTGGTAGTCAGTGAATGCAGAGCCGTTTCTACCAATTTTCCTTTACAGTAGACATATTGAGCCGTTGACAGAAGTCTTGGATCAATTTTAGCTCGTATATGGATATCACTCATAGGTCTGAGGTCTCTTGGGACAACACGAGAACATTTCCCGGCTTTGGAAATGAAAACTACATTGACTTCTCTCCATGATAGTGGAATTTGGATCAGTTTTACACTGCTCTCATAATATTTTCTAGCGAAGGCAGAATAATATCTGAGGACCTCTGTAGCTCGACAGGTATTATACCGATCGGACCAAAAGACTTACGTGGTTTGAAGCAATGCAGCTCACTGGGCACTTTGTCCCTTGTAATCAGACCATGAATTTTGGTCGCGGTTGCAGTAGACCTGTTTGGGTTGCTACTGGCCGAGAATTGGCAGCTACCTGGAAAGTGGTTTTAGGGTAGCAGGTTGAGCGGTTCATCACTTGATATTGTCCAAGAGCCATCAGTGTTTTTTCAAACAGCTAGACATCATAGGATTTGTAGAGAGGATTTTTCTTAGCCGCGATGCCTCATAGGTTTCCGTGATTTTGTCATAGAATGATCTCCAGGATTGTCGCTTTGCCTTTCTCTGTTCTTTTTTGTATAATTTGAGGGATTTTTTGTATGAGTCCCAGTCAGTCATTTTTCTTGTGCTTTTTGCTAAGTTGAAAAGTTTCTAAGCAGTCCCAGTGCTGGTGCCCCAAAGTTCACTAAAAATAATTTTGAATGAAAACATGTATATGATCATAAAGTATATAGGTATATGTATCGGGTAAATAGCCTAAACGGCTTAACTAGCTTAGCTTTTGTCGAAATTTCCCATGACAATTCTGCATAAATGTGTCGGAATTTCGTTGATACAGCACGCAATTAGCTCCGTTGTAGTGGGCTTTTTGGTATAAACCGCGTTAAATCGCGTAATATGTGTGGTCAATACTGATCGGGAAATTACACTGCAGGGATATGATTCATGCAGTAATTGAATTGTTTCTTGGGCTGTATGGCATGTGGCACATGTCGTTCACATTCAAGTCTTGTGATTTAGGCACAAAAAGCACATGACGCGATAGCAAGCATCAATAACTATTATTACCTGACCAGCGGCATTTTCAAAAAAAGAATAGTCAAATGCTGGCTCCAGCCCAGAATCCGCAACAAACGATGACACATTGTGAAAGCATTGGTTTTGAACAATCGCTCGCTGATTTTCTGAACCCAGAGTTCGATAATTTTGTTCCTAATGTAGGCTCCAGTTCTTGAGTCAATTGCACTTTCTATGTATAAAGATGCAAATCTTTCGTGAGAATACGCTGTAGAGAGCTGCTTGAAATGTCGAATTGTTTTGTCCAATGTTTTGTATTGAACGACTTGATGAAGGACAGCCAGTGTGTCTAAGATCACTAACTGATCCATTCTACCTGAATTTTTGAATTAATATATTCACAGCTGACGAAGTTAAATCGCTAATCCGACCATCTTTTTGTACGAAAATTGCGAACTGTATCTGCCAAATTTTCATTATTTTTAAAATATTTCTCAACAATGAAGACGTGTTGTTTTTTCATGTAGCGCGCCTATTAATAGCCCTGAACTGGCAAATGTCACGCTGTCCAAAATTCAAATTTTGCATGAACTTTGGGACACCATTTCTTTGTTGAAGGAACAAAATAAACTTTTGGACTTTTATGAATTATTACCGTTACGAATTTTAGGTGTAAGCTTGAAAGCTTAGAAAGGTTGGTGTATACAGAGTATAAATAAATATAAGAAAGAAAAGCTTTTATGAGGAAAATTTCCTAAGGATTGGGCACTTACCGGTATAAGAACGGAAAGCTATAAAAGTGCTGTTATTCAATACCTCAACCAATCTTAAAATAAAACACTCGAACTTACGTCACGTTATAACTGTATTAAGAACCTTAATTTGTGATGCGGTTGTTAGCTTGGCTGTTGTAAGGGGTCTTTCATTAAGAGCTTCCTATCTCTAAATTTAAATTAAACAAAGTGTGTGTGAGACATCATCGAAATTTTTTATTCATTTGAAAGGCCTAGCGATGCCATTATGTTTGGAATAAATCGCTTGGAAGAAATCGCACTATCTCGGCGGCCAATTCACATCACCACTACGTGAGATGACCATGCCCTCGAATCGCTAGTGCAGAATTTCCAATGTGGCGTGAGCTGTGTGGCACTTAGCGCCGACCATTTGAAACCAAATGTCGTTGGTGTCCATATCATCCAATTCAGGCCCAAAGAAGTTGTTAATCATCGACTTATAGCGCTCACCGTTGACGGTGCCCAATGTGGTTCTCAAAGAAATATGGACCACTGGCGGCGTCAGCCCAAAGTCTACACCAAAAGGTGACTTTTTCGGGATGCATTGGACGCTCTTGGATCTCATATGGATTGATATCGTCTCAAATTCGATAATTTTGTTTGTTGACACACCCATTCATCCAGAAATGGACCTCATGGGCTGAATATGATTTTTTGATGAAAATTAGGGTCATCTTCCAACTGTTCCACAGCCCATTCAGCGAAAACACGTCGTTGTCTATGGTCGTTTACCTTCAGCTGCTGGGTTAGTTGAATTTTTTACGGGTGCAGGCCCAAGTCACGGCGTAAAATTCTCCGCGGTCTGCGAAAGACCGAGTTCTTGTCAGCGACGCGAAATCGACGGCCTCGGATTCTCCTGCACACTGTCACGGACAGCTGCGATATTTTCGGCAGATCTTGCGTTTCGTTGACGGGTGTTGGTTTATCGTTTACTGAACCAGTAGACTCAAATTTATCCACCACACTACGAATACGAAGTGCGCGGAACGTTGCCCGAACATAGCGCTCATTTTGATAAAACAATTTTATCATTCGCACGTGTTGTTAAACGCTACGAGTATGTCCGCCTATGGTCATTTGGCAAAACAGACTGAATAAATTACAGCTTATTTGACAGATGTAACTTCAACAATATGGCCGCTATCAACTGTCAAAGTCCGGAAATCCTTATTGGAAGGCGCTGTACGACTAAAGTGGACACTGAGCAGCATCAACCTGACGATGTCTAGGTGCTGCAACTTTGACTCCATTTCAACCGTGCTATTTTACCTCATCGTGGTAGCCACTAGATATTGATCCCGCTCTACCGGATTTAATTGTAAAACTTATGGTGATCATTTATGAGGAGAAAATAGCAACACTCTAATGCCCTGTTAGAAATATATTACCCTTCTGCAAAAGAAGAACTCGAGTGTATCAAAGCTGACGTTAACAGTCAGCAAGATAGATTCTGTATACATACGAGTATAATACGAGCTACCTAATTTAACTTATTTGAAGCTGAACCAAATAACGATTCCACAGAATTGAACAGGTTACGGAAAAAGCGATGGTGGTGGATGAACTATTAATACATAGGTAAATGGCACCTTGCATATCACAGTAGTGGCTTGTTGATTCGAGAATACTAGCCATTTTATCTAATGGACTCTCCCAAAGATTGCGACTTGTAAATGGGTAGGGAGCAGAAAAACTCTCGGAAATGGACTGATTTATTGTTAACGATCATTTAAGACGTGGTATAAGTTTATGGTTGACTTTATAACGCTCACGAATTCATTTTTGGTGATGACATCAATGGTAGCCCGCTACAGAGAAAAATATATAAAGGAATCTATAAAGCAAAGGGTGGCGAATCTGGTACATAAGCAGGTAGCAACACATAGAGTGCCGCAAAAGTCACTGACTGATTTGCAAAAAAATCCTAAGCCTTCTTCCATTCCTCCGATATTTATTATGATGAACTACACCACTTCAGAGAAAACCAAATTCATTAAACTTTATTTTGTAAATAGCTGCACTTTTGCACTTGTGACACGACTTTAACCACGTCGTTTTCAGTCAAAAAAGAAGGCTATGCTCACGGTTTTCATGGATTACAACGGTGTCGTGCATCATGAATTTTTGTCAGAAGGCCAGACAGTAAACAAAGAGTATCACGAGTATTTGGGCGTTATGAGACGTTTGGGTGAAGCAATTCGCCGAAAGAGACGAGAATTGTGTGCAGAAAACTCGTAGATTTTGCACCATGATAACGCACCGTCGCACGTAATTTTTTGACGAAAAATGCAACAAATACCATCCAACAGCCATCGAATTCATCTGATTCGGTTCCCTGTGACTTCTTTCTGTTCAATCGAGTTAAAAAATCACTACGGAAACGCGTTTCAGCAGCCGAGAGGAAGGGTATATATAGATTTAGATGAATAAACTTGTATGTTAAATTTTTTGAATAAATTCCGGGAACTTTTTGATATTTAGGTGGCATTTTTCCTTTTTTCCAAATTAGTAGAAAATAGCCATTAGCGAGACAGTGGTTGAATATAGCAGAGAATGATATGTCAAGAGAACTACAGTAGGACATTTCCGAAGAATAAAGTTTGAGATACGAGTATTACTAATTTCAGCCGACTTTTTGTTGTTGAAAACTCCTTTCAATAAACTGATCGTACTTGGGATGTAAATTCTTCTCAGTTGTTGGGATTTATTGAAGCATTTGAAGGCGAAATGCTTTTCAGCGTCTGATTGAACTTATTACTGCAAAATGATTCTACTGTCGAGCAGATATCATTTTCCTCAGTTTAATTTGGAGTTGTTTCTAGACCCGAGTAAATGTGAGAATAATATTCTTTAAACGAGTTCAATTTACTTTGCACATCATTTAGATTCTCTTCGTTGTGGACTAACGTGTCTTTCGAAATATTAGTCTTAAAAAAATTTCTTCCAGTTATCCTATCAATTTATTTAAATGCTTGAGGAGAAAGACTTTTTTCGTTCAATCTTCCTTTAATAATTTTACTCAAGCCCTGAATTTAAGCATAAAGTTGCCGATATGTATCATTAACACTGTTTAGATGTCGATGATACAGTCCTTTTAATTGAGTTAGCCAGGTACCGCGTAGTTTTAGTAGATTTTTGGTAGTTTCTGATACATTGTGGTATTTAAAATTTTTCAGTTCGTGAATGGAAGAATGAAATTGAACGGTGACTTTGGTTTGTTCATTTATTTTCTATATCTATTACCTTGTTTGAGATATTTCTTTCAGTTGGATAGACTATACTTAGATGCAATTTGGAATTGTTGAACAAACTATACGGTTTATGTCACTGAAGGATGTAGATATTAGAAAAAAAGTCACACACTAATGAAGATCTGGGAAATATAGGGCTGTTGAGAGCAACTAAGTCCATATTTAAATACCGGCCCGTTGGAAAGCCCGTTGTGTTTCCCCCGCCGTGTTTTGCGGTGACTCTTGTGAAACGTGGGTTTAACCTCCGGATTAAATTTGGATTAATTCAATAATAAAACAGATTTGGCACCAGTCAAGTCAATATGCGTCTTTGCAAATGCTAATATCGATCGTTGGTTTTTGATGAGTTATATTTTCAGAGTCCGGTAGGAAGAAAAACCGGCTTCCACCACTTTTCGCTGGATAGATCTGCTGGAGATGCCTAAGTCCAGTTAACTTCTTATCGACCTTGTAGATATAAATAGATTTTTTTACTTGCCGGATTATTGTGTGATCATCACGAAGAGATAGTTTCCAAGCTTCGAGAATTGCGAAACCGGCCTGTTATGGTTTGCGGGATCTCATATTTTTTAGCTATGCAGTTAACTGATTCACCTGCATTAAAACCTGCAATAATCTTCTGCTTGAATTCGGTAGGATACAAAATATATTCGTGCCATTTTAATAACTTTGTCACACACAAAACTCAAACTACTTTGTGGCAGTTAGAGCTCTCAAATGATGGTTATTTTAGCTAATATTATCTTAAGCACTTGTAACAGTTTATTTACATACTGTGTATCGTGCTTCCAGAACATATAACATTTCGAAGACATCCGTCATCTCCGTCATCTCAAATACCATAGAACCGCTGGCAATGATAACTTTGAATATCCCTCAAAAATAATACAGTGAGACAAATTTTTACTAGCGAAGAGGAACTTGCTTTAGTTGATTATTTAACCACAGCAGCTAAATTACACTATGGCCTCTCAAAATCTGCAACAAGAAAACTGGCATTTCGTTTTGCAGCAGCTAATGAGAAAAGAGTTCCAGATTCATGGACAAGAGAAGAAACTACTGGAGTTGACTGGATGCACGGCTTTTTAAAACGCCACCCAGTTTTGTCACTACGGAAGCCTGAAGCAACTACCCTCTCAAGATCAACCAGCTTTAATCGGGCACACATCACCGCTTTTTTTGACAACTTGAAGGATGGCCTGATGGTATATATACAATAATCTTGACGAAACTGGGAATTCGACTGTTCATATTCCACCAAAAGCTTTGACACCCAAGGGGGAGAAGCAAATTGGGAGTATGAGCTCTGCCGAACGTGGCATCAATGTCAATATGATTGCGACTATCAATGCTATAGGAAATCATGCGCCACCCATGTTAGTTTTTCCAAGAGTGCATTTCAAACAACATACTATATGTTAATCGACGCTCCACCAGGATGTATTGGGGGCGCTAATCCGTCAGGCTGGTCAAATGAGAAGCTTTTTGTGCAATTTTTGAAGCACTTTATTCAACATTTCAAACCTTCTCAGGAGAAAAAGGTATTGATAATTCACAACTCAACAAAAGACAAAAAAAATTCTTCTCCTAACAACAATTAGCAAGTATTTTTTAACCCTTGTGTCCTCATCAGATTCATTTTTCGTATAGTGTATACCATAGTTCTGGCCAGACCTATATAAGTATAAAACAAATAACACGAACATAAAAAAGAAATGTCATTGTTTGAAAAAAGTAAAGCAGAAATAATTGAACAAATTTATTTTTGAATATTTGCAAATCAGCAATTTATTAAATTAAAATTACATATATGTAGAAAAAGTATTATTTTATTACTCATTATCCAAACATCTGAAACATTTTTGAAATTGAGTAGAGTGTTGTAAGTATACTGGCTGGGAACAGTCCATGCACTCAAACCTCGTTTTTCTTTGTAATTTGTCTTTAGCCGAACAAAGTTTACATGATGACTTTTGCTTGTTTTACTAACACCTGCGCTTTGGGTTGCGTCACCATCCAGTACTGCTTTACCAAGGGAAGCTTCGATTCCAGTTCTTGATGCGAATTGCTTCATAACTTGTGCATTTTTCAAACTCTCGTCAATTTGTGGTCTGACAAGTTGGTCCACAAGTTTATCAAGGAACGGCGAGCATCAGTTGCTGAATTTGGCTGAAGCTCATTGTATATAATGTACGCAGCTAACGCGGCATCGTCCAGAATATTAAAGACCAACGCTAGGTGCCTCGTTTACAGGTATATTCTCCTAGCATCTAATCCATTACATCAACTCCATCCTGATTATTGTTGTAAAACATTATTGCCTGGGGCTTTTTTGCTTCTCCAACAGTTTCAGTGTTATAGTGCACTGTGGACAGTAGTAAAACAGCCTTAGTTTTGCTGGGCATATAGGAAATTAACAAAACGTCATCATGAAAGCCAACGAGTGTCGGATGTACAGTTCGGCTACGGTTTGGTATGCACGTATTATTTTTTCGCAGTGTACCAACAAATGCCAATCCACTATTCTTCAGTTTTTGGACACCCTCTAGTGTAGTGAAAAAATTGTCGGCTACTATTGTTTGTCCAGATTTTAAATATTCGCTTGTCATATCTAGCAAAATTCGTTCTCCTTGGTTGACATCTCTGGCCTGTCCAGGAATTTTGCCGATGTACAGCACTCCCTTCAAGGAAAATTTTTTGGAAGAGTCACATGCCCAGTATACTTTAATACCATACTTCGCTGGTTTTGAGGGAATATACTGGATAAATTTTGTATGTCCTCTGTATGGGAAAAATTAAAGCGAATCTTGGTGTGTATAAAGATCCTAATTGGGTATTTAGTATTGTCCATACAGCCTTATTGGTACAGCTTTATCGGTCATTTGCCTTGACAGGCGAATAAAACGACTGATGGCCCACAAATGTTGAACCGACATTGTAGCTTGAAATACTGGAAGTGAATTACATAACATGGTTTTCCAAAGTTCTTTCGTATGCGTGTGATTAGAATGGCTAACACCAGCGGAAAGCAAAATCCTAAAATATGAATTCAGCTCTTTCTCATTCACTAACTTTCATATTTTCGGTTTCTCGGGTTTTTTCTCACTGTTGAACTTTGCAGTTCCATCCACTGCTTTTCGATTGGTATCTCTTATTGTGATCACCATCATATCATTTTTGAAAAATATCCATTGGATTAGAAGTCAGTGAACGTTGGACATTTCCTCCAGTCTGCCTCAAAATATTAAAATGTAGTTACATAGCACTTTGTTATACAATAGTTGAAAGCTAAAACTGAAATGACAAACATCTATGTACTGTGCGACTCGTAAAATAACAGAAAGGAGATACGAACAACAATAAAGAGATTGGATCATTGCTACAGGAAAGATACATCTCTTTATCCAAATATACACAGGGCATTGCTCAGAAACAATAAAGTGATTAGATCATAAACAAGTGGATATAGGAAATAGAAATATAGGAAATACACACACACACAGACCTGTGGGGTAGCAGAAAGGGTTATAATTGATAAATTTAAGGGATAAAGGTCTCAAAACAGTGAAAATGTCATCAAGAAAAGTGTAACCATGATGCTGATGCATTTTGTTATATACGAGTATGTGGCAAATTTACTAAAGTTCGGGATGTAAAATTTGAATTGGTTAGGTGTGAAATGCTTTGCGAAGCCTACCTTAACTGCCCTATTCGAAATCAAGACAAGCCATGGTCTCCACATGTTCCTTGCAGTAATTGCGAAAGATGTTTAGAAGGCAAGCAGTTTTCAGTGGAAAAAATATAAATAGGTATGTTTATTTGAATTTTTATTTGATTTAGGTTGGTGCCGAGGTGAGAAACGGAGTATGAAGTTCGCAGTACCTGGAATTTGGCGAGAACCAAGAGACCACGTTAACGACCGCTATTTTTGCATTGTTCGTCGGAGAAAATGAAAATCACGAACTACTAAACACTAGAATTTATTAACTTACTCTTCAAGTATTACATCAGAATAAAGATATAAAAATTGAAAGTGCGATGCAGAATCGATGCGCACAACTCAAGTAGTCAGGAAAGAAGAAAGAGAGGCCAAATAACATCGGTGCGAAATGGTATGGACTGAAACGTTAGTAGTGAGTGCGTGCAGCCACCACAGTGCTCCCCCTCCAGCGATAGTGTTACTCAGAGGTTTTTAAATTTGACGGGTCACGTATGGTGGTTTTGGCTTACCAGCGTTGGTTGTCAGCCCTTGCGACACTGTAGAGTCGTTCTCGTTGTCTTCGATGTATGCTGCTTTTAAGCGGTTGACTGCGATATTGACTTTTTTCCCATTTCTGAGAATAGTGAAGTACTTTTCGTGGCGTTGAAGAATGCGATATGGGCCATCGTCCGGAGCTTGGAGTGGTGCCTTAACCGAGTCGTTTCGCACAAAGACATGAGATGATGTTTGGGAGTCTTTATGTATAGAGGTCGGCTTTGTCGAATGCGATGATTTTGGTGGAAAACGTATAAGAG
This sequence comes from Volucella zonaria, assembly GCA_963966105.1. NCBI lineage: Eukaryota > Metazoa > Arthropoda > Insecta > Diptera > Syrphidae > Volucella > Volucella zonaria. Next base: position 253,209,638 of record OZ014530.1, on the reverse strand, counting down.
ACATGACATCTTTCAATGATCTTACGAAATCTGCTTCGGGGATATTAATGGTCGAAACGTTAACGAACTCACCTGGAATACTTATTGTTGTGTCGTACAACATTCCGGAAACTGTTCCTCTCAGCTCCTCCTTGAACACGGTTCGTAGGCCCAATAATACGGTTGGAAGGACGTCTACCCAGTTTGTTGAGATAAGGCATTTGATCAATGCCTTCAGTGTGCGGTGCCAACGTTCGATGAGGCCATTTGATAGGGGGTGGTAAGCAGTGGTTCGCAAATGTGTTATCCCCAGTGGTTTCGTCAACTCCTTAAATAGCACACTCTCGAACTGTTAGTCCTGGTCAATTGTTATGCGTTCGGGAACTTCAAATCGACAAATCCAAGTTTCATACAGCGCTCGTTCAACTGTTTCAGCTGCCATGTCGTCAATCGGAATTGCCTCCGGCCATCTAGAAAACCGGTCGATGATCGTTACGCAGTATCGTCGCCCCTGTGACGGCGGCAGGGGACCCATAATGTCGACGTTGATATGTTGAAATTTGTAAACGTGGCCAAACGAACCTCTCTGCTACCATCTTTGACGTTGCTCGTATGTCGAGGTGAGCCATTGCGTGTACGGTGTCAAAGGCTGCCCGTCTGAGTTCCTTCAGCACAAACGGTCGTATTCGGTCGGTAGATGTGTCGCAGTATACCGTGCGTTTTTCGTTCCCCGGAATGTGAAACTGCTTCAGCTTAAGATTTGATGATTCGTCGCGTAGTAATGTCTGAAGATCATCATCTTGTTGTTGGAGTTCGGGAAGGATATCGTTATCTATGACGCGCGTGGATGTGATGGTGTCGATGCGTGATAGCGTATCAGCAACTACATTCTCCGCGTCAGGAATGTACCTGATGTCAGAAGAGAACTGTCCGATATAGTCGAGCTGGCGGCGTTAGCGAGCAGTGGCTTTATCTGGCTTTTGATCAAAAGCGAATGTAGGCGGTGCTGTACTTGACCTGACTTGCCGACAATTTTTTGGAAAAAACGGTTGCCAGGACTTCCCGACCAGCTGCTGAAGAGCAGCACCTATGGTGACGTCTGATTCACCAAACATCAAAGCCAGTTCACAGTTTGGATCGGGGTGTGCCAGCGTGAGTGGCTCTGCTACTGCTTGCTTGCATTTTTCGAAAGCTGAAGTTGTGTCGTCTGTCCACCTGATTCTGTTACGGTCGTTCTTTTTGTTGCCTTTGATAAGACTTTGTAGACAACTTTGGGTTTCCATACCCTACGGTGAAAATCTGCGAGAGAAATTCACTGTAGCAAGAAAACGACGGAGCTCGCACACCAACTCAGGTCGTTTGACGCTTCGGATGATGTCGATTTTTTCGGGTAGGAGTCTTATACCACTCTCACTAACCATGCGTCCCAAAAAACTTAGATTTCCCGAATTGGCACTCGTTCACATTGATGGATGATAATTCCGTTGTCCCTAAGACGTTGAAACACTTCTCGAAGATGCTTTAGGTGTTCGTCTCTGTTGTGCGATGCAATAATTATATCGTCGATATAAGCACGTGCGAAATTCAAGCCGCGCCAGATGTCGTCCATAAAACGCTGGAAAGTCTGGCCAGCGTTGCGTAGTCCAAACGTGATCTTGCAAAATTCGTATAATCCAAACGGCGTGATGATAGCGGTCTTCGGGATGTCGTCTTTCTCTACAGGGATTTGGTGGTACGCGCGTCTTAGTTCGATCGTGGAAAAAACTTTCTGGTCGCTTAGAAAAAAACGTGGAATCCTGGATATGTGGTACGGGATACCTATCTAGTTCGGTCACTGCATTCAATACACGGAAATCTCCAGATGGACGCCACTCTGCGTTTCCTTTTGACACCATATGCAAAGGGCTGGCCCATGGGCTCATTGATGGGCGGCTGATCCACTGGTCGATCATCGTCTGGACTTCTATTTTGGCTGTTTTCAGCATTTGTGGTGACAGCCGTCGTGCTGGTGAATATGTTGGCGGGCCTCGTGACAATGAGTAACGTTGATAATGTTTGTTTCGGTGTGGGCGGTTGTTGGGTGATGCCTTTTAACTCTGAAAGAAGAGAGTCATACGGAAACTCACAACAGATATTTGTTAATTTAAGAGAGTCTATACGGGCTAAACTACCACTGGATTTGATGAACGTCATTTGGTCGATTAAGCGCTTATTCTTCAGATCTAAGAGTATGTCGAAATAGCGAAGAAAGTCTGCTCCTAGAATTGCGCGTTGCACTTCAGCAATTGTGAAAGTCCACCTGAAATTTCGCCTTAACCCCAAACTCAGAACAATTGTTTTTTCACCGTAGGTTGCTACTTTCGTCTCGTTGGCGGCGTAGAGATAGTTACCACTGTTGCTATTTCGTTTTTGCAGTAATGTTGGCGGAAGAACAGTGTCGACTAACAAATTTTATTTTTGTTACGGGATCTTTAACGAATAAGCGGGAATTAAGTTGGCTGCTGTCAGATGCCGCTTCAAGTTTTCCTGTTTTTTTGAACACCTTTCAAAAGACAATTTTTCGAATTAGATCCATGCTGATTGTGGTATCAACAGCAGTCGTCTCGATTGTTGCTAGATTTGGACTGACCATGAGGTGCATTTAGGTTTCTAAGAGTTGAACGTGAACAGCTTCGACGATGTGTAAGTGTGGATACACAGCATTTCAACTCATCTATTTGCTGTGTGAGATGGGTAATTTTGTGATCTATGTCGGTTTGCGTGAGTGAGACGGACGATGGTTTCGTTTCGACGGCAGCAATATACGATGTCTCACTTACCTCTGCTATCTTGTTAGCCAGCTCGGCGGCATGAGGTAGCTCTTCTTTGCTAACACTTATAATACTGCGCATATTCTGGGGCAAACGTTGCAACCAGAGTGATTTTAAAAGGTCACTGCTAGTAGTGCGTGCGTTCAGCCCCCATATTCTAAATCCACGCAAAAGACGCAGTGACGCTAATCCAATCAGATATCCAAATCTTACTTGTTCTTCCGCACCAATTTTGCATAGCCCACAATTTCTAATCCCAGAACCGCCAAAAAAAAATTAACCCAATCGAGCTTATCTCAAACTTCAAACGAAAATAATGAAGATGAAGAATTTTTACCATCACAGGAACAACAAAAACCCCATCTAATTTCAGAAGAAGATTTCAATGATTTAATTAGAGATTTAAATTTGTCGAAATGTAAAGCAGAGATTTTGGGTTTTCGCTTAAAACAATGGAATTTGCTTGTCGATGTCAAAATAACTGATCAACGAAATCGCCATGAGACATTTTCTTCGTCCTTTACAAAAGAAGATGAACTTTGTTTTTGTAACAACATCAAAGGTTTGTTCTAAGAAATTGGGATACCCAGTGTTTCCAATGAATGGCGGTTATCTTTTTACAGTTCAACAAAAAGCCTAAAAGCAGTTTTATTACACAACGAAAATAAATTCCGCACACCTAAACCTGTACAACTACCTGAAAGAAATGATATCCTCTTTCGTTTTGACCAGAAAGTCCTACGAGTGATATTTAGCAAGGAGATATTTAACAGCGGGCTGTGCAGCGGTATCGACCATTCTGGCAGACCATCGACTGGATTTGTTCAAAGCATTTTAACCAATCAATTGGGCTTGGGAGGTGCCGCTTAAATTTGCTGCAAAACAAGCAGCGTATGGACATTGCAAGAGACATGCTTACCGATGCTGTTCCCAACCAAATATTCAAAAAACATACTCGTATTATTACTGGTCACGAGATGTGAGCTTATAAGAAGTAGACGCAAACCAGACATCAAGCGAATAAATCGCGTGCTCCAAATAAGTCAAGACCGAAGAAACCACGACTTTTTCAGCCAAAAAAGTAGAGTTTTCATGTATTGTGCACCATGGATTTCTTTCTGAAGGCCAGACTTTCAATAAGCAGTATTACTCGTATTTAGACATTATCTGACCTTTGCGTGAAATAACAAATGGCCTGCATTGCGGAAAGTCAGGTCATAGATGTCGTGTCACAATAACGCCCGGTCTTACAATGCCGTGTTTATTATGCGTGCATTACTAACTAAAAGCAACACTGGAAGAGCATCATCTAACTGTTTGGTACACTCCTTCGGGGAATGTGTGTTAACAGCGGAGAGAAAATACTGGAAAAATCGTAAAGCACACAGAAGGCTGCCATACCGAGTACCTCTCTCTCTCTATCCAATATTCCGAAAAACTTAACACGTGCTCCGGCATTTTTTAAGAGTAGTAATACCCTCCTGGCGCAGAATCAGGCTCGGTTATGTTGGCTTTGATGGCCGCTGTGGTTTGTGACTTATTCGCATAGATCTGCAACTTCAGAAAACCTCACAAGAAAAAGTCAAACGAGGTCAAATCGCACAATCTCGGTGGCCAGTTCACATCACCTCCACGTGAGATGAAGATGCCCTCGATTCGCTCGGGCAGAATTTCCAATGTGGCGTGAGCTGTGTGGTACGTAGCGCCATCCTGTTGAAATCACATGTCGTTGGTGTCCATATCATCCAACTCAGGTCAAAAGAAGTTGGTAATCTTGGATCTCATGTGGATTGGTACAGTCCCAAATTCGACAATTTTGTTTGTTGACGTACCCATTCATCCAGAAATGGGCGTCATCGCTGGAGGCGATTTTTCGATTAAAATTAAGGTCAGTTTCCGACTGGTCCAGAGCCGATTGAGCGAACACACGTCGTTATCTATGGTCATTCACCTTCAGCTCCTGGGTCAGTTGAATTTTGTGGCCCAGGTCAGAGCGCAAAATTCGCCAAGTTGTGGTCTGCGAAAGGCCGAGTTCTTGTGAGCGACGCGAAAGCGACTGCCTCGGATACTCCTACACACTCTCACGGACAGCGGCGGTGCTTTCGGCAGATCCTGTGTTTCGTCAACGTACGGGTGTAAGTTTATCGTTTACTGAACCAGTGGACTCAAATTTATCCACCAGATTGCGAATAGCCCTCTCGGTAGGACGATTATGGCGACCGTAATGGGCGAAGCACGAGGAACGTTTCCTGAACAGAAGACCCATTTTGGTAAAACAATTTTATCATTTGCACGTGTTGTTGAACGCTATGCCCGTCCATGGTGATTTGACAAAACAGACTGAACAAGTGACAGTCAGTTTGGCAGATGTAGCTTCAACAATATCGCCCTACCAACTGTCAAAGTTCGGAAGTCCCTATTGGAAGACCCTGTAGATATAGCTCAAAACTCGACCAATTCTAGAATTAAGGGCTAGTTTGCCCAGGAGTTTACCACGACACTTTAGGGTAAAAGAGTTTAGGATTATGTATTTACTATATGTTGCCCAGAAGTACATCACTCTAAAATTCTCTCCTTAAATTCCAAAACTTGGCAGTCAAAGTCTGTAATCTTTTTCAATTTTAATAAACACAATTATCACATATTCTGAGTTAATAGTTAACCTACTCAAAAGCTATGACTTTACAAGTATAATATTTAATTCATATGTGTCTCCATAAATAGCCATGGGCTTAAAATAAAAAGAGACACAGAGGCTGGACCTTTATAAATCTATCTAACCTACAATCTTAAATAATGTCAGGCCAGGCAATTAGCAAGTTCAAATTCCGTTAACAAATCAGACTTATCAATTAAGTTCACTGAAAGGCATCAGAGGAGTAAAAATCGTCCTTTCTCATTAAAAATAAAAAAGACAGTCCAACTGTCTAAGCAATTTCCATCAGCGCACTGAATCTATTTAACCAACATAAAACCAGGAAATTTATTTTTGAAATCCATCCTCCTTTACCTCTACTTCTACCTCTACCTCTACCTCTACCTCTACAGCTCTACATCATCCAATCAAACCACCGCCTCATCGATATGAAAAAATTTTTAGATATTTTACCCATCGAGCACGAGTACCATACGGATATCTCCAAATACCAGCACAAATGACGATAGAGGAGTAGTGAAAAAGTGGAGACGACAGGACGAAAACAAATGAAAATAAAAAAACAAAGAAACAAAACTGCATGCAACTTGAGGCTAATTACAGCCATTTTCTATTGACAGAAGCACGCTATCTAATTACAAGAACGAAACACTTAAAGCCCGCGCGCTGTCTGAAGTACCACGAATGGAAAAGGACACAAATATCTCTAACGAGAGCGTGTTCTTCGACAAAACAAAAAAGACGACACAAAACAATTTCCAAAACCAGAGATATTTCGAGAAGATAGTTATAATAACAAATTCTATTCCGTCTCCCGCCTTCTATCCAGGGTGCTTCCTGCTCTACTCGAAACCTTCCTCCGATTCACCTTGTTTTTTGTTTGAATTCTCATGCACAATATAGAAAGGCTTTTTATTACTGATCGCACGCTATCTCTTAAGTACGAAATGACAAAAACAACAACAACAACAAATACCACCCACATTGAACACAGCACTTGTGTTTTTTGGTAAAAAAGAGATTGAGGAAAAAAAAAAAACACAAAACAACAACACCCCCATTGGCATACATTTGAATTGTCTAAGGACACGAATTTCCCCGCCGGAAATACTGTACCAATGTAAAGGGTCTAATTTACATTGCCACATGTCAGTGTGACCATAGTTTAAGACTTAGGAATAGACATTTTAATTTTTAATGGTTGGCCATTATCAAAGACTTGGTAAGAATCACATTTGGGTTGAGGAAGAGAACCTTCGTATCGCTTCGTCCAATCGGGCTTGAATTTGCCAAACGTAAAAGCACGAATTTTGAGGAGAATGAAATACTCGTACATAGCGGCATAATAAATTGTATCAGATGTGATTGAACCCCACAAGAATGGGACGCGGTGATTCAATTAGTGTCGGGAAAGATCGAAATTTTATGAATTTGGGGCTAGTGTTAATAAGGAGCTTCCAGAACAAATAAAGGATTTAAAATATGCAACAGATGGTGATTTATGAAACTGTAATGAGACAACTGCAGCACTAGCACTAACAATAAGCGGGTTAGTTGCCCAGAAGTATCTGGACCGTTTTCCTCAAGACATTTTTGAGAAGACCTGGCCTTTCTGGGGTTATGCGTGGGTCTAACTACCCGGCCACTATTGTTGCGAAATAACTTAAGCCTCCGACAGAATAAGAAAAGGACTATGACGTTCGGATCTGTACATGGAAAAGGGAAAACTGTGACATTTTATACCATAACTGCTTCATAGAACAATAGAAGCATATATTTGGGTGCGTAATCTTGGCACGTGGCTGAAAGCATTGGACAATCTGCATCAATGCTTAACGTATCAACATCAGCTTGGTATCCGTTCTCGCCTCCACATCTTCATTGTATTTCCAATGCAAACAAGTAATGTCTTATGAGCAATGTCCTAAGTATGGCGTTAAAATTGTACAGTGTGATCTTTGGAATGAGAGTTGGTCAATATAGCCTGTACGACACCACGTCTTGCAACGGATTTAGGCTTATTGATTCCACGGCGGGACGAGATATCACTATAAGAAGCACACGGTTTCCTCATCTCAATATAGGTACACAGGGGAACATGACCGGGTCTGGATCATTCACATCAATTACCTTGAAAAGGACAAGACGATCACCGACGCAGAGCTGATAGATCGATTCGATACCGATTTGAAGCAAAAACGACAGCATTTGGTGAGGAAAAAAGTACTCTTCCACCAGGACAACGCACAGGTGCACAGTTCCTCAGCCGCAATGACAAAATTGCATGAATTTGGCTACGAATTGCTCCGTCATTCACCATATTCTCCATATTTAGCCCCCTGCGACTATTTCATGTATTCAAACATGTAGAAACGATTCAGCGGTAAGAGATTTGGGTCGAATGAAGGGCTCACAGAAATCTTATTACAATATTTGGAGGGCATCAAAAAATTGGAGAAACATTGGACGATGTGTATTGAGCTAAAAGTAGATTATGTCGAAGAATAAAATATTTTTTTACCAAATTTTCAGGGACTTATTGACCCACCTTCGTATAACGTAGATAAGCTGCAACCGCAAGAGACCAGCAGAATATTCGCCGAACGCGTATCCCGAAATCTCTAAATAGCTCCTATGCCGCCAGCATTAAGTACGGAAGACCAGTGGCAACGCTGCCAACGGGCCACTGATGTGCTGGGATTTACCCGACTACCACCAAGAAATCCCTGGTTTGATGAAGAATGGCGGGAAGCACATGCAGCTAAACCAAGTGCGTAAAAAAGCGCCGTTGAAACGAAAGACGGGAAAAACATCGCCTTCTCCAGAAGAAGAGAAAAAGCACGAAAAGCACAATTGAGAAGCTGTACTCCAGGAATATGTGACGTACGGCAGTTTTACAAACAGGTAAAAAGAACGCGTAAGGCAAGAAAACCCGTACAGAAGCCTGTAGAGATGAAGAAGGAAACCATATTGTAGAGTCACAGTCGGTGCTGAGAATATGAAAAAACTTTTTCTGCGGACGTTGAAACACAAGGAAGCAGAATAGACCATTCCTCTTAGACGGTCATAGCCCAAACTTTAGCCCAGCTGAATGAAGTTAGGATAGCAATATCTAAGCTGAAAATCAACAAAGAAGCTGGACCTGACGCCTTATTGGCCGAGGTATTCCAAGATGCTGGAAGTGACCCTGTAAAGAGCATACACTTACACATTTTTCAGATAATGCCTGATGAATAGAATCCGCTCTTATATGCAAGATCCACAAAAAAAGAAACGCCCTCAACTGCGCCAACTATAAAGGTATAAGTATGCTCATTATCTGAAACAAGATCTTATCTGTCACATTAAGTGAATGTCTGAAAACCTTCGCCAACAATCATATCGGTGCAGTTTCAGACCACCGACGTACAAGATCGACCAAATCTTCATACTCCGGCAGATTCTGGAAAAAACTCAGGAAATTCAAGTCGATACCCACTAGCTTTTCATCGAGTTTATAGCCGCATATGAGGGCATTTGTAGAGGCGAGCTATATAGAGGCATGCCTAGTTTCGGCATACCTACCAAGCTGGCCCATCTGTGCAGACTGACGACTAAGAACGCTCGCTGTTCCGTTAAGGTGGGCAACGACTTAGGCGAGACCTGTGATGTCAAAAACGGTTTTATGTAGACAAGGTGACGCGCTGTTAAGTGATTTCTTTTGCATCATACTAAACGAATTTTGCGGAACTCACAAATGAACACTGGAGGCACAATCTTTCAAAAGTCTTAGGACAACACAGCGGGCTGTCACTGTTGCGTTGGCTAGTATTGAAACTAAGGCCGCCAAACCGGTTTTTGCTGTAACTTAGTGCAAAACAACATCGAAGAATTGGACAGAACCTCATAGTCGATAGCTATGCCAACAACACCTCAGCAGAAATAAAATGAAGAATCACTCTTCCCAAACTCTATATCTTCGTTATTTGGGCTAAGAAGACAATTCCTAAAAATTCTGGCCACATTCTACAAAGCCCTGAACATCCCAGTCACAATTTATGCCCCTGAAGCATGGTCATTGGTCACCTTCGAAGTGGATGAAGATATCGTCAGTCGTTTCGAGAGGAAAATATTCGATCCCATTTGTGTTGACGCGCATTGGAGGAAAAGATTCAACGGCGAAGTATACAAGTTGTACAGCGACGTTGACCTAGTCAGAAAACTGTGCATCAGTTACCTGAGATAGGTAGGACATATAGAGTAAATGGACACCAATGCTCCGGCCTGCTTAGTCTTCGAATCCAAGCCGGAAGTGGCGCGCACAAGTAAGCAGAAAGAGACCCCAACTGATTTGGAGTGCGCAACGGGAGATAGTGAGCTAAATACCGAACTAACTGAAGAAGCTTGTTAGATTAGGCCCAGGTTCACCTCGAACTGCAGCGCCATCTACCTAAGTAAGTAAGAATACATCTTTAATATAGACTCAGATTAATTTTCAACACTCCGATCGAGAACCGGTCTTTCGAGCCGAATTCAGACAGGCCATCTAAACGTGGACAATTTTGAAACCAAGATTTAAGACATAAGTTACAAAATGAACGGAGAATGGTATAAATTCATAGTTCCGTAAGCTTATGACCTATGAATTGGTACTACTGCCAGCACCAAAGGTAGTAGCAGTAGTACAGAAACTAGAAAACATCTAAACAAGCTACTTAGGAAGCAGGTCGAAGCAGACAATATATGAAGCCAATTCGGGCTTCGACGAGTGTCTCCTATAACGACTTTGGCGAAAAGATCGTAAAAAATGGTAAAACCAGAGGACTAACCTGCTGTCACTTCACTTATTTGAAAACAGAGACTCTCTGTCTCGTGCTTGAAACATACTTCCCATTTAACCTAATCAGGTTGTGAAGTTAAAATCTACCCCTGCAAGTGAGCTGCGTAACACAACACATCGTAAATGGACATCAATCACACTCTGTTTAGTTCGATGACTTCATGTCGCCTATTTCTGATGTCATATATCCAGTAGATCAACAAAAATGTGTACATAGATCAGCTGCTGGCAGCTCTGAAGCTTATCTGTCACTATCATGCATACCAAACCACTGGCTAACAGTGAGAATAGCCTTCAAACCGAAAATTGGAGAAGGTGACTACGCGCTCGCCGAGAGCTTCGGACAAATCCTTCACGTTGAAGAGCATGGAAAGAATGGTCGACCTTCATCTATTCAAAACTGTTCTGAGAATGCATCGTCTGCTTACCAATGCGATAGATCTTGTTAGACTGCGTTTCAAAATCTCGTAGGCTGAATTAAAGGCGCACTCGACAACAAGGATTGCTCGCTGGCATTTTCATCGGCAACGCAACTTTTGACGGCTTGTGTAACTCGGCCAGACAACAATGCTTGTATATAAGACCCTGATTGTGGATGTAAATTTCGGTCATGATTCGGCGGAAGGAGTGCCCACAAGGCACTGTCCTACTTCCCCTACTATGCTGCATGTTGGCCTACTCAACCCTTAATGCTCTCCATACTTCTGATGTCCAGGTATAGGCATATGCAGGTGCTATGGTTGCACAATCTATTGCGCAGGTAGTCCACGACGTGCGGTAGAAATGAGCTATCAGTCAATCCCCGCAAAATCATCATAGGTTTCTCCAACGAGCTTACTATTTGGGTCTCGTCGAAAATTTGTAAGATGCTTTCTGCAAGCTTTTCACAGAGGAAGGTCGTCTGTATCTACACGGCTATCCGTTTGTCTGGTTGAATAAACTTCCACGAAAATACATCACTGATCGGCCTTTCTGCAGGGGATTTCCGTAGCATGTCTGGCTCTACTCTGGATGCACTGATAAATCTTCGTCCCCTTACTATTCACATCATGGGCTGAACTCTCAAAGCCGCCCTATGCTTAAAACGATGTGGTCTTTGGTACAACATGCTCTGGAGTCTGGATGACCTTGGGAGACGATTATCTTCTGACTTCAGTCAGAACTCCTGTTGCAGGAAAAAATACGAAATCGGCTTGCTCTCTGCTTGCGAACGGTTTCGCTCAAAATCAAAAGGAGTGGTTCCAAAACCAATTTTAAGCGCTGTGCATGGGATAAAAACCAAATTTCGATTATGGAAGATTTCTCCTCGTTATAAAAACTTGCAACTGTCCTGTTGGCAATGAACCGAATTGTGAAGAATAGGTGGAGCGAGCGCAAAGTATCTGCATCTGTGGCGACTGCGCTTCAAGGTTTTCTGAAGCCTCTAATTCTATGTATGTTGGTGTTACGAGTAATTAGAGAATACAAGACTTTACTGAACAAACTCGGACTGCTGAATTCACAGAGTCTTTTAAGTGTCCCAAGTAGCAGTACAATCACGGGAAATAAATTCGTCTAGGTAAATCTCAGAGGAGGCTTATTCCGGACCCTAACCTCTGTTAGGACTGCCTTCGTAATCGATAAGTACGTCTAGTGACAGTTGGATTTCATATGATTATAACTGCAGATGGCGGCAGACCGATCGAAGGCTTCTCATCGTCTCGTAGATGTCACCGACATTCCAACTGTTTCTTCAGAAGGTAAGACTGTGGGATGCTTGCTGGCGTCTTGACTATCAGAATGCTTCTGCTAAGCACATAAGAGTGCTGGCCATATACCATTTGACACAATATCGTGCGACGCTTGATGTAAGAGCGATGAGCACCCCAGAGCACTATCTCTGTACAGTACAGGTACTGGGCGCTGATGTGGTGGTTGCTGTTTATTAGGAGCACTTATTTATCATATTTTCCTTCTTTCAAAAACCACCGAAAGCACAGTAATTTCTTAATGGCTGACAGTAAAGTTTTTACGAATTTACAGGTGACTCCGAAAGCTGGAACCAAGACTTAGCTAACTCCTCAGTGGCCATTTTAACAAAATGCCTTCGACAGCTCTTCCTAAATATAAAATGAAGACAGAAAATGAACATAGAGCACTTGGAACAATTCTCCAATTTGAAAAGGCAAATAAAAATTGAACAGCTTACAAAAATCCGTATGGTCACACTCAATAAGTAACAGTAGCAGGATGTCTGATTGCTAATATGGGGAATGAAGGAAGGAAGTCACCAATAGAAGATGTTCGTACGAATTGGTTACGTCGCACTCCTTCTCGAAGTGCATTGTTGTTTTGCTTTTCATTGTCCTTGATTCGATTCAACGGTATAGGAATCGTACATATTCAAAAAGGACCAAACCAACAAAATTTTTTTTTTCTCTTGAAAATTTATATGACATTTCATTTAGTTGATTTCACAGAAAATATGTATTCCTCGGATGTGTGTGACTTTGTAAGTGTAACCTTTTGAGATTATAGACTACAAACCGAGGGTTGACCTCAATCTTGGAGTTGCCCTAACAATTTATTGCATATTGGTCTGTACAGACATTTTCCACATTGATTTGTGAGGATGCTGCTAAGGGTGAATCAACAAAGGGGGGTGCCTTTGCTCTGGTGTTAGATATATTTACGGCACCGACACTAGAGGATACTCTTCTACTTTATTCACTTTCGGTCATTTGATATGTTTTTTTTTTTTCTTGTTGGTGTCCTTTTTTTGTGGCGAATCGATGATGGAGGGGGTTGAAAAAGTGGAAAAGTTGCTTGCTGTTGTTTTTGGTTTTTTTTTTATGAGGAGCTGTTGGATGGTGATGGCGAGGAAGTGTGGCTTTGGGAGTGTTTACTTTGATTATGGAAACTTGAGACTTTCGAAAGGGGATCGTTTTTTTTTTTTCCTCTTTTCTAAAAGCAAATTGGACGATTTTGAATTGAGGAGACGAGAGAGGGTTGTTTTTTTGCTCGTTTATGAATATAAACTTTTTGCCAGAGGGCGATGGTATGAAGTGTGCTTTGTATTATGCTTTCACCTGGGAAGTTTATCATCTACATATTGGTATTATAAATTGGTTAAAAAATTCACCAGCGTATTAGATAAAAATCGATCACGTCATTTCTTAATCCAGCTTCGCTGTATATTTATTCTCAGGTGCGGTACGAAACCTTGAATTTTTAGGGCACTGACATCAAGCTATTATTGTACATATTTTGGTACCAAAATACCTACTATTTGGGGGTAGGTTAGCTTAGATTTGCGGGGAGATGCACTCTGACTCGGGAGGGGAAATTGGGAAAGGATGGGAACTGGATAGCGGTTGCTAATTCTGGTTTCCGCTTTCCGTCTCGCGTTTGTTGGGATTTGGTACTCGAGTCGGTCTCAGCCATCCTGTTGTATCCGGAGACATGCTCAGAGAGGTCATGGAGAGGTCCAAAGTACCAACTTTGCCTCAGATTACTGAGGCTAGGACAGTCGCTTAACAAGTGGAGGGTATCTACCGGTGAGTCCACGTTCCCACTGCGTTTTCGCAGGTCGTCTTCCATAAGTCTCAGCTCTATCGCATGAGTCCCCACAAGATTACGGCCATCCAATAAATGTAGATAGTTCAGCTCTGGTCTTCAAGAGAATCCTACTTGTTTCGGATTTGCTACGTTTCGGCCATAATTGTCACAGATGTTAAGGTTTTTCCAGCTTTCATTATGTTAAATTTGCATCATTTTCTCCACTTGCATAATAAGAGAGCAGAGTAGAGGTTTGGTACTTTAATCCGCCTGTTTTTTTTTATAAAGGAGGTTCCTTTTCGAGCTACCTCGTCTGCATGTTTGTTGGCTGACACTCCTTTCTGGCCAGGGACAGAGCAGAGGTCCACATTATGCTGAACGCAGAAAGCCTTAAGCTCTTCACAACAGCGCTGCACGAGTTTTGATTTAATCTTGACTGCTGCGATGGCCTTAATAGCAGCCTTCCTTTGTTGTCGCAAGCCTGGCCGTTACGCTACATCCAATATCTTAACCTGGAACACACTGCTCTAGTCTGGCAGGTAGCGTGACTATCTTAGGTTCAATTAATCGGTGAAGACTCCAGTGCGCGCCGGTTCCTATCTCCAATCTTGATCCGCTTCGTTCCGGTCCCATTCTTCTCTGCTTGGGAAAATATCGAGGAAATATCGGTAATCTAATGGCAAGAGATAAGTAAAGTTCCCAAAGTTGTGCCAATACATGCAATCCTCATCAGGTTAAGGTTTTTAGTTTTGTTTCTGAATTGTCACCAGGCTAAGCTACAGTAGGTTAAGGTCTGCAGATAGCCATGTATGTACGTCCAAAGCACAGTCTTGTGGTGAGGTCTCCACCTTTTTCCAAATACGCGACTGCAGGTGTAGAAAGTGATCATTGCTTTCTTTGCATGTTCATCAATATTGTGCTCTAAACTGAGCAAGAGAGCTGACCCATCTATGGAGAAAAGGTCAAATTGTGGAAGTATGCTTTTATGTGTGAATCAGACAGCCTCTGTTTTTTGCCTGTTGATTTTCAGCCCAGAGTCCTTCACCAAAAATTCAGCCATTTCACCAAAAATTTCATTGATTGTGTTAAAAATTCTCCAGCCGCCATAGGAGTCACATCATCAGCACATATAATTTCAATCAGTCCAAAGATATAAATATACGTCTGGTGCTGTAAGTGAACTATCACTTAAGATGAAAATATTCGGCGTTCTGAGGAGTTTTTGTGTAAGTAGAGAAGGGTTTTCACATTATCCGCCCGTATTCGAGACATTTTCTAGCAGTTCGAGCGATAGTTATTTTAGAGTGCGGATCGCTGTGGTACAGGCAAGCGTCACTTATTTTATTTTTGGGACACAGAGTCCACTATTCCTTCTTCTTCGCAATAAAAAGATTAATTTGCGACCCAGAAACGGGGTGTGCGGCCTTCGAGAGCGAAATGCGATTTAATACAGATTCAGCAGAAATTAAAGTAGCGGCTGTATTCATGGGATGTTAGTAAAAAAAGGAAAAGACGTCCAATTCCGACTGAACTAAACCACCACTAATTTATTTGATCACTACTACGTCACTTCCCTAACACATAAGTCAGGAACTATGAAAGGGTATGTACTCGTAGTATTCCAGTATAAGGGATTGATTATTCAGTTACTTTTTATGTGTTGCTGGAAACACTACTTTGGGATTCTACTTGCCAACAAATGCTAAGAGTCAGCTTTGTTACAGTACATCCCCCTAAGTAAATACCCTGCAGTAACGATTTGTATATCTGCGAGGTATACTAAAGAGTGTTTCAACAAGAGGTGTAGGAACAATTGTTGAGATATCTCGGAAACTTTTGTTGCTTTATAAATTAGACACGTGGGGATTATTTATGGAACATAATATCTTCCAAATCACAGCCTTGGCTCTGCTTGCGTATGCATGGTCTTCTGCTTTCTTGACAAACTTATTGTGGTACCAGCAGCAACATCATTTGTTGAACGGAAATAAGGTAATGCTCAGCCTGGTGTTCTACTGTTTCAATGAGGACTGTTGCTTCTACGCTGTATTTGTAAGTAGTTTTCAAACTGATGAGCAAGGGATTCAATTCTACGTTCAGTGATGAGAAATTTAATCTTAGTGTTGAAATAGTTTAAGTTTCCAACTGCATATTGTTGTTAGAATCAAACATAACTTTAACACTGTGTCGTTGGTTCGGGATTTAAATAAATTCCTCCTTCTTCTTTTGCACCTTCCGTACACCTCGGATCGTTTTTCTCTTGACTTTCTCTTTGCCAAATAACACTTGGATATGCGGTTTATCTGTGAAAATGAATTAGAAGTAGTTCCCATTGTGGTATCGGCCACTTAGAAGAGTTTGTGCAGCTCCTCTGTATTAAAAGAATTGCTTGAACCACAGCTGGGAGACGTTCCATTCAAACACTTTAAATAAACTCCCCGCCAAGATCCTGCAAAGTTTTTGATTTGGTGGCTTCAATTGAATGGCTAGAGGCTATTTCTACAAATGTATTCACAGTGCAAAAAGCATTACAGGAGATAAGTCATTGGGTCTTACATAGAGTGTTCTTAGTATTTTTTAGCAAAACCTTATTACCCTCTGCCTCCTAAAGGTAATAAATAGCAATTGGCAAGTGTAACTCTTCACTTGAATCCCGATAGAAAGCCATTATCGCAGTTTATAGTGGAATCGAAGTAGATGAAATGTCTTAATTCCTCAAAGTTACAGCTGTCTATTCTAACATCCTGTCGTTGCCGTCGATCTCAGAAATCAGATGAAAAGGTATAGCTTGGTCTAAACTTTTTGTGATTCCAAAAGAACTTAACATTCAAGAGGCTACGACTACTCTCAAATGACTGAACACATGTTAAGATTTCTTGTAAAATGGGGCAGAAAGAAAAAGAAAGATATATGGGCTCTGTGGCTACTTGCCTCCATGGTTGGCATTCAACATTTAATGGGGAGACTGTAATAGGATTTTTGTTCTATTCTGATCCTGAAAAAAAAGAATAGCTTTCGGGCGCAGTTTGGATTGAACGCCGTAGCGTCGGATTTGGAAGCGAATGCACTACCACTTGAGCCACGCCACCCATCTATATTGCTTTTCTCCATAGATGCTGTCATATGCGACTTTGAATTCGACGTGAATATCGATTTAGACTTCGGGGATTTTGTCACTAACGAGAGCGACTTCACCGGTGAGCAGGCTGGTACTCACACCGGTGATACGAGTGCAAAGGGCAGGAACTCGGTCGAAGGGGTAACCAAGGCAGCTGGAAAATCCGCTGCCAAAGCTACCTTCAAGAGACAAAGAAAGAAGGGCAAGGCTGTTGTGGTGGAAAAACTGGAAATAGCTTGCTCAGCCGCTATGCCTGTCACCTCCATCACCGCTGCTAAGAGTACGAAGAACGCACACCAAAAGGCAAAGCTTTTGCTACATAACGCCAGGCGTAAGGTAGCAAAATATGAGGGCTGTGATCTCAGCAGCTTAAGCGAATGGGAAAAAGCCGCCTTTGAGAGAGCCAATTAAGAGCCCTCTACCTCCTACTCTGCAAAATTAAAAGAGGGCGCTAGCGTCTCTGGAAAGAAGGCGAGTTTCAGCAGGAAGAGAAGCAAATCCGATGACGTCGTGGAACCGAACGATGCAAAAAAGGAGAAGGCTGGTACTTCATTCGCATTCTGTAGTATGCAAAGCGACCCGATTTTCTCGTTGCTGTGATTAACGAGCTGGAGCTTTGCTGTCGTCTAACAATCGACCAGTGGAAAAACATTGAGTAGAAGTTCCAAGACGTTCTGCGGAAGGAATTATCCACCACAGGAATTGGGGAACTTCAATTCGATGGCGCTGTTTGGGAGAGCGGACGCAAGGTTGTAGCTTGTGGGAATATGTTTTCTGTGGACTTCCTCAGACGCTTCATTCTGGAAGTATGCGATGCTTGGGAAAGCATCAAGCTAAAATGCTCGACGGTTGCAGAGTTGGCGAAGTATACTCTGCCGACAGCATAAGTATGGGTTCCGTGTCCCTTCACGTACCCAGGGAAGCTCCTGGGACTACTCCATGTGCCGAATCGGGAACTAAAAGCCGATACACGGAGAGTCCTTAAGATGGGGCCTAGATGGCAGTATGGGCAGCATTTTCTGCTGTCCCTTAACAGGGACTGCTTACCATACCTCGAAAAATCGAAAGGTATGATAAGGTACAGCATGGATAGGTTAATGGTTAAGCCATCGACCTAGCGAAAGGACGAGGAGGAACCCCCATCCCCCCAGCTGATATAAGTGCTGCAGATAAACCTGCACCACAATAAGGCAGCAACGGCCTGTTTGGTGGAGTACATCACCAGATAGGACATCACAGCCGCACTCATACAAGACCACTGGATCAATAAGAACAACAAGATCCACAGTCTTTGGCTGAAAAATTACGAGTTGCTCTACAAGGTAGAAGGTAAGATCAGGACCTGCATCCTTATCAAAAACCAACTAGAGACATTTCTTTTGAATAATTACAGCTTAGGAGATCCGAAAGAGCCTTCAATAACGTGGAGTGCACCGCTATTCAAAATGTTCTAGTAGAGGTTAACATTGAACAGTGCATTACAAACTGGGTATGCAACATGTTTGCAAGCAGGAAAATAAACTATTCCATTGGGCAAAGTTCGGTCAGTATCTCCGTAACAAGGAGAATTTTTCAGGGTGCAGTCATATCTCCACTCCTGTGCGCGCTGGTTATCAATGTCATCCTTAAAAGGCTTAGTACAATTGGTATATGTAAGTGCCACGGCATACGTAGGTGACGTGCTCGTAATAGTGCAGGGGAAATGCTTAAAGAATTTAAGCGGAATTATGGAGGTGGCCCTGAAGACGATCAGACGATCAGACGATCAACGGAGTGGAACTGTCCGTTTCGGACAGCGCGAAGTATCTTGGTGTGATTCTGGACAAAAAACTGAATTGGAATCTTAATGTAGCGGAAAAAATCTGGAGCTTAAAACCAGCTATGGTGCACTGGCTGTATACGGTGGTAGTAAGGCCCATACTTACATAAGGCGCACCAGTATGGTGGAAAGCAACGAACAAGAAAACAGTTTACGGAAAATTAGCGGCGGTTCAAAAAACGGCTTCCATAGCTATTGCAGGTGCGTTTCGTACCACCCCTATAACACTATTAGACACCTTTCTGCACCTAACATCGCTTTATTTACAGATCACAAAACTTGCTCGACACCAGACGATACGACTCACTAATCTGGGTTATTTCAAGAGCAGTAGTTTCGGACATGGCACGATCCTAACGGAGCTACTGCCAAACAATCCAATTCCAACGAATGGAATTACTTCCCTGGTCGACTTCAACATCCCATACGATATAATTTAGCCGGAGAGGGAGGACTGGGAAAAAATGCAATTATCATGTCGAAGGAATTTCCGCAGATGGCTCAAAAACAGGGCAAGGAACAGGTTCTGGTATCTTCTCAGAAGACCCAGAACTAAGAGTGTCTATAAGATTACCGGACGCAAGCAGAGTCTTCCAATCAGAGGTTTTGGCTGTCCTCAGGGCAACTGAGCGAATGCAGATGAGATCGGTATCCGAAAGAGATGTCGTTATTTACAACGATAGGCAGGCCGCCCTCAAGGCAATGGAATAACAACGTCAACTCTGATACAGTCAGGAGCTGTCCCACAGTGCTCAAGGCACAATGCAGTCAGAACCGGATAAGGCTGTGCTGGGTGCCAGGACACTGCGGAAAAGGAGGGCTACTCGACAATAGTGAGGTTGCCAACATCAAACCACCCCTTTGCATAGTGAGGGGACTATTGAGGAAAAAATTACAAAGACTGCCAACCTAAGTTGGGCAAGTTTTGAAGGACACAGGGTATCCAAGGCTCTCTGGCCGCTCTTTGACGGCAAAAGATCTAGGAAGTTAATAAAATTAAACAGGGATAAGCTTAGGACAGTAAAAAAAAAGAATCCTGACAGGACACTATCTCCTGCGGCTACACGCAAAGAGACTCAAGTTGTCAGATACGGATATCTGCAGATTCTGCGGTGATCTGCAAGCTGTTGAGGACATAACGCACATACTGTGTGAATGCGAGGCAATATCGCGTGGTTGAAGAAACTTTTTTGGGAAATAGACGCCACGAACTTCAAAGGTCTTCCTGGCTTTTGCAAGGAAATTGGGTGTTTCACCAGGGCGATTGTTTAGGTTTTTGCCATTTGAAGACAAATTCAACTGGTTTCAGGGATCGTGATGGGCCCGTTTTGGTGTCTGGTGTCTGTGTGATGGCATATCCATAACACCCCTGTTTAACCTAATCTAACCTTGTCTAGGCTATGTTGTAATTTAAATATTTTTCCAATTGTGTCAGATAGTTGACTTATGGTGTCCCTCTTTCACACAATACTCGTACAGAAGGTTTGTAGGATGTTGTGAATCAAGAAAACAATATCGAGGTTCCATTCCATCACGAATACTTTTCTCCGATTAAATTTTCAAAATGATTTGGTGTATGTTCTCTACGAAGTCATCTCCTGTTGTCTTGAATATCTCAGCACGAAACCTTTCCGGGGTCGGTCTTCGCTTCATTGTCCAAGTTGAAGGGTTTGTTCTGCCCGCAGTAGATTTTTGCTCCTCCCCGCTGATTAACAGCCTGCAGAAGAGGTTTAATCATATCCTTAGCACCGGCTGTGACCTTTCTATTAAATGTCCTTATTCATTTTTACAGACTGTTGGCAACACTTTTGAACGTTGTTCGTGGATGGTCCAGCTTGAAAGACGAA
Source organism: Volucella zonaria (assembly GCA_963966105.1). Lineage (NCBI taxonomy): Eukaryota > Metazoa > Arthropoda > Insecta > Diptera > Syrphidae > Volucella > Volucella zonaria. The sequence goes on along the minus strand of OZ014530.1, from coordinate 253,189,053 downwards.
TTGTTTTGCTTGTAGGTGGTAAAAAATTACAAAAAGTCAAAAGTATTACAAATGCCATTTTTCAATCAGTGTGTCACTCAGAGATTCCGATGCAAATTCAAATCCTTTTGTACGAGTATATGCTCGTATGTATTCTTTAGTTGCATGCATCCTGCTACCTGTCATAAATATGGAAATCTCTAATGAAAAAAAACAACACGTACACACAAAGCAACCGTTATGAAAACACCTTGACAAATGGCGCTCTTTATGGAAATTTATTGTTGCACCACTTGAAGCTAAGGGTGCAAGAAGAAAGAATGACTCTGTGCATGTATGTTCAAGTGTATGTGGAACAAACACAAAACCCTGTGCATTGCGAAAGCCAATGGGATAACAATAAAACAGGAACAATAGACATAAAAGCTCGGTAAATGCCCAAAGGGTTTTCGTTTTCCTTTTTTTTTTTTTTGTATTTATCCCAGGATACCGTTACATTAATGTTGCATATGCATGCTGAAGAACATTACAGATGGCAGGTGGAAACTCAAATGTGAAGAAGAACACTTGGATCCCTTCATTTTCTAATCATAACTATTTAAGAGGATTCTGTTTTGTTTTGTTACAATTTTTTTTATTTCTTTTCATTTCAGAGAGCGGTTACTTGGATGGTAGTTAAGCAAAGCTTAACTGGGATGATGAAGTGCTGTTACAGAATACGAGTAACATAGACAATCACGGATGTAAACAATGCACTTGTCACAGTTTCAAGTTGGGAAATAATAGAAACATTGCCTGGAAGGGTTTCATTTGGCTCTCTAAGGGAATATGTAATTTTTTGTTGGTTATTTGGATCTTAGACCATGAGTTTTATGAGCAGCCCTGAGGTAGTCAGAACTGGCTGAAAAAATGAAATAAAAAATTTGAGATAAAGCTGAGTTTATGCGGCCGGAAAATCGACTGTTGGAGGAGTGGGTTTTTGTTTTGAAAAGCCCATGGTTCAGTTTAGTGCGAATGAGGCTATGCTGGTGCAATCAGCAGTTCTGCGAAATAGTGAGCAATGGCTTCAGTCGATATTCTTCTAGTTTCTGTTTTTTTTTATGCAGAGAAAAGGATAAACCCCTACACTCTATTAACACTTGAATATTAATAAAGAAACAGATCAATTGACCATTATAGGGCAACAATATGCATACGGGCTGTGATTGATTGTGATTTTCGTCAATTATGCGATGCCAAGTGCTGCAACTATTACTTCTAACATGTTGTGCTTATTTTACCTTCTTGCTACTGCCACCGGCACTGGTCGCATCCTCCCTGATTCGACTTGATAAACTTAAATGTGAGTTTGTTGAGCAAGAGAAACTGACAATACTATAAGCTTCTTCAGCTAGCACAACTTTTCGCCAAGTTCGTTTTAGTCTCCTTCCGTAGATGCGCTAGTCGTCTGATGTGCCGTCACTCGGGGTTAGACTTGGACCAGAACAGTGACGTCCATTCGCTCCACATATCCCGGCCATATTAAACGTTGGATCCATAGATGCCTGACGGCGCGTGCAATTCGTGGTTAAAGCTCCTCCTCCGTTCCCCATCAATACGAATGGAACCGAAAATCAGACGCAGTAACTTTCTCTCAAAACAGCGAAGTGCTATTTCATTCGCTTTCGACAAGATTCAAGCTTCCGAGCTATATAGCAGTAGAGTCTGATATGAAGCCAGTTTGGTCAAAAAAGGGGTCTGCTACTCAGTTGCCTCTTGAGCTCACAGAAACTACGGAGCCAAGGCTGACAAAGTCCTCAACTTATAATAATAACTGCCAACTGTGACGTGGGTAACGTGGGTCCTTTTTTAATGACAGCATGTACTTGTTTTGCCCTCATTTACCGTCAGATTAATTGTAGCCGCTTCCACTGGAATACGGGTACTTCACTAATGGTTTACTGCGCCCGTCAAAGCGCATCAATATCATCCCAGTACGCAAGTAATTATGCGGACTTAAAAAACATTGCGCCTATTCTATCAGCCATTGAGTTTTGCACAATTCCATAAAGATTAATGTTGAAAATCCCAGATGACAGCGCGTTGCGTCGTCCAAAACTTTTCTTGACAATGAAGGTTTCGTTCAGTTCATCACCAACCTTGACGGAGCAAATAAAATTCTCCATAGTTATCCTGCACAACCTAATAAGTTTGGCAGGGGTGCCATAACTAGGCACGGCGGCGCATAGCTCGCCTCCACGCACGCTGTCAAATGCGACTTTGAAGTCAACAAATAGATGGTCAGCCTGACACTGCAATCCCTAGGTTTTTTTTGTAAGAAACGCCGTTGTGTGAATATTTGATCGATGGTGGACTTTTCTGGCCTAAAAACGCGTTTATATGGACCAACTACGTTGTACATAAATGGATTTAGACGCTTACATAATACGCCAGAAAAAATGTTATAGGCGATCATTTACAGTGTTATCCACCGATAGAAACTGCGATGAAGTATAGACAGAAGAATATTTAGAGGCACACAATACAATATTCAAGGCAGCATATCCATGCGACAAAACATAGAATTTGGTGAGTTTCAACTGAAAGGCAACACAGATCCAACCAGATTGACAACTTGGCGATCAGGTTGTACAAATTGTCGCTTAAACAATCTTAATGGAATGAAGTCTCCATCCTATCCTAGTTCTTGAAGCCTTCGTACTTTATCAATTCGAAGTAATTGCACCGATGTGCTTCGCATTCGCACTTAAAAAGGCCGACAGTCTAAGGAGCTCTATAGTGTGCCAACACTATAGTAACCTCCTTGTCAAAGAAATCAGCAGTGCCAGTGAACCAAGAGGAACATTTAATAGCTGTAAAAATGGTGCAGAGAGTTTTATCGTATTAAGACGGATGAGCCATAACACATGGCGGTCTGAATATATTTAAAGACGTATCTTGAAAATTCATAGATACTATTAAGGCTTCTTATGGCGATGTAAAAAATCGAACATCAAAAACCAAAGTAACCCACTGAAAAAGCCTAGAGCTGCACTGGGTTAAAACTGACAAATTAACCTCAACTAAATGAAAAAGAGCAATAAGAATGGCAATACATCTCCCAAAGCAGCGACAAGTGTAAGTATATAGGGAAAAGATACTTCTCGCAATAAAATCTTCGTACCTCCGTTTTGTATGTTACTGTATCCACTTCGAAATATTGAAAAAAATTAGCTTCCTCCAAATAAATATGAGGTAACCTATTTATAAGTTTTCCAGCTTCCTTAAGAAGCCCCTACATGTCTACGTATCTACATAACCAACCACGAAAGGCTCGTTCTGCAGAAAATTTTCCTTTTTAATGTCAGTTCAATACATTTTGTTGAAGCGCGGTTCAAGTTCTGACCAGCTTTTTCTACCTTCTACATCGTAATAAGCTTATTTATCAAGCATCTCCTTAACGGGTGCCCAGTGGTTTGAAACCCTTTGAAACGGCCTTACATTTTAGAAGTTATCACGCAAAATTGTCGTAGGCATGCTATTTTCTGCGTAACGAACCTTTCCGCATCACCAGCATTAGGACGTATTTGCACTCCGGCAATTACTGACTTTTCTCTTCTCTTAATATTTTTTAACAACTCAGGTTTAGAACACTTGTAACTCTTTTAAACTTAACGTGCTTGGCAAGGTTGGCACTAATGATTGTTAACGAAGAGTGGTCATCTCGAAGCAAAATAAAATTCGAAACAGGACCCTTGGACTAGCATCAAAGTAGCAACTGTACAGGGCTTTCTTCGATTCCTCACCCTCGTTTTTCAAGGTATTGTATATCATATAATTTTGGACATTAAGTGGATGTCGTCTAAAGAAAAATTCGTGGTAGACTTGGCCCAAACATTTTGATAGAAATTCACTTCATCGGATTAAAAACGTTGCCTTCCGTTGGCAATGACGAAAAGGATTACAGCCAGGTGCTGAAGCTACTTCATAGCGTGAATAAGCGGAGGGGTTTTAGTGTATTATCTCATCTTATGATCAGCTGTGACAACACCGAAATTGAGTATTGAGAATTGAGTTCTTGGATAGAAGCTATTGGATTGGAGTAGGATTGGCAAAATGCTGTTTCAAATCCAATGGCCTCAAGGAACTTCACTAAATTCGGCACCTATGTAGAGGATGAAAGTACCATCTTAAGTATTTCATCTGGAATAAGTATGCACCCCTTCTTTCGCTGTATACTCTGGATGACTAAATAATTAATCGGTTCCCATTTGCTGAGCACAACGGTGAGTCTTTTTCGAGGCTTTTTGTCGCCTCGCAACAGCGTGGTTTTACGTATTCGGTAAGTTAGCTATGGCTACAACTTGCGACCTGTAATGTAAATTAAGCTCTAACTATGACCAGGATTTATTAGAGCTCAAACTTCGGTTTTCTAAAACGTGCTTGTATATTTTTTTTCACTGACTGCTATGTGTTACTGTTTTTCGTGACAGCTTTTGCATTTATAGAGTTTATTGCATAACATTAAAGTTTCGTGCCAACCTAAGAAGTATACACAAACACTGCCTAACTCATTTTAGAAAAAACTCTCTTAAAAATTAGGTCTTCTTTGGCCTTACAGATAGAAAGTCATCTCTGACGAACAAAATATCTGATGAAAAGACAGAATGAAAAAAATTAAAAATAAAAATCACAAGACACAAATGCTATAATGGCGCCATTATCAAGCAAAATTATAAGATGAATATGGCGGATACAGTGTCGTTAGAGATGCCTGTAAAGATGCAGTGTTTTCAGCAGAGAAATCAGAAATAATTTCGAACTCGTTTCTTTGGAGCAGAACATGGTCAACCTATAAATATGCTTACGAGAAATCTAGCTACCAATGAAGACTTGATCAATAACATAGACAGACATAATGCAGGTTCAAAAACTTAAGAACTGATTGCTTGTTTCAACTGCATCGATGACTTCACATTATCATTGCCAGTTGGTACTCAGTGAAAACTCAGTAAGTTCAACCTTCCTACTGAGTGGTCTGGTATCCTGATTTTGCAGTTTTAGTCTGAATAAAATAAGAACCTTCAAAGACATCATAATCAACTATATACATATATATGTATATGACCTTCCATTTGAATGAAATATAATTCTTCACTTGACATAACTAAAGGAACATTTCGAAATATTTTCAAACCTTAATACCTTTTCTTTATTAGATTTTCCCCGAAAAGTGCTCCTTCAAATAGAAAAGACCTTCAAAGGTTTACAGATTTCCCATTCTGTTGATTCGTTTGCATTAAAGATGAACTACCTTTTCAATTATTATCACAATGGTACAAGCATCCTTCCTTTTCAAAAGGTCATCCATTTAAAAATCCTTTAAAGCATTCTCAGTGAAGCAGTTCCATTCGTTATTGTAAATTCCAGCCATCGCCCACACGAATACTTTGAAATTGGTTGAGAAATTTTTCTTCAGAATTCTTTTGAAATATTAGAGTTTGTATTTTTTTTTTGCATTTTAAATGAATTAATAAGGCCTTCTGCTGATGAGTGGACAGATAGTAGAAGATATGCTCAAAGTGATTTTATTTTTTTATATCCACCAAAATGGTACTGAGTTTTTATATAAAAAAAGATTAAATTACCCACTCAATGGCCTTCAGATACTTTTTATCATTAAAACAAAATAATTTTTTTTAAGACAAATTTGAAAGAGGATAATATCTTAAATGTGGGCTGCTAAATTAAGTACCGTAGGGAAGATATTCTATACACAAAGGGAATCCTGGTATTTAACATCTAGTGATGACAACAACAAAGTTCGGAAGTGAGCTTGAAGGATATCTTGTAAAAAGTCAATGCGCGGGTAGCAAGGCCATTTCTAATAAAAAATTCATATGGACATACCCCTGGAGACAATTACATGAATCAATAGCCACCAGAGCTGTTGTTCGCATTATTAACAAATGTTCTACGTTCAGTCAAATAAATCCAGTAGATCAGTGAAAAGTAGATATCATGAAGTACTACAATCCAAGGATAGAAAATATTTCCAATTATGTATCATGACAGTGGATATACATAGGTATGGAAGCGGAAGTAGCACCTATTCGGATGTATGTCTATCACCAGATGAAGACCTCGGCATAAAGACTTAACTCGATACTGAAATACTTATACGCTCTCTTTTTTATACAGAGAGAAAGGCGGCTTTGTCAAAGATGGGTTTTACAACATCCTTGACAAAACTTATGAGCAATGTACCATGCACGATAATAAAGGCAAATCTAGGCCATGAAGAATTTAATATCTCTGTTACCATTAAGGCCATCCGCCTACCATCAGGGATAACATGCAAAATGCTCTGGCAACTATCTGCAACTGATGACGACCTTGCTGCATTCGGCAACTACGTTCACTCTAAGCGTGTCTCACACCTACAGCGGAATCGAGCCCACCACAATAAATTTTTTCCGGCTTCCCTTGCCGGCCCTTAAACCATCCCGCTTCACACCTCCACCCCACAACATCCCACTTACTTTTTACTACCTGAATATAAGAGGTCGCTCTAAAACCAATCCTTTTCTACGACAATCGCATGCTCTTTCCTTTGGTATTTACGCCCTGACTAAAACCAATCTGATTCCCGACATTGAGATTCGGGACGACGGTCGCGAAATGATGATTCCCGCTGTCGAGGCGTCCTACTGGCTATCCACAAAAGCCTTGAATCTTCTACCATTACCTTCGTCGTCTAAATTCGACTTTGTCGCTATAACAATGACACTCCCGTTCAAGTCCCTTTACGTTAAATGTTGCTACCTGCTACCAGGTGTCTATCGAACCCTACCAACTTAGTATCTATGCGATCGACAATTTAATTGACCTGTTTGACTCTTTTGATGATATTCTTATTTTCGGAGACTTTAATCTCAATCAGCTACAGTGGACTCTACTTTAAATGTCAGTTCAGCTAAGGAATGTCTCTTCTTAGATCGCTTAACTTCATGTGCACTCTGTTTCTTATCCCTCTCAACAATTGATAACTACCACCCAACCCTTTTTCTCTCGTTTTTTCATAGCTCATCTGTCCAGTCCACTCCGCTTTCACAAAATCAGTGACCATCTCAGCAGATCCCCTTTAATTTTCCCAGTCTAAACATAGATGATGCTCTATCCATTTTTTATAGAGAAATATTAAATTCTTTTTTCCCTTTACGTTCCCCTTTTCCTGCCTTAAAATATCATCTACTAGTCCTCCCCGGTATAATCACGTGCTTCGTTCCTTACAAGATAGGAGAAACAAGTTAAGGGCTAGTTTCCTTCGTACCAGATCCTTTTCTATTCCAACGATCTCGGTACTTATTTTTATTTCACCGAACTTTACGATTCCCTTTACCAACGCTGCCTTAACAAAGCGCAAGTCAACTTTATAAACGACCAACAAGTCATCAAACGATCCACTCACCATTGCCAACCTACTTGCCACATTTTTTGAACGTTTCTCCACTCTTTCGATTGTCCTTTCTAATCTATGTCGTCTCTTCCTTTCACAAAGAAAATTTCCTCAGGGTTGGAAAACCTCCTTCATAACCCCGATCCACAAAAAAGGATCAAATAATGAAATAACCAACTATCGTCGCATCGTTAAACTCACCCATGTACCCAAACTCTTCGAAAGTATTTTGTATAAAGCTCTAAGCTTTCATTGTAAATAATTTGTTTCACCAAGATAACATGGCTTCCGAAAGGGTAGGTCAACCATCACAAATCTCGTTGAATTCATATCCTTTGCCCTCTCTGCTCTAGAGAATGGTAATGAAGTCGATGTAGCAAGGCCTTCGATAAAATCTCTCATCCATGGCTTTGAATCCATACTGTTGAAATGGATATCCTCTTACCTCGAAAACCATTTTCATAGTGTTCGTTTTAGGTCAGCCCGCTCGGCTACATTCTTGGTCACCTCTGGAGTCCCATAAATGATCTCAATAGGATCATCAAACACTCGTCTGCCTCCTTTCATGCCGACCAAATTCTCCAAACCATTTCCTCACCCCATGACTCCTGCCTCCTTCAAGAAGACCTTGATAGTTTTTCGATCAGGTGTCTCAAAAATGAATTTAATATCGCCAAATGCCAACCCATCACCTTGTCACATAAGCGGCACCAATCTCCTCCCCGACTCTATCTTCTCCACAACTGATCTATCTCCTACGTTCAATCACTCCGAGACCTCGGCATTCAGTGTGATAGGGACCTCAACTTCCGTTCACATATGGATGGGGTAATCTTTAAAGCCAACTCTCCGCTTTTGTAAAACGGTGGTCCAAAGAATTCAACAATCCATACGTGACTAGTCACGTTAGTCAAGTGTGGTCACCATATTATCGTGTTCATATCTCGAGAATTAAAACTACCCAGCGCCGTTTTCCTTGACTTGCAGTTCGTGGTATGCCCTGTGATGATCCTTTTATTTTATCAGCCTACCAAAACCGTCTCAACCTTATAAACTTAAACACCCTTGATAATCGCAGAGAAACAGTCGAATTTATCTTGTTTCATCGACTCTTTTCAGCTCACTTTGAATGCGCGTCCCTTCGCAACTCTATTTTCTTCAACACTATCCCTCGTAATCTATTTCATCAGTTCTTTCTACCAACCCACCACACCTCCGAAAAAGTGATTCGAAATGGAACTCTCCGTTTGGACCACTTAAAACATAGTCGTGGTCAACATTTACATGAAATAATCTTTAAAAAGTAAATGGCAAGCATTGATTTATCGACTCAAATATATATTTTATAGTTAGTTAAATTTGACTTTTATTTCAATAAATATGTTACAATTAACATAAAGCCTAGCATAAGTCATAACTGGTTTGGCCTATGGCCGTCTACCATAAATTGAAACTAAAGTTCTTGTATTAAAAATCTCCTTTTATAATACGCTTTCTATAACGAAGTGCTGCTGCGGAGTAGTTATAGAGGACATCCCATTCTTTTTCTCCATTTAGGATATTTATTGCTTCATCTTCCTCTAAGACATGTTTTCCAAACATTGAAAGTCGAAATTCTTTTAGAATTGGACAAACACCAAGGAATTGCAAGACATCTTCTCTCTTTTTCATATTGCAGAGGTCACAAAGTGTTGGTAAATCTGGTCGATGTGGCATAAAGTTTAAATGGTCAAGTTCACCTCTCATTTTTTGTAGACAGTACTTATTTTTTCAGCTGAGTAAGTGTTAAGGAAATGCGTTTTTTCATTTAGAAAATGGTTATGTTTGCTGTAATAATCCCTGAAAAGTAACGAAAAAATTGAGTTAAATTGTTCTCTTAAGAAATGAGGTTGCTCGTGCACCTGAACTGCCAGATTCATTCCGCATTCGGATGCTTCTTTCTGCCATTCCTCGCAGATGTTTCCATTTGTCCCAGATATGCTTTTTAATGCTACGTTTGGTATTCTGGATTCATTCATCTCCAATAATTTTAAAATATATATAATTGAAGTGCAGTTTGATGGTGTTCGGTTCCAATGTATAGCATATATGTAGTTAGGGGTATTTTTTGGTAACCGGAATATCTTCTTCAAGGAGTAGCGAAGAAATTTTTTCACCTCATCGTAGCATTTGTAACCCCATATTTAACTCCGTAAAGCATTATCGAGGCTGCCGTCGAGTGGAACAAGGTTTGTTTTGCACTTAGCGACACAAAATTGTTTTTGAAACTCCCATATTGCACAGATAGCTTTTTTAGCATCTGCTAATTTTTCACCAAAGTGCAATTTTAGACTTAAAGAAGGCATCAACAGATACGTAGATATTTGTATTCGGATACAATTTCAATTTCTTCACCGTCTAACTTCCACTTTCCAAACGTGAGTAACGACCTCCTGCATTTCTAAATATCATGATTTTTGATTTCTCAAGATTAACAGTGAGATTTCAACATTTACAATATGCACTAAGTCTGTTTATCATTAACTGCATACCTTGAATAGTGTCACATAGTGAGACGATATCCTTCGCTTATATCAATGCCGGGATTGTTACATTGCAGAATCTTATACCACTTTTGGCCTCATCTGTTATATCATTAATGTATTGGGTATATAAGTATATTCGTGCGGTTTTTTTTTAAATTTGAACGTTTATTTAAGAAAAAACATGTACAATAGTATTATTCAAAGTATTGCCATCTGAAGCTCTGACTTTTTCCCATCTTTCTGGCAATTTGTGGATCCCATCCCAAAAGAACTGCGCCGGCTTGGCAGCCAAGAATGAATCAAGCCAATTTTTGATATTCTGCTCTGATGTGAACTGTATTTCAGTGAGGGCGTTCTGCATCGACCGGAACAAATGGTAGTCAGTAGGGGAAAGGTCTGGGCTATAAGGCGGGTGGGGTAAGACTTCCCATCCACTGTTTTCCAAATAGTTCTTAACCGGAATAGCAACGTGGGGCTGAGCGTTGTCATGATGGAAAATTATTGCCTCGTGTCTGGTCGCATATTCCGGGCATTTTTCGGCCATTGCTCTCTTCAAACGGATTAATTGTGTTCGGTAGCGTTGTCCAATGATGGTTTCACCCGGTTTTAGCAGCTCATAATACAACACACCCATCTGATCCCACCAAATACAGAGCATTACCTTCGCGCCATGTATATTCGGCTTTGCCGTTGATTTGGCTGATTGGCCGGGTTTCAGATATGATTTTTTGCGCTTTGGGTTGTCGTAATGGATCCATTTTTCATCACCAGTGACAATCCGATGCAAAACTGACTTCCTTTTGTGGCGTTCCAGCAGCATTTCGGACATGCAAAACCGCCTTTCGACGTCTCTCGGCTTGAGTTCATGTGGAACCCAATTTCCTTGCTTTTGAATATATGCAGCTGCTTTTAAACGTTTTGAAATGGCTACTTGAGTGACACCCAAAGATTTTGCGAGCTCTTCTTGTGTTTGGCAACAATCTTCCAGTTCTTCATCTTCAAACTTTTTTGGCTGGCCAGGACGTTCATCGTCTTCCAAGCCAAAATCACCACTTTTAAATCATGCAAACCACTTTTGGCACGTTCGCTCAGCTAGCGCTTGTTCACCATAAACTTCCACCAAAATACGATGACTTTCGGCAGCAGTTTTCTTTATGAAGAAGAACTACCCGCAAAAACACTTTTTCAGGCACAAAGTTCGACATATTTGAGTGAAAAAAAATTATTGTTGTTTACGCTTCAAATGAATGACATATGCTGAAATGACGTACAATGACAGTAGCTTTCCAACGCATGTTGCAATGGAATAATAACAATGGAATAATACAAGTTATGCCATCTCTTAGCAAACCGCATGAATTAAGTTATATACCCAATACATATAATATAAAAAATAGTGGACTTAGAATATAGCATTGTTTAACGCCCATTGACGTTTTGAATTCTTCAGAGATTAAATCGCAGGATTTGAATGATATTACTTCACGTCATATTGTATCGAAAGCTGCTCGAAAATCTACAAAGAATGCGTTCAGTTTTTTTGTTTTGCTCTTGTAAGATTCAGCAATATTAGTTAAGCAGAATACGAGTACTTGGTCGATTGTAGAATAACCTTTTTTAAATCCAGCTTGAAATTCTTTAAGAATATTATTTTCTTGAACCCATTCGTACAATCTTTTATATATCATTGCAGCAAACAGTTTGGCTGAAGTGTTCAAAAATGTGATTCCTCTGTAGTTCTTCGGGTCCTTGTAATCGCCTTTCTTATGAAGTGGGAAGATGATTGCTTTCTTGAATGCATCAGCGACATTTGTAGAATAAAAGATTCGATTATATTCTATTGTGCGAGAATTTATAAACTCGTTTGTGCAATTTTTATAAAATTCGAATGGGATGCGATCAACACCTGTTGCTTTGTTTGATTTCGAGTTGTTTATACTTCTTTGACTTCTTCCAGAGTAAACGCAGAGTCTAATTTTTCATCTATGGGTAGAGGAACTGCATATTGAAATAGTGGGGAAGTTAGAGAGGCATTGTGAAGTAGAGTCCGACCAAAGTCGAATTTTTTGGCCGAAGCCGAAGCCGAATATAATGGAGATTGTATTTCAAAATGATGAAGAACCTAAAATATAATGATCACTTTGATAAAATTGATTAGTCGATATTTTCTATTTTACATATTTATTTTCCAAAGACATAAACAGCAAAATAGCCAGTAAGATATTTCAGTAGACTCTTTTAATTAACATATACTCGTAAATATTAATCTGGAGTTAAGTCTTTAGTGAGTTACTAATATTTTAATACATATTCGGCTTTTACTTAAACTTCACTCTTTCAAAGAAACGACTAGATTTTCATTGAAACTACTACATAACATTGCTTCGACGCTTTTTATCCACATTTGAAATTGAATTTATTTTGAAGTCGTGTGGAAATATTTGTAATTATAATAATTAAAAGTAATTTCGAGCTCCGATGAGGATGTGTATATTCAACTTATTGCGTAATCAGTTACTTCCCGTAAAGTAAAAGTGTATAAATATAGAAGAAATCCTAAACACTTGGCATTCGAGAGTCGAAATAAACAAAATCATTTGAGATTGTTTTCTTCTTTTATAAAAATAAAACGGCAATGCCAGTGTACTGAACCCTTTTTCCATTTTAAACGAAAACTGGATTCAATAAGAGTTATTTTTAAAACTCTAAGACAATATTATTTCCATCAATCAATAACTAAGTGTAAAGGAATGTGTACTAATTAAGGGGACATAGCTGTGTAAGATAAACAATTTTGTATCATATGTTTAATTACTTTAAAATGTTTTAAATATATTTAGAATTGATATTTAAAATATTTTCCGAGAAATGCATGCAGGTATATCCAAGAGGTGATAAAGAAGAGCAGCGACGTACAAGTAGGCCACTAAAAAAATGTTTTTACCAATGCACTAGGGTTTGTAAACCTACCCTTAAAATGTTTGCACACAGCAAATTTAGGGCGGAAGAAAAGAGATGTTTGTAAGTTAAAACGACGAGAAAATACAGAAATCGGCACGGCATTCAATAAGCGAGTTGTATGGCTTAGGAAAGAATCACGATATTTTAAAGTACGCCCGAAAATGGGCTTAAGGATATACGTGAGTCCGGGAACGAATATGAGAAGCAGTGAGTACTGTCATCAGCAAAGGAATATGTATATTGGATTAGAAGTAGCAGACAAGAGATTATTAATGAAAATTAAAAAGAGTGTTGGAGACAGAACGGAGTCCTGGAGCACAACAGCATTTATTTTGTGAATATCAGACTTGAAACCGTAAAGGACAACATGAATTGAATGTTCCGAAAGCTAATTTCTAATCCATTCAAGAAGAGAGTCATCGATCCCAAAAGCATGCATTTTCAAATGCCTTAAAAATATCAAGTGCAACTATCTTGCTTTCGCCAGATTGATGTACGCTTTGGTTCCGCTTTTCGGTGAGACATGCCATCAAACCACCCGTGGAACTGTTGCCACGAAAACCGTACTACCGGTCATTGAGAAGTTTTCGTGTTTCGAGATATTTCATTAGCTGACGATTTTTCAGCGTTTCCATGAACTTGGAAAGAAGGGACGTAAGCGCAAATGGTCTATAGGAAGCGAGGGAAGAAGATTCGCCTTTTTTAAGGACGGGCTGGACGAATGCTGTTTTACATCTGCTCGGAAAAAGTCCTAAAGAGAAGGATTTATGAAAAAGCTTACGCAATAGTTTTGCCAGCGAGGGAGAATATCTCTTCAGGCGAAAGAGAGATATACCATCCGGACTAGAGGGTTTGTGAATGTTAAGATCTTTAAGTACTCTATTCGTTCCATTGAAGATTCGACGCACTCAAGTGTAGGCGGGGACAAAGCACAATCTGGGAGTATTGAACTAGCCGCAAAGTGTGCAGCAAGCAGATTGTTTTTAACGAACGTAGTATCTTCTGCCTCAGTTTTTCTCATATTGCAATTTCACACGCTTAAGAAAGGCGTTGCAGTCATTTCTGGCTTGTTTGGACTCGGTTTTCCTCTGTCGGGTTGGCCTTGTAGGACCGAGAAAACATTTCTCTAACCCTGACAACCTCTTTACAGCTCGAGTCGTACCATGCCTTTTCTTTTGGTTTGATACACTTCATCCGATGAAGGATAAAACATCTCATTCTAAAGAGAATAGTGTTTGTGATTATATCAGCAGCGACATCCATGTCGTTATTGAGGAAACATAACGACCAGTTTAAATTCTTAAAGAAGCTGTTAAGTCCGCTCCAATTGGCTTTCTCGTATTGCCATAACGGTTCTTCTAATCTTTTCTCTAACTGTGTGGTGGGTGTACGAGAAATTAGCTGATATGGCTATGTGCTCATTTACAAGCTGGGTCAAGTCATTTTCCGCAGCGCAGTTCTCAACGCACGGTCCTTCAGGTGTTGTCTGTCCAGCGTGACGAAGCTATCCAGCTATTGTGTATATTGGTATCGCTGTAATGAGGATACAGGGATACAATTCTTTGTATGGAGTCAGACAGCGCATCGAACTCGTTAAAAGTTGAATTGCTTCCCAATTTGGAGCTTCTGTAAATAAAGCAAGAATGGATAATTTGCTTACGGAGATTGAATTTTAACCACATGATGTTGAATTCCGGATTGGAACATGAATCACATGTATTTCACTAAGCGCCAAACAGCTGGTCTATACTTACAGAGATGGACGTACACAAAAAAGTGATTACTTTTTAGCCCGTGTATATTGGTTATGTCTACCCTGTCATAATCACAAACACAGAAAACACAAACACCGACGATACTAAGCAAGGCTACGAAAGTACTTTCGTATTTAAACTTTCAACAAACAATTCATTTTTAATTTTTTGCACATTTTCGAGGTTTAGCTACGAATTATACTTGTTATTAAAATTTTTTTTTCATTGTTTTGGATTCAAAACTAAGGACACTCACCCGTACGCAAATTAGATGCTGCTATAACTTCACCGAAGGTACTCTACGGCGGCCATTCTGTCTATAGAAAAGTTAATCAAAATAGCTTTATTGCTTTAATGAAACATTCCCGAAAAGCACATTTTTCCCATTTTTCCCATTTTTACTACAATGTATTTCGATAGATTATAATGGAAGTTAAGGATTTTTTTTTTAAATTCATGAAAATTAAATAAGAATTTCAAATTAATTGAATTAGCAGTTTACCCATAATTCTTAGTATTTTAGATACCAATTGTAATCCTTTTTAGTATTGTTCTTAGTCTTAGTTCTATTGGTCTTTAGCTCCCTGCTAACACTAAAGTGTTTGTAAAACTCGGTATTGGTACAAACATTTTGGAAAGTGTGGAGATTTTACTGAAGCTGTACACTTAATTTGGTTGTTAGTAAGGCCCTATATCCTGCAGTCTACTGACTGAGCATGGTATTATTGTAAAAAATGAGGTCACGTTATGTGAAAGTATCGAGATAAGAAGGTGGTGTATTTTGTCGACGAAGACCTACGGTCTCTTCCTACATACAAAGTCTTCAGAAGGGTCTGGTATACAAAGGGGTTTATTGGTATACAGCTGTCAACAAAATAAATTCACCAGTGTTCATCGATGTGGTTATTGCTGATCAACAAATCAAAATGGAGTATACGTGCCGGAGTGTGCTAAAGAACGAGTGAGATACCGTGCTTCAGGAACGGAAAGGTATTTCACTCGCGAAATACCGCAATAAACTGGAACGTGCTGGACTGTACAACAGTTCGAGAGTTCTCGTTGGATGTTCATCATGATTCCACTTTTACTACCGCTCTCAATCACGTGGGAAGGAGTTGTACAGCTCAAACGGGGAGCGCGCGCCATCGCTCAGTACTGGGCACACGCGCATTCCATTGCACAACTCGTGCCATTACACCTGCACTTCTTCGCTCGCGAAATCACGCATTCCAGGTTTTCGCTCGGTAAATAACGTACCTATGGGGCAAGCTATTAATCAAGAGGGTTATAAGAAATATTTTTCTAAGCTAAATACGTATATGTACGAGTACATACATATGTCCATATGATACATTGTATACTGTAACTATATTGTCAAACAACAAAAGAAAATTCTTGACATTAATAGATCGAATATGGATTGATGCATTGATTCCAGAATGGCGAGATAAGATAATTCTAAATGAAATGGCACAACAAGAACCAGCATTCGGTCAACTGGAAAAGTCGTAATTAGCACGCACAGGTATTGAATCGGAAAAATCTTCAATAAAATTTCTCAAACTAAATTTTTCAAACATTTTCTGAGCAACCCAACGAATTCCAATCAAAGGTCACTTCGCCCAAATATTTCGGAAAGATAATTCCAAGCCAATTTTCTGTAAGTCATATAGTTTACCATATGCCTTTAGAGAACCTGTATAACAGGAATTGACCAAAATAATATCAGAAGGCATTCTAGAACTTGTCGAAATTAGCTCATGGGCTACACCTATAGCAGATGTCGAAAAGCTGAATAAAAGGGTAAGAATATGTATGGATTGCAAGATTACGGTCAATAAATTTATTTCTATCCAGTGCTACCCATTGCCACGCGTTGACGACATTTGTTAAAGTTGATTTTTCGGGTGTACGAGTATACTTCCAGCTGTCTATTGCTCCCGAATCACGCGAACTTTTGACCATTAATGCCCATAGAGTGCTATTTATGGTAGATACACCCGCTTGCCTTTTGGAGTGTCAAGTACCCCGGGTATACTCGTATTCCAAGGTACAGTCGAAAAAAATTTAACCGTTATTAAAAGTATTGCGTGTTTCTTGAATGAACTAATGATTGGGGGATTTACTACACCTGAATGTGCAAGTCTCTGATTGATAGTTTTTGAAAGCCTAAACAAACATCAAATCAAAATAAATTGAGAAAAATCAGAATTTTTGGTGACCGAAGTTACAACTCGTATTTAGGTCATTTCTTGTCTTACACGAGTAATGAACTGAGATCCAATCCCGAAAAAAAAAATACTGTGATTAAGGCTTCTGCTCATTGAACTAAGTATTATTCTCATTTCGATTTCAACTTGTCCAAGAAACTGTCAGTTTTATACAAAGTCTTAAGAAAAGACGTAGAGTTCTTTTCTATGCCAACAATTTTCGAAGAATCGAGAAGCTATCTTCTGAAACATAAAGTCCTTGCTCTGTACGATCCAAAAAAACCATTGGGTCTACGAAGGTAATCACAGAGGTACCCGACCTAATAAAGAAAACACAAAAAAATTGGCAAAAATATGTTTATTTCTCTACGTAGTCTCATCTTAGTTCAATAGTATCCCTGCGATATTCAATAGTTTCGATACCCTGTTTATAGTGAGAATCGCCGAGCTCCTTAAAATAGCCATCAACCGCAGACTTCACCTCTTTACTGTTAGCAAATCTTTTACCACCGAGCCATTTTTACAATTCTGAAATTGAAAATAATCCGAGGGGGCTAAATCTGGCGAATAGGGTGTTTAAAGAAACAATTCAGAATTTACCTTATCGATTTTAGCCAATGCGATGATGGATGTGTAAACTGGTGTATTATCTTGATGAAACAAACGTATTTTTCTGATTTCATCTTTTAAACGCTGCAATAAGTTCACATAATACACGCCGATTATTTTTCCTATATGAAAATAATCAATGAAAATTATCTCAAGCGCATCCCAAAACAATGACGCCATGGCCTTGCCTGCAGATGGAACTGTCTTTGACTTCTTTGGAGCCGATTCTCCCTTTGGAGTTCATTGTTTTCGGTGTGAAGTGATGGACTCATGTTTCATCTGTGATTATGAATCGATGGAAAAACTCGGCTTTATTGTGGTGAAACTTCGCCAAACACTCGATTGAAACATCCTCACGACGCTGTTTATGTTCCATTGTAAGTAATCGTGGCACCCATCTTGCGCACAGCTTTTTCGTGTCCAGCGCTTTTTAAAATGCGTACCATAACTACTAGTTCATGCACTTTCAACAGACCGACGGTCATCCAACACCATTTTGTGGATTTTTTACAATATTTCTGGTCGACCACTCCGAGGTTCGTCTTGGCAGCTCGTACGACTTCGCTTAATCTCTGCCACCCAACATTTTATTGTTGTAAACGAAGGAGCAGAGATCCCCAGAGTAGAATTCAGTTCTGGCCAGTTCGAAGCCTTTCAAATAAAAGTATTGTATCACATAACGCTAATTTTTTCCATATTTAAAAATTCATTGAGAGCGTTCACTATTGATGGCTGCTGAAGAAATACTAAACAACATAGCGTCGTCAAACTTCAAGCTTCATAAGGTTGGTACTTTCTACAATAGTCATTCGTTTTAAACAACAACCGCCATCTATACGTTAGGTCGGGTACTTCCGGAACTACCCTCGTATATGCAGATGCCAGTCCATACAGATGTTTAGCAATCTTGGCGCATTTCATAAACGGAACAGAGAAGCCAATATTATTTGCTAGTTACACACTTAACAAAAGTGAAAAACCATTACTCACAGTTGCATAGAGAAGCACTGACGATAATATTTGGTATTCGAAAACTCAGATCAAATTCGTATCACTTAAAAAAAAAATTAATTTAGTGCAGAAAATACTCGTAGCTATCTGCACAATTTTAATAGAGTTGTAATATTCAAATTAAGAAATCGCCTTTTGAGTATATAACATATTTAATGATGAAGTTGCTGGCCAGATCGAATATTTGGTGTTTGGGGATAAACAAAGTTATGTTATATGTTGTTCACCATGTGAAGCAAATCGAAATATCTACATACTTCGTCCAGTGATACATTCTACGTATACACATAGATTTTTCCCATTTTGAAAATCAAAATTTCTAATTAAGTGTGATATGTTTCCAAAATACAGACATTTGAATAATGAGCTCCACAACTGCTAAATCATATCTCAAAATTATTCGGGTTCACCGAAAAAAAAATGGAAAAAGTTCAAAGGAGCCAGAAATGACTGCAACGTCTTTCTTAAGCGTGTGAAATTCCAATTCGACCAAAAACTGAGGCAAAAAAATACTGCAATGTCCCAAAGGGAGTAAAAACATTAGAAATTCTTCCTCATCCCCATCCCAACGCTCATTTACAATGACATTCCAGCTGTCGGCTCTTTGGACAAGGCCAATCTGCTTCCTGCGCACTTTGCGGCTAGCTCAACTCTCCCAAATTGTGCTTTGTCTCCGCCTACACGTGAGTGCGTCGAATCTTCAATGGGACAAATCCACTTTCGCACTCGTGTAGTATCAAGAGTTCTTAAAGATCTTAATATTCACAAATCCGCTGGTCCAGATGGTATATTTCCCCTTCTTCCGAATAGGCGTTCTTCCTCGCTTGCAAAAACACGGCGTGAGATTTTTCATCAATCTTATTCTTTAGGACTCTTTTCGAGTCCTAACATCCTTCTCGCTATGAATACTCATCACTATATCCTCAAGCCCATTTTCGGACGTACTCTAAAATATCGTGATTCTTTACTAAGCCGTACAACTCGCTTATGGAATGCCCTGCCGATCTCTGTGTTTCCAGGTCTTTACAACTAACAAACATTTAAAAACAATGTACGTCGGTACCTGTCCTTTTTTCCTACTTAAATTTGCTTCGCCCGCGCTGTGTACAAATATTTTAAAGGTACACAAACCCCTTGAGTGCGCGCTCATTATAAAAAAAAAAACAAAAAGAAAAAACCAACAATAATTTAACTGAACAGGATTCAACGGCTTGAGACGTAACTGCCGTCATAGAGGTGTGACTCTATATATATTGGGTTGTACCACATGAAATGTCATGTGATGATGATGATTTTCGATCAGTTGGAAATACGAAGTTCTCGAGTGAACGTTAAATTTTCTTTTTTTATAAAATAATGTGGGTCGAGTTTTTAAAGTGTGAGAATTTTAGGGTTCGTTACAAGTACCGTTATTTTTCTTTCTGGGAATTATTTACCATGCTGTCGGGAGTTCAAATTCGAACCCTCTTCCTTTACGAATTTAAAATGAGACATAATGCGTCATTGGTAATGAAAAACATTAATGACGAATTTGAGAATGTAGCGGTAAACGAACGCACATTGGTTTGGAAAGTTCCGTTCGGGAGATTTCAGCCTCGAAAATGAACCACGTGGGAACCCGGAAACGTTAGTTGACGACGATGTTTTAAGAGCAACGGTGGATGCGAACTCAGCGAATTCGGTGCGGGAGTATACACAAAGCATGGGAGTATCCCTAATGACAATAAGTCGACACCTTTCTCTCATAGGAAAGGTAAAGAAACTCGATGAGAAACTACGGCGCCTAGAAATCTGCGCATCGCTTACATTAAGAAACCAAACTGAACCGTTTTTGCATCGGTTCGTAGAAAGATCTGGGCCAACCAAGATCCAATCATTGGATGCAGATGAAAAACCAAAACACATCCCCAAACACGATCTTCACCCAAATAAGGTTATAGTGACAATTTGGTGGGCATCGAAAGGACCAATCCATTTTTAATTTTTTCAACCAGGAGAAACGATAAACGCTATCAAGAAGTGTGAGGATAGCGACATATTGCATACCAAATTAGCTGAAAAGCAACCTGTGTTGGCCAACAGGCACGGTCCGTTCCATTTGCATGACGTGCTCCCCTGATATTTCCCCAACGGATTAGCATCTTTTCCGCAATCTGAATTCATTTTGCCGGCAGTATGTCTCCTTTAACTGAGAAGAACTCATAAAAGCCTTTGAAGATTGCATTGCCTCAAAAAGTCACCACTTCCACGAAAAAGGAATATTTGACCTTGTACTACGTTGGAAAAATGTCATTAATGCCAGCGGATTCTATTTTGATTGGATAAAAATGTATGGAAAAACAATATTAGCTTTTAAATTTGTACTATAAAATGGGACATTTCAGCAATAGCTTTGCTTCATGTAACATTTCCAGAGGAACAATCACTCAAGCTAAATTACGCAAACTACTTCAAGCAAGTTAACCTCATTGATCACTTGGCAGTAGTAAGAAAAATAGAACGCACCTTCGGTAAATCTAAAACTATAGGCCAACTGGACCCCACCCTAAGCTTTTCAAAGAGGTATGGTGTATAATTTCCCACAAGGGAGGAATGGAAAGCAAATGCTAAGTGCCGGAACGATGCTTCACAAATATGGTGTACTGATGTTTCGAAAACGTCTCAAGGCCTATAAGAAGCTGTGTTAGAATTCACCTCTCACTTGAACTTAGTAAGAATGCCACCATCTTTTAGGCAGAACTAAATGTCTTATTGGAAGCTGTATGCATTCTAATAAGTAAACAACATGAAAAAGTCAAGATAACTATTATACATACTATCGGATTTTAAGTCGGTACTAAAGCACTCGTACTCATCAAATACCACACTAGAATATCACTCAACAATCTCAGTTCCCTGAACAAAATCTCATAAGTATGGGTAAAAGATCATAAGAGTCACGTTGGTAACAAAAAGTCGGACCACCAGGCTTTGGTTTTAGTCATAACGACTTAAAGCAGGAAATAAAAATAATTGGGCAAGATTATGCACAGTCAAATACTGGAGCGATAGGGATGATCTGATCCACTCAAAGGAATTCCTAAATTATAAAAACAAAAAAAGAGGAGCAAGCCATTCACCTTGATAGGAAACAAATTAGGTCACTATGTAAAGCATCACCGGCCACTTTCCTTGTAATAAACACATTTAAAGACTAGGGTTCACATCCACTAGCCCATTTAGAATTTGCTGTTACACTGGGGAGACTATGAAACACTCAATCACTCACTAACTGTCCAGCACTGGCACGTAGACGACCAACATTTCTAAACCAATATATCCCCCATCAAGAGGATTCAATTCTTGCAAGTATTAAACAACTAATAAAAGAAAGGGTACAACAGATCAGTTTAATTGCAGTATTATCATAACCATAACCAGACACGATTTTTAGATTCTGCTTTTTAATTTTGAAGCCAACCCACCGAACAAGGCCATCATTGGAACACAATTTTTATTTCACAACTTTGTAATAGTAAAGGAGTTCAGGGCTAAGAAGGAATCACTGCTTTACTTCCATCTACGTCTACAAATACAATGCAACTGCTTAAGCTCTTAGTGAGCGATATATGCGTACACCACTCTGTTAACTTATACGTGGTTATTATGTTTCGATTACGACGTTGATTTCGCTACTGACATGGACGCAAACACTATCCTATTTGGATCGAGATCTTTAATCGGATAAATAGTATCAAACCAAAAAAACCTGAGAGTGTCCTGCATCAGAAAACTGTTCTCTTTGGTCTTATAAAACCTACTTTAACGAGACAGGAATGACTGCAAAATCTTTTTTAGGCACATAAAATACACCAAAACCTCGCTTTGCGTCGTTAATTGGGACCAGAAAAACACGACGCAAATTGAAACGGGGCAAATCGAATTAACGATTCCCATGAACATGTTTTCACTACATTTGGTTTAATTGGTAGCAGAATAAAATATATCATTACAAATCCAAATGTTTACTTACTTACTCTGTTGGCTGAATTTGTTGTTGACTTTATACTGCCTTTTTATCCAAATAAATTTCTTTGTAATAATTGATCGCGTCCGTCACAGATTTTGTTACTTTTAAACAACGCTTTTCAGGATCATTATCAGAAAAAATGTCCGTTGTCTGTGAAATAAGTTGCATCGCTCTCGAAATAAGAACAGTTGTTAAGGTTCACTGACTTTCGTCGCGATTGAAAGTGCTTCACCTAGAAAGCAATATTAAAGTGTAGAATAAAGTTTGTACATTTATTCACCCAGACATAGAGTTTGTCAGGCACCAATTAGCTCAGCGCGAGTATTCCCAAATACGGTATCAGGTCGTGGGTTTGAACCACGACATCAGCGGATCGTTTTTATCTTTTTTTTTTTGTTGTTGTTTTTCTTTCCTTTTTTTTTCTCCTCCTTTTAATTAAATTAAATTAAAACACGGTAAAATCACGTGATGGAAAAAAACGAGCGACCCGTTCGACAAAAAACGGGCAAAGTAAATGACGTGATGTCATCAGCTGATTACGCAGCACAGACAGCTAACCCAGCAGAGGGAACAGCAAAGGCGATAGCAATGAGGAGGAGATCAACTGCAGCTAAGCGTAAACGCGGGTCGGATAATGAATACACATTTGTGTCCGACGAGGGGGAGGACCGCTACATGGGAGGAAGCAACAGTTTCGTCACATTGGCAGCCTCAGATTCAGACGACGAAGAAGAAGTCGAGTCGCTGAAAACTAGTATCGAAATGCTACAACAGCAAATACTCGACATAAAAGCCAAACAAATGGCAAGGAGAGAAAGCGAGCAGCAAAATGTCTACAAACAACAACACAGGCAAAAGGAGCAAACCAAAAAGCAACCAAAAGAGCAACAACCGCAGCTAATTAAACCGCAAAGTCCGCTGACACAAAAACAGCAACCTAAAGCTCAATTGCAACAACAACAACAATTGAAGCTACAACAAAAGCAGCAACAATCGCAGAAACAACAGTAACAAAAAAAGCAACAACAACACCAAGAACAACAACAAAAACAAAAACAAAGAGTGCCACCAGTCAACACCTTCAAGATGGAACTGCAAGACACAATCCAGTTATGTAAGTCGGCCATAAGCAATAATTTTTTTATTAAGAGATTAAGTATAGATAGGCATGCGATTCACTGCAACTCAGTGGAGCGCTATAATAAGATAAAACAATTATTAAAGGACACGACGACGGAGTTCTTCTCCTTCACACCGAAGGGTGAAAAGCTGCAAACTATGCTGCTGAGGGGGTTAGAACCGTCTACCGATCGGGAGGAGCTCCTCGCATTGCTCAAAGAGAAGGAGTGCGCCGAGCTCAAATTCGTGGGGTTTAAGCCATTCGTAACAGCTGGAGCTAAAAGGGAGAAGCGGAAACTACGATTCTTCCTGGTTCAGCTGACTCCCAATAGCAAACTGGATGGTCTAAGGAGCATCAAAGTCCTGGACTACCAGATTGTGTTATGGGATAGAGTAAACCGAAGAGACAACATTTTACAATGTTCGTGCCAAAGGTTCGGGCACACCGAGTCGAACGAACTGCGAAATACAACCTCGATGCGGGAAGTGTGGAAAGAACCACAAGTCAGAGGAATGCGCTCTAGGTAAGGACGGAGCGTCGGAAAAAAGCCAACTCTCTTGTGCCTTATGTAGGAACACGGGACACACCGCAAACTATCGGGGTTGTCCTAAATTCCAATACATAAAAAGAGTAAATCTGGCTCGGCAGCAGAAGGTGGAAGTTAAACGTCCACCCGTGCAAACACAAACACCAGCCGTTACTCCCCAAGTTACCTACGCCCAAATGGCGGCAGGTAGGGGAAATACGGTACAGCAAGCGAAGGTTGCTTCTCAGGCCCCCGCGCCCAGAGCACCGGAACCAGTACCTGACAAGCTAGCTATCTTGCTCTCCATCCAGGGGCAGATGGCTCAGCTACAACGTCATTTAACTGAACAGACCGCGCGGGTGGATCAAATTTACGCGCTGCTGCCTGGCCTAACGTAATGGGTACGTACGTGGCGGGGCAAACCCTGAAGGTCCTTGCAGTGAATGTTAATTCATTGATTAGGCTCGAACGACGAGCCGCACTATTTAAGTTGCTTAAAGACCAAGCCCCTGATGTGCTTTTGGTTAGCGAAACTAAGCTTACCAAAAGACACAAAATGAGGCACAGAAGATACAAAATAGTACGGAGAAACCGATCCAACTCCATTAGGGGAGGAGGCGTTGCGATCTTTGTAAGAAAAGGAATACGTTTTAAAAGAGTGTACAGTCGTGTAGTACGCAGGTTCCAGGTGCTGGAAGCATGCATCGTGTATATCCCTGTGGAAAGCGGGTGTACATGGTGTGTGTCTAAGCACCTGAGGCTACTCAATCTACCTTATTCATCTCAGAGCTCGAGACACTTTTTCGATTCCTGAGGATGGAAATGGAAGACAATTATTTTATTATCGGCGGAGATTTCAACCCCAAACATAGTGATTGGGGAAATAATACACCAAATACTAGAGGGAGCCTACTACGAGGGCGGATCAATAAGTCCGTGGATTAAAACACAGATTTTTTGATAAAATAATAATTTTATTTTTCAACGTAGTCTCCCTTGAGCTCTATACACTTTGTCCAACGCTTCTCCCTTCCAAAAAAAATGATTTGTCGAGGTCCTCAAAATAGGCCTTTGTTTGCGAGATGACTTCATCATTGGAGTCAAATCTTTTTCCACCAAGCCATTTCTTCAGGTTTGGGAACAAGAAGTAGTCGCTCGGAGCCAAATCTGGAGAATAAGGTGGATGAGGGAGCAATTCATAGCCCAATTCATGGATTTTTGCCATGGCAACTGCACATGTGTGCACCCTTGCATTGTCTTGGTGGAAAAGAACTTTTTTCTTGGCCAAATGAGGTCGTTTGTTTTTCAAATCGTCATCGAATCGGTCCAATAAGTTGGCATAATATTCCCCATTGATTGTTCTTCCCTTTTGAAGGTAGTCAATGTGGATTATCCCGCGTGCATCCCAAAAAACAGTCGCCATAACTTTATTGGCTGACAAACCCACCTTGGCCTTCTTTGGCGCCGATTCACCCTTAGAAACCCACTGTTTTGACTGTTGTTTGTTCTCTGGTGTGTTGTGATGGATCCATGTTTCGTCCACGGTTACAAACTCCTCCATATTGCGATTAAACAACGCCAAACCTTCCTGTGAAGTTGTTACACGATTGCGTTTGTGGTCGACTGTGAGCAAACGCGGCACCCATCTTGCGGAAAGCTTTCTCATGCCCAAGTGATCATTCAAAATTGAAACCACTGAGCCATGCGAGATCCCTACGGCTTCCACAATCTCTCGCACTTTCAATCTTCGGTCGGCCAACACCATATCGTGAATTTTTTCGATTGTTTCGGGTGTAGAGACCTCAACTGGGCGTCCAGGACGTTCGGCATCTTCAGTGCTTGTACGGCCACAACGAAATTCAGTAAACCACTTTTTTACCATTGAAATCGATGGTGCAGAGTCCCCATAGTATTTATCAAGCTTAGCCTTGGTCTCAGTAATGGTTTTTTTTCGCAAGAAATAATGCTTAATAAGCACACGAAATTCACTTTTTTCCATTTTCTCCTCAAATTAGTGAGTAGTCTGATAAAAATAGCTGTCAAACACAAACTAACTGACGCAGCAAGTTTAAATTTTGACAGGAGTCAACTGACAGATGCCTGTTGACAGGAGCAGTGTTGCTGTTTCAGTAAAGAGGTCAGAAATTCAAAAATTGAATTATTGACCCCACCTATTTAATTGGTGGGGTCAACACAGCATAATGTATCGGTCTTAAGGCGACGGATACTCCGTCGCAGACTTCACCAGAACACTGACGAGAGCACTCTCCTCGAATTCGCTCTACCCACCGTCCAATAGAAATCCTTCAAACAAGGAGATTGATAGGTATCTAAAACTAATGGACCAGACAGTCAAACGAACAATGGACAAAACGATACCTCGGTATCAACATACTGACGAAGAAGACTTATTCCGCAACGCAACTATTGACGCACTGCACCGACAAAAAAGTAGGCTGCTGTCAAGACTAAAAACCTTGTACAGACGGTTTACTAACAGACATAACCCGGAGATCATGACACTGAAGTCGTCGATTAAAAACCTCCAAACATTAATAAAGGAAAATTACAGAAATTCTCTAAGTATTGGAGCAATAAAATTCGAGCTGTAAACACCAGCAACTCGAATACGTTCCCGCAAATAAATAAAATATTTCGGAGGAAAGACCAAAACGACCTTCCATGTCTCAAAATCGCCCGAACGACGAATAACGAACAAATACTTGTAGCAGCAGGCATCGATCCAAATGAGGCAGTTGATGATGATAACTTCTTTGTGATCGAGGATCCGCAGGAGAAGGTAGAGGCTATAGGAGTGACTTTCCAGGAAGTGTATAAGGCGAATGACATCATTGGCCCGAACAACGAACTGGAGAGTCAAGTCCTTGTGCACAATTTCTGCCTTCGAAATGAAATCGCGAATTGGCGATTCAAGAGCTCGGGTTTCACCCAGTTCAGTGGCGAGAAATAATATCATCACCAACGAAAGGGTTTTACCACCGTTCATTTCGAAGGAAGAGATCCAAACGATCTTCGAAGCGCTTAGAAGTAAGAAATCAGTGGGAACCGATGTAATACCGAACATTGTGCTTCGACATCTCACACTAGAAGCGGTGAACATTTATACTACCCTGTTTAACAATGCAATGAATAATGCACATTATCCAGCGCATTGGAAAACTGCGGTGGTACATCCCATTCCCAAAAGGAATAAAGATATTTCCAATCCGGCGAATCTCCGCTCGATCAGTCTTCTTCCAAACATCAGTAAGGTTTTCGAGAAGGTGATCAATAGAGTTCTGACTAAGTTAAGAATAAATCTTAGGTAGTTTGTAAGTGTTAGTTTTAAGTTTTATAATAAAGTAAAAAAAAAAAGAAGCCATGTTACTAAGTTTTTGTTAAAAAATGTTTTTTTAGTTTTAATAATTAATAGAGATAGCATAAACATGTAACGTAAGATTCGTCGAAAGACATAGTGTAAGTGTTAGGTTTAACTTAGAGTGCCATCATGGGGCCAGTAAGTTAGAATAAGATAATTTTAAGTTAATTAAGCTAATTTTTAAGCGTTTTTTTATCTAGCATGTAAGAATTAATTAATGAATGAGAATAAAAATGCATATAAACTCAAACTGAAAGAACAGTTGTTAATTTATTTTCTTCAACAACCACTTCAGGTGCAACAATATCATCTTCCAAAGCGTGTTCAACATTCATACCAATCAAATGTTCGTTATTAAACTCTTCATCCTACGATATCAATAACTCGTCAATATCGCGCTCCTCCATACCCTCAATGTTTGCTGCTGCTGCTAATTCGGTAAGTTCTCTACGAACGGTTGGTACATCATCAACTCCTGCTATATCTTTACTAATGCATTCTGGCCATATTTGACGCCAACTTCCGCTCATACATGATTTCTTTACTTCTATCCATGACAAATTGATATTTTCGATAGCCAACATGATATTTTAATTTTTCCAGAACTCTTTCATGGTTAGTTTACTAGTAGGTTCTCCATCAGTTTCTGCGACAAGCTGACTAAACGAACGTCAGATACTACACCTCGGTCGATTGGTTGTATGATGGAGGCGGTATTTGGAGGCATAAAAAAAAACTTTTATATTTTCGGAAAATTCATCTGAATAAATTGGATGTCCAGGAGTATTGTCTAATATCAACAACAATTTAAAGTCAATATTTTGAGCAGAACAATAGGCTTTTAAGTCAGGAACTGCACAATTTTCTACCCAATCTTTAAATAGAGCTGCAGTCATCCAGGCCTTCTTGTTGGCACGCAAATAAATCGGAAGATCACACTTTTTCACATTTTTAAAAGCTCTCGTATTTTCAGAATGGTAGACCAGAAAAGGCTTAAATTTAAAATCGCCTTCTGCATTTCCTCCTAGATGAAGTGTTAATCGATCTTTACTGACTTTATACCCAGGACAAGATTTTTCAGATCTGGAAATGTACATTCTCCCTGGTAGGCGTTTCCAAAATAGACCTGTTTCGTCGACATCCAGAACTTGTTTAGGAGAATATCCATCTTCTTCAACAATGGCTTTTAATTGAAGTTCAGAAAATTTCAAAAAAAGTTTTTTCACACACTTATGCCAGCGCTTGATCCAATCATCGAAACATTTTTTTATATTCGGTCGGTTTTCGGTATGTCCATCAGTGCTTCCTGCGATTTTTCCATTACTTCCTCTCGGCTGCTGAAAAGCGTTCTCCGTAGTGGTTTTTCAACTCGATTGAACAGAAAGAAGTCACAGGGAGCCAAATTAGTTGAATTTGGTGGCTGTTGGATGGTATTTGTTGCATTTTTCGTCAAAAAATTACGAATAATGATGGCACTGGGCGACGGTGCGTTATCATGATGCAAAATCTATGAGTTTTCTGCCCACAATTCTGGTCTCTTTCGGCGAATTGCTTCACGCAAACGTCTCATAACGATCAAATAATACTCGTACTCTTTGTTTACTGCCTGGCCTTCTGGCAAAGAGCAGTACCTTGTTTATTGACAGAAAACGACGTGGTTTTTTTGGCCTCGGCTCATTTAGTGAACGCTATTCACTTGTCTGATGTCTGAATTACCTGTCGTACTCATAAACCCACGTCTCGTATCCAGTATGAATGTAGACTCGGAATCAGCCTCGCAAATTATCTCTTTTGCGACGTCAACACGGTCTCTTTTTTGCATGATATTGAGGCTCTTTTGGCACCAACTTTGCTGCTACACGACGGAAACCAAAATCATTAACCAAAATGTTTTGGACGGATCCATGGGCAATGTTCAAATGCTCCGCTATCTCTCTAATAGTTAATTTGCGGTTACTGTCAATGTTTTCGTCGGTTTTCGATGTCGATGGTCCGCACCTGCGTCTCACGACCACTTTTAAACCGCTCGCGCTCGTGCCACTGGTAAACGACCGTTTTCTTTAGAGAATCGTTGCCGTAACACTTCTGCAACATTTCCAACGTTTGCGCACCATTAAATCTGTTTTTTACGCAAAATCTAACACAAGTTCGTTGTTGCAAATTTGCAAAATGCATTTCTAAAATTTTAAAAAATCGCCACCACACACAAGGATAGATGTAACATACTCTTGGCTACGTAACTTTTGCAAATGTCAAGCTATGATGCTAAGATTTATGGAGAATGTCAACAACAGATTTACCAACTTAACAAAAAAAAAAACAGAACTCAAATCAGAACAATGGGAGCGCCACACGGTTGTACCCCCGGGAACTTTTCGATCAAGGTGGTATCTGCACCAGCTGCTTCTCCTTTCAACGCGACATTATGAAAATTTGCTCGAGTTTTGAAACGTTCGAACCAACCATGGCTTGCTTCCAAATTCTTCTAAATATCCACCACTTGATAAAGGAAAACTATCTTTAAGATCATTAAACAAGGTCAAGGCTTTTTTCTGAATAACCATTTTGCTAAGTGGCATTCTTCTCTAATTTAGGTTTTCTATCCAAACGCTAAGACGCGACTCCATTTTTACCATAAGAGGACTTCTTGTCTTTGTAATTTGTTTAGACTCTAATGGTGTAGCAGTCTTAGCAAACTCTTTTATTTTATCAGCATAGCAGGTACAAATTGTTCTTACTGTGGTGGGAGTTAAATGAAGACCTCTTCCAATGTCAAAAGCTTTTTCTCTAGATTTGGAACGTTTTAAAATTTCCAGTTTTAATTCCAAATTAATTTGTTTTCGCTTTTGGCTCATTTTGATGTTGACTGCTAAAAAGTTAAACTTCACTGTTGCAAATATATCTCCAAACTGACTGACTTAAATCTTAAACTTGGGGAATCCCCTTTTTACAAAAAAAAATGGAAAAAAGGAATAACAAAAACGCGACCCGAAATAATTCGAAACCACAAAATTTTTAAACTTCGAAACGACGCAAATCGGAACCGAGGTTTTGGTGTACTAGGACTACAAATACTAGTATGCCCCAAAAGACTAATTTTGCCTCATCCTAAACTCAGAACAATGCAACTGTCAGATATTTAGACAAGCCTGTTTTCTGAGAACTTTGGACCCAGCTCAACACTTCCAGATTGTACCCGCCTACGAGATGAATGCACTTTCGCTTTCGTGTAGTAAGAGTACTTTAAAATCTTAATATACACAAATCCGCAGGTCCGCATGGAACACCTCCTCTTCTGAAGACGTGTTCTTCCACATTACCTAAATCACTGCGTAAACTTTCTCATCAATCTTCAGACTGTTCTTAATTCAATGGAAAACAGAGCCCTTCTATTATAGGTTAAGGAAATGCTCGCATTGTGGTGGTGTAGAATGATCCGTGTTCGGTGGTTGCTTTTCCCTCATTTCTACAACTGACTTCTGGCAAACAAATGGTGGTGTACCATTCTACAATAAATTGGCCGTGACATGTACGGTTTTTCCTAAGAAGCAGCCTCATACGCGTAGATCTATGATTTGTCGCCTGTCACGGTCTTATAGACGCCGTTCCAAGCACCGCGATCAAAATTGTTCCAACATTTCTTTGGACTAAGACAGGAGGTTGTCAAATTATTTTGACAGCCAAATTTTTATGCAATATTAAATCTATACGAGTAGAACTAATGCCCAATTATGCCTCTGTTTCATAATAGGTAACATTACGATATCTCGCAGTATCAGTCCAGCACAGAATCGATGTTTTCTGGCTCAATAACCGATTTGACAACGACCACGATTGAATTCGGAAAACCGACGAAATTCGGTGGCCCGGGATGATGCTTCATCGCCGAAAGGCAAAGCGAGTTGATCGGGATAAAAGAAAAATAAAATTAGACATCGAAAAATATCGGGATCGAACACCGAAAACATCGTACATACCATACGACGGATCGCAAATCAATTGAACAAACGTTTTGTGTTCTAACTGTGATGCATCTGGGAATCTATCTAGAGTGTGCCCGAATAAGTCAAAGGGGTCAAGGGGCTTTAAGCACATCATGAGCAGCAATTAGTTACATGGAGAATGCATCAGCAATTCAGGTAGTAGTAAATAATATACATAGATATACAAGGTGGCGCAAAAGTAATGTCATAATGTGAATTGGTGGCCATTTGTTAAAAATGAAAAAAATTGCATTCCGTTTCCACGAAAAGTTTACACGAAGATGTAAAATTGATAACGTTAAGTTGAAAAAATGATACCGGTCAAATGACCACCTCGTTTCTCTTTGGACTCTGTAGGGTTTTTTACTTTTGTTTTATATGTGTGGAGTAAAAAGAAATGCGGATTTAAAATCGGATAACTTAAACGGTCTCTCGGAAAGCAAGGGATTTGAACGACACAACAAAAAATTTATAAGATACACACTTTAAATAAATTCATATAAAAAATTAAAGGCATTTCTTTCTTTATAAGAATGAATTATTACATAAAATTAATTAAACACAAATAATTACAATTTTGTTTATTCCAGATTTCGCTGCACAGCACAACACACAAACATACATTTGATCCTTTTTGGCCGAATACTTAATGATTAATAGACTACACAAAACATTAAACATTTAAAAAAAAAAAAAATTAAAAAGTGCAAGTGCAAGGACAAAGTGCAAAGTGCAAAGTTCAAACGTTGAAACTTAATCTAATGTAAACAATTAAACGTAACGTAAGGTTATTATTTTACTATTGTATAACACTTATTGTAAAAAAGATGGAAGTAATTTCCGGATGATGAATAAAGATTCTCTTTGCTGTTACTATTCAAGAAGAAACAACGTGTTTGATTTCAATCCGTCCCTTTACCCCCCACATAAAGTAAAAAAAAACCTACACACCCCAACATTTGGTCCTTCGAGCCGGACTACTCGGACAAATCCTTCTTTCCCGGGATGTGCGTCGAAATCCGTTCGAGTTGCCATTGCAATTACGGTCGTCTCACATCTTTGATAAGAACTAAGTGTCCGCGTCTTGGTTCCGGCTTCCGTCTTGTCCACTTCGGGCGCTGTTTTATCCTGGACAGATATTCTTTGCTCCACTTTCGACAAAGGAGGTTGATCATCGATTGGTAGATCCATGGCTCAAGGCAACTTACTTTCTCCACGGCAGTGTCTCCTTGAAGAATTTCGAATATGCTTGTGCCGATTACATCTGCCTTTAGTGGACCTCTGTCTCTTTTTCTAGCTTGTGCCCGGCAGTTTTGTACAAACCGTTTGAAGTACGCAGGACTTCGACGAAGCTTCGTAGTTCTACTTGACGCATTGAATACCACATGGTGAGGGATAAAGTAATTGTGTGGTGTATCCAGTAAGATATACTTGTCGTCAACTACTGCCATCTGACGAAGCTCCTTGCATTCATTTAAATACTTGGAATGCTCGTTGTGCTGTGTGGGGTTTTCCTGGAATCTTCCTTCCAGTTGATGAAACCTACGTAAGACACCTAACTTCGAGGAACCAAACTCACGCTTACACCCATTTTTCAATGGTTGCGATTCCTGATGTTGACCATCAGTCAATCTTCTTTTTGTGTTGATATTATGCTTTTTATAAGTTTTGTCTTCCGCAGTTTCCTTGAAGTTGAAAGGCAACTCCCCCAGTTCCCAGGACCTTCGCAACTGAGTGTCGTTATCCAGAACCTGTACAAAGCTATGGACAGGTTTTTTACTTTGCGAAAGGAGAAGCTAACCTAACTCTGATTCCTGTGCAATTGGCGATATTTCATCATCACCGCGTATAATGGATACTAAAATAAAGTCAAAGTAAACGTCGGCTCCCAGGAGAATATTAACAGTCGCAGGCTAGTAGAATTGTGGATCAGCTAACTTTAAATCCTGGATGTGTTCCCAATTTTGCAGAGCTAAATGTTTGGATGGTAAAAGACCAGTCAGGGACTTGAACACATAGGATGGGATATTTGTTTCGAAAGGTGTTACCAGCGACCCAAAGGTAAGACTAACATACCGCTGAAATGAGCCACTGCTAATTTTTCCCAATCCAGATACCTTAATGAGTGTTCGCCGTCGATGAAGCTCTAGCAATTAAACAGCTGACTCAGTAATAAAAGTTCCAGGATCGACTAATGCTCTCAGATTAAAATAATTCCCATTCGACGACCTGACTCGAACAACTGCTGTTGCCAGAAGAACTCTTGGGTGATGTACTTCATTATGGACTATTTTAGGTTGGTTGGTATTTATTTCAATATGAAAAGTTTGTGTACCTATAGTTGCATTTGTATAATTCCTTGTAGGTTTGGAGCTGAAATTATTAACAAGTAGCTGAGAATGGTGTGCCTGCTTGCAGTAATTGCAGCACACACTGCTTTGGCAATGGTTAGTCTTATGACTGTACGCCAAACAATTCCGACAAACACCGAATCTGTCCACTGCCTTAGATCGTTCACAGATCTCCATGTCAATAATCTTTTGACAAGCCCGAAGGGCGTGCTGACCTCTACCACATACCTGACATGCTAACTGCTTCGTCCCAAAGTGCAACACCATTTTCTTCTCTACAGCAAGGGCTTTGTGTGAAGGGTTGATGCACACTCGTGTTCGTTATATTTTGAATTGTTGCTCGCGAAACATCTGGCTCCAAATTGATGATTTCATATTCAAAGTTGGCTTTCGAGACATGCAGGGTTTGCGGTTTGCTGTGGTAAACGAGAGATTTCAAAAAGTTCCAAAGAAGTCTGGTGTCGTCCGGCGGTTTGGTCGCCCAGTTCAAATAGCCAAAACGGGAGACCATACGGTCTGGAAATTTCCATCGTTACAGAACTGTGCGAGCAGTTGCTTGAACTAACGAGACCCGATTCAGCAATTTGCGGCGAAAAAAAAACGCGCTCACCAATTACGGTTACGGTGGTGTCCTCGGAGTCCTCAAAAAAATAAAGGCCAATCACTTTTTCACTGTTAATGTCGCTTCAAACAGTCACTTTGAGGGATGTAATGGCTCTTCATGCATTTCATATAGATTCTCCGTGCCGCAGAAATGCAAATTTTATTAATTCACTAACCGCTTAAGTGGGAATGGGGACTTCGTCACTCATTATGATCTTGGATACGAAGTCATCTTCTTCATGCACCAGGTTTAACAGAGCATGGGAGTAAGTTAATCTCACTGGAGAGTCAGCAGGTAGCAATTGATGAACGGTTGACACTTTATAAGGGAACATCTTCAGGTCTTTCACCAAAATTCGATGCAACGAACGTCTGCTGATGGCACATTGTGTGTATTGTTGCCTCGTCGATGTTTGTAAACTCTCTCCGACTTCCTCGGCCACAGCAGAGATATTCTCAGTCGAACGAGATCTACCACGTAGTCATTCCATTCCAGGCCAATCCATTGGTGTAGTATTACTTCATTTATTAATAAGCAGTGAAGTCTACTATGCCGTTCTTCATCCTACCGCAGTATGACTCGTTGGCTAGCATGATAATGGGATGAGGTTTTCTGGAATTAGCTGACATAAATGTAATGAAATGCAGAGAAAAAAGAAGAAAAACTTGGCATTAACAACAGCACCACAGTTGATGACGAAATGACAGTAAGTGTCAAGATAAAATTCAGAACATAAATCAAGGTTACCAATCAAATACAAAACCCATTATTAGCGTTAGTATCCGCATAAAAATAATTTTTACTGACAAGAGACCACGCGGATTCGCCCCAAAAGAAAAAGAATTCGTTTAGAAATTAGAAGTTGGTTAAAGGAAGACATAATTAGACCCAGGGATAATTAGCCCTAGCCGCATAGTCCTCGCTAAGAAAAAAGTTGATTCATTCCTGCTCTGCGTAGACTGCAGAGATCTGAACAAGGGGACAATAAAGAATCGCGCTCCAATGGTAATCAAGGAGTAACAATTGGGCACGTTATCAGGTGCATTAGTCTTTACTACCATCAACCTAAAGAGTTCGTTTCTCTACGTTTCATTGGAACAGTCAAGTCAATGGTACACAGCAGTCGCAACACATGGAGGCCATTATGCGTTTTCGAAAACACCATTTGGATTTTGCCTGAGTTCCGCCAGTTTTGCCCGTTTTATTGAGGAAGTATTCCGACATCTGCTGAGTAAAGGTGAACTAGAATATTTGCATATTTTGACGATTTAGTTATTCCATCCACAGACGAAGATAAAAACTTTTTCCGATTGAAAGAAATTTGTATGTTGCGGCTGCAAACGGTATTCAAATCCATTGGAAAAGATTCCAGTTCCTTTATAGGAAGATACAAAATCTTACTACCGACTCCAGATACAGCGGGATTTTAAAGAGTTTTTCGAACTTTCCGGATTCATCCCGGAAGTTCATTCCTAATTCCTAATTCCTGATATAACACTCAACATTTAACTTTGACATGAGAAGTGAGGAAAGATTCGAGATGCTTAAGTAGAACTCAACAACACATCCTGTTCTCGGTATCTACAATCAAAACGCAGAGACAGAATACCTCACCGAGACGCCAGAAAGCGCGCTTGGTTTGGAGTGTTTCTTCAAAAGGAAAACAGTAATAAGTTTCATCCGGTGTACTATGTTAAAAAAGAAAAACATCTCCAGCTGAAGAAAACTATTGTTCGTATCACCTTGAGGCATAAGCTGTCGTAAAGTCAGTCAAACATTTAAGGTTTTATCTTTACGGATTAAAAATGAAGATTATAACTGATTTCAGGATTTAAGCAGTCACTTAGAAAAGACGAAGTACAATACTTATCACCTCTAATAGCCAGATGGGCTCTTTTCATGGAAGATTTTGAGTACGAGATAGAGCATCGCTCCCCAAATAAGATGAAACACGCTCCAACTTTGGTTTGCACAGGCCAACTATACGAAGTTACGAGTATATCGGCAAAATAATCTTAGAGATGGAATCGTGTGGGGACTACTTGTTAATGATGCGGAAAAGTTGCTGAGAAGAATTGTGTGTGTGCGTTCAATGGAAAGAGAAGTCATTCATTGGGTGCACGAAGCGGACATGTGTCCAGGTAAATTAGAGAAGACTATTAATCATGAACCCCAGGTTAAAAGAGAAGGTGAATCATTGTATTAGCTGCTGTGTTCCGTGTATTTTGGTAAACCGTAAACGGGAAAGCAAGAGGGGTTCTTACATGCGATTCCTTAGTTCGACGCTCCTTTCGAAACTATACACATATAGACAACTTGGGCCCGATGGATGAGATAGCGAAGATGTAAGGGTATTTGTTTGTTATAATCGGATCATTTACAACGTTCGCGTGGTTTTATCCAACAAAAACAGCAAACCTGAAAGAGATAATGCTGCTTATATATTATATCCAAAGCAATGTATACAACTGCCCCGGGTGTATTGTAAGCGGTTGAGGACAAGCTTTTACGTTCATCTAGTTCAAAAACTTGTTCGAACAAGAACGGGTTCACCTCACGAAGACAACAAAAGGTATTCCACGCGGTAGTGAACAGATGGAGAGGATTCACCAGGTGATTATGTCAGTGTTAACAAAACTCTGTCTGAAAACACCTAAGATATGGTACAAGCATACAAGCCGTGTCCAAGGATATATTAATAGCATGAAACAAAGCTCTGTCACATGGCATAACGATGTGTCAAAAAGAAGTCCTTTAATTTCGAAAATACTACAAGAGGAACTTATAAAAAGAATTCACGATGCAAAAGCTGCTATATTAAAACCGAAGAGCAGTAGAGATTGCAGTATAATAGGCAAAGTACTCGTAACTCGTAAGGCATCAAACAAATATGAGGAAGGCGAGTGGGTAGCAATGAAAAAGACACAGTTTCCAACTTAAACCAAACTGAAACTTTAGGACCTTACTTAGGTGGTGCTACTAACTCAACTAACAAGCCTCTCCAGTTAATCCGGTCTAAACCTAACTTCGTCCAGTTGCGCACTCTATGCACGTCACCAAAGGTGAAGTTTTTCTCTAGACAAAGCCCTTAACTACCTCGAAATTATAGTTATCGATTGCTACGTTTTGTCCAATTCGTGGATGTTGTGTATCCTTTCTTGTTGACAGCATATATGTACTTGGTTTTGCCTCGTTTACCACTAAGCCCATTTTGGAAAGTTCCCTTGCAATGCTAGCGAACGCATCGGTGATAGAACGCTGTGTTCTCCCAATTATGTCGATATCATCGAAAGATAGTGCCTCCAGTGTACACTTGTGAGTTGCTCACAATTCTATGATGTTAAAGAAGTCACATGAAACCGCGTTACCTTGTGTAAAATCTTTTTTGACATCCAAAGTCTCGGTTAAGCCGTTGCCGACTATAATATAGCAACGAGCGTTCTCAATCATCTTTCTACACAAAGGGACGAGTTTGGCTGGTATAACAAAACTGGACACGGTTCTATGTTGCTCGTCTCTATAATTTCTGTCATATGCGGCCTTAATCTCGATGAAAAAAAAGGGGGGTATCAACTTTGACTTCTTGAGTTTTTTCCAGGATCTGCCGGAGTGGACTTTTCTGGTCTGAAATTGTCCAGATACGGACCAATCAGATTGTTGGCGAAGGGTTTCAGACGTTCACACAATATGGCAGATAAGATCTTGTATCAAGTGT
Organism: Volucella zonaria; assembly: GCA_963966105.1. Taxonomy (NCBI): domain Eukaryota; kingdom Metazoa; phylum Arthropoda; class Insecta; order Diptera; family Syrphidae; genus Volucella; species Volucella zonaria. The sequence goes on along the minus strand of OZ014530.1, from coordinate 253,150,879 downwards.
TGAGGAGACTTATACTTCTATAGATGATGATTATGAGATTCCATTCATCAGGCATATACTCTTCTGACCAGATCTGATAAATGAATTTTATCATGCTCCCGACAAAGCCATTTCCAGCAGCTTTGAAAACCCCCGCTAATAAGCCGCCAGATCAGGCTGATTTGTTGGATTTTAGCTTAGATATTGCTATCTTTGCTTTGTTTTGGTCAGGTGGTTGGAAGTTTTGGTTCTCATCGTCTAATTTGACGGTGGCATGTTGGATTTCTTCGTCGTTATACAGTCCGCAAAAAAAGTTTTTCCATAATCTCAGCATCGACTACGACTCCACTACAAGGCTTACAATACTGTAGAAGTCGGGTCTGTACCGGTCTCTTACATTGGCACATTCTTTTTATTTGTTGGTAAAACTTCCGTGCATTATTAATGGAGTACTTACTTCTTCTTCTGAAATGTTCCTCCAGTCTATTTTGCTCTCTTTCTTGGCAATGCCGCTTTGCAGGCTTCTTGTTCAGCTGCATGTGCTTGCTTCTTCAAACCACGGAATTTTTGGAGGAGGTCGGATGAAACCCAGCACATCAGTGGCACGTTAGCAGTGTTGCCACTGTTCTTCGGTACTCTATGCAGGTGGGTCAGAATTTGTTGAGAGATTTCGGAATAAGCGTGCGGCTAAGATTCTGGCAGTCTCTTCCGTTTTGCAGCTTTTATGCGTTATATTTTCTTATAGTGGTTTTTCTTTTTTGTGGCGCTTGGAAAATCCGTATTCGCACGTTGGCTGCAACAAGGTGGTGATCCGACTCGATGTTGGCTGCCGGAACGTTCGGGACCTCTAGAATAGTAGAGGTATGCAAAATGATCAATTTTATTTAGCGTTTGATGATCCGTGAAAGCGACAGGTCCACTTGTGTATATTGAGATGAGGAAACTATGTGGTTTCTATAGTGATATTACGTCCCTCCGCAAATTCAATAAGTGATGTCGTGTGCACTATGCTTACCAACTTTCCTACTGCCCTTTTTTATCATCACGTAGTATAATTTTAACGTCATGCATTGGATATATAGCTTGTCAAGGGGCTCGTAGAAACATTCTTTGGTGACGTCGTCCTTGTCCTCCGTAGGGACATGGGCGCACATTAGAGTTTATGTTAGCGAATTTAGGCTTGATGCGGATTATTATGATATGCTCGTCGACGTGTTGGAGGCTCAAGTCTCCTTGCCTAAGTCTCCCGCGTACGGCAAATCCGCACCCGAATAAGCGCTGTTTCTTTTCCCTATAGCAATCAGCATAGTATGTATCACAGGTTTTCATCCTTCTTATGTCCGGTTCATCTTAACGCACTTCCTGGACGGCGGTGATATCTGCGTGATAGTAGTTAAGGGTCCGAATATTCCACGTGCAGATCCACAGGCCGTTGTCATTTAAACGTTTGCAAGGGTCATAAACAGTGAATCCATTTTTATTCAAGCCTATAGCAGGTTCATCACATCTTTTTAATCTCTTCCGTATATGGTTATGAGCCCTATGCTGGCGTGGGCCAGTATAGTGCTGCTGGCCGGGCACGCTCTTCCCATTTTAGTCTTACTCATGCAGTTACCGGAAACCACCACTGGGAGGTAAGGCAAGCACTTCACTACGAATCTGTAGAGCAGATAAACGTCCGCAACGAGGAGGAAAAAAAAAACAACCAACTCGGTATGGGACTCTTTATTAACTGCGCTTAAAATCTTATTCCAATGTAACATAACATATGTGCTTTACATACAAAGTACATGAACCGTTTTAACTATTGTTCTTTGACTGGAAGTTATTCGGTTAGATGACCTGATCAGTCTGGCAATGGTTGTGTATGTACTTACATATTGTATTTGTTCTTATATTCTCACGTACGCAAATTCTCTGTACAGTGAGTAAAAATTTAAATCCTTAATGCTTAAGAATAATTTGACTACAGTTCGGCCAGCCTGATCAAGTAATCGCCCCGATTACATTAAAATTTTATTTTAATTTTTCTTTCGTCTAACATATACGGTTAATAATTTACATTTCATTTTCACTACATAAAGAATTAAAAATGTGGTTTGATTCTACAAATTCGATATTTTCTGTAAATGCAGACCAATCTCACCACGTTTATTGACCCCATCAAAGTTCTCTAATTCAGAAGAATATACTGCATATGATCTCATATTTGCAGGTGAGCAGACTCCTCTATACCGTAATCTTGTCAGCTATAACCCATCAATGTCTTTTGCGACATATCTGTCGTTAGGTAAAACGTTCTCTATCTCATTTTTTATTTACACCTGCAGTGTTTATAATATTTCTAATCATAACAAAGCAGGGGGACTTGTATATCTGAGGCGATATGTGTCGTCTGTCATAGTAGTTCTTATTTCAAGCTTGATTTCTTCGATATTTTGTCGAGCGTCGTTCCTTACTTCATCTAAATCAACTTTTTTCATTCCCTGTAGTATGATAAGATATTCCTGAATACGGTCAGAAAACTGCCCTTTCTGATTCGTTCCAAACAATAAAGTACTTGGCGGGAAACCAGTGCTACGGTTCACCGTATTGTTTAACGCAAATTCAATTTTAGCTATATTCTTGTATTTGGGTCACATTCTTTAGCTATCATCGGGATAAGCACCCGATTTACCCTTTCTATTTGACCATTCGGTTAAGGAGAATGGGTGGCAACTTTTATAAATATTATTTTCACACAAAAATTCGGAAAACTCTTTCGAGGTAAGAGATGCTCCCCTGTCAGAAATACTTCTATTTGGCCGGGGATAGTTTTGAAAGTATGACCTTAAACAATTAACTGTTTCCTTACTTTGAGTTGTTTTGACCGGATATAATTTTATAAATTTTGTAAATCCGTCAATAACACATAGCAAATGCTTTTTATTTCCAGTGGATAAGGGGCCAAAGTGGTCAACATGTAATGTGTCAAAGGGCATGCAACCCTTGGGAATCGGATGCAATTTTCCTTCAGCTTTGCCTGAGTCTGAGGAGAAACAACTCCAGGCACTTTTGGATATATGTTCGTATTTTATTTTTCATTTTTGGAAACCAGTAACTCCCTGATTGATGATTAAAAACACTTATCAACTCCTAGGTGACACATTGCCTCATAGTGGGGTGCGTATGACCTGTTCCTCCAAATGCGAAGGAAATAAAATAACACCTTATATTTTGTTTTCCGGTATATCAAACCGTTAATCATTTCAGAGAAAGGATTCTCCTTTTTCTCTAACTCCCTTACAATGGCAAGTATTGTAGGGTCCTGTCTCTGCCCTACTGCTAACACAAACTCAAAGGATTCATTATCGACGTGAAGTATGTCGATATGACTCATCATATTTCCTTTGCGGCGTTCCACATTGTAGTCAAAGCTTTGTAGCTCTAGTGCCCAACGGGAAATTCTGGGATTAAGAGATTTTTTCTTTAGAGTTAATGCTAGCGCTTGACAGTCGGTCACGATTTTAAATGGTATTCCTATCAAATATATTTTGAATCTTCGTAAGGCATAAATAATGGATAGTGCTTCCAGCTCGTAACTGTGGTATTTACTCTCAACTTCCGTTGCTCGCTTTGAAAAATATAGGACCGGATGGAATTTATTATCTTTTTGTTTCTGAAGCAAAACACCTCCACATCCTAACCCACTGGCATCGTAGTGCAACTCTGTAATATTGTGGGGACTTGATAAGACAGGTGATTCCATTAACTTAGATTTCAATAGGTTAAACGTTTCAAGATGTCTCAAGTCAAACACAAACAATGCATCTTTTTCAAAAGGTCATATAACGGTTTTGCAAGATTTGCGAAATTCTTAATAAATTTTCGAAAATAGGAACATAGTCCTATAAAACTATGAACCTCTTTGGTACAGCTCGGTACCGGGAAATTTTTAATTGCCTTTAAACTTGTATCGTTTGGCCTAATGCCTTCTTCATTAATTTTGTAACCGAGGTATACAATTTCGGTTTGTAAAAATAGACACTTGTCCCATCTGAGATGTAAGGAGTTTTCCTCTAAAATATTAACAACTTCTCTTAAAATTTCTAAATTTTCTTCAACCTACTGGGTTGCTATTAGAAAGTCATCTAAAAAGCTTAACATTTTTCCTTTCGAGATCAAGTCTTTAAATACTTGTTTAATGAATTTTTCAAATGTAGAAGGGCCATTCTTAAGTCCGAATGACATCCTAACGTATTCTAATTGCCCTAGTGGCGTTGTAAAGGGTGTATACTTTATAGACTCTTCAGATATTTCGACATGATGGAAACCATCTTTTAAGTGTAAAATCGTAAAATATTTTTTATCTTTGCGACGTTCGATGTGATCCTCTATTAAAGGTAAGGGATAATTATTTCTCAACGTGATTCTGTTGAGCTCCCTGAAATCAACGCACAACCTCAGCTCCCCATTTTTCTTGTGCACAAGAACAATGGGCGATGCGTATGAAGAATTCGATTCACGAATGATACCCTTTTTTAATAGGTCGTTTAAAATCTTTCGAAGTTCTAGCTTTTGGGCATAGGGTAGGCGCCTAGGCGAACAATGAAAGGGGTTTCTTTTGATAAAACTATTTTCATTTTAAAATTATTATTCTGGGTTTTATAATTAGTTGGGAGGGAAAAAGCTTGTGTAACTATCTTAACAATGTCGTTTTTTATAACCTCTGGTAAATTTTTATTAATATTTAATTCTAGCTCACTGTCTTTGCCGCTGATGTCAATGTTCAAAATCTGATGAACGACTTCGTCGATGTTATTACCCTCGCCTCGTTGATCTTCTGAACTAGTTGCACGATGGTGGTCGGATGTTTTGTGGTAATATTGACTAGATCCCATCGAATATTTTGGCTTTTCTTTTTGCAGTACCAAAGTAATGTTTTTTAAAAAATTTCTACCTAAAATTACAGTGTAGTTCATTGAATAATTTTTTACTACTAAAATTTTTAAATTTATAAAAGAATTTTCATAAAAAATGATACTACTAATACTTCCCAAAAGATCCAGAGGGCTATTGTTTACTCCATAGTATCGGCGATTCCCTGTGCCAAGCTCTGATATCATAAACGGTGATAAGTATTGAATTTGAACGAAACTGATGGGACTTCCAGAATCCAACAGTGACAGCAATGTAGTTGAGGTTTCCATTTGATTTCCAATAAAACGATAACTGATGCCCCTTTCAAATTGGTTACTGACCTGAAAGTTTTTCTTGCGACTGGGTTGTACGGGCAAAGATGCAGAATCTGGTTCAGATAGATTTTTTTCTTTGTGTTGTAACATCATAACGGAATTTTTGACTGGGCAGTTAGGTGAAATATGACCTTGCTTCCCACATTTATAACAAGTTGGTTCCATTTTAGCTCCGATCCCAGGACGAGTACTGTAAGGGGTAGCAATTTTGTTGTTTTCTGGTTGCTTAGGTGGATTGTGCACTTTAGAACTATATGGTGGCCCTCGTCATCTACTATTTGATTCGCTCTTACACCAATTACTTTTTAATTTTTCATAGTTACGAAGTGTAGACTTTAATTCAATCATATTGTTTGCATTGTACAAAATTGTTTTATTTATTTCACTATCCGTTATTCCCTTTATAATAAACTTCTATTTCGAAGATCGCCATATATGTCTGTTTTTGTAGTTCCTTTTTGAAATTCTTTCGAAAGAGCACTTTTTAATTCTGACCAATAGTTCGGGTATACAATTTAGCGGTACCTTTGAGCAGCCTTTTTCCATACAAAAATTTTGTCCTTTCATCTAATCCAAGGATTTTTGAACATTCATCAAATTGTTCAATCCAACGCTGAACCGGTAAATTGTCGTCCCCGCTAAAAGATGGTATTGAATCCTCAATGTCCTTGAAACTCCAAGCTAAATTTGGCTTAGGATTAGTTGTTATCTCCTGCATTTGTAGCTGGTAAATTTGTTGCTTGAGTCTTGCGATTTCTTCTTTTTTCTTATAAATGCTGCGAAGTTTGTTCAGTTCCACGTAAAGAATTTCTTCCTCTGAGCGATTTTCATCTTCGTCATTATCGTCATCGTCATCGTTGGACTGTTAGTCTACAAAGACAGCAGACTCTTTAGTATGGTTTCGAATCAGTTTTTTAATTTCATCTTCGCAGAAATCCTTAACACCTTCCTGTAAACGAAGTTTCAGTTCTGCTTTTGTTCCACTGGTCTGGAGCTCCAATTTTTTTAATAAGTCCTTCAAAACAATGCTAGTTGCTGATTTTAAGAACAAGGTCAATTCTTCAGACATGTTTTTTTTTCACACAAATAAACCGATAAATAACTTTTAACAAAACACTTGTTATCCCACTACTGAAAATTTGTAGATAAATTTGCGCAACGAGGAGGAAAAAAAAAACAACCAACTCGGTATGGGACTCTTTATTGACTGCGCTTAAAATCTTATTCCAGTGTAACATAACATATGTGCTTAACATACAAAGTACATGAACCGTTTTAACTATTGTTCTTTGACTGGAAGTTTTTCGGTTAGATGACCTAATCAGTCTGGCAATGGTTATGTATCCACTTACATACTTGTATTTGTTCTTATATACTCACGTATGCAAATTCTCTGTACAGTGAGTAAAAATTTAAATCCTTAATGCTTAAGAATAATTTGACTACATATGCTGCGCTGTTGGACTAATCAAAGTTTCCAATGATGGAAATACTATCAGGCGTTTCTTTAAAAATCCGTAGATTACATTGGAAATAAGCAAAATTGATATATAATTACTCAGAAAGATGCACACAACATTAGTAGTTGTATCTAATGGGTGTAGGATTAATGTTAACAAGTTTCGCCAATTTGGTGAAGATACCGCCAGATAATTTGTTCCTAAATATCTCTGGTACATAGTATCATATATAGCATAAGTCCATAAACATATTATTCACGGGCATGAAGTAATTTCAACTGCCTCGCTAATGATAGGCCAGTAAACTGAATAGGATTTGGAGAACACCACTGGAGAAAAACCAGTCACGAAGAAACCACTAGAGATGTTCTTAATTGTTTTTTGCTAAGTTCGGATCCACTAATAACTATCAAGAGAAAATAACCCAAAAAGAACCAAAAAATTATTTCCAAAAAAAGCTCTTAAATTGATTAAATCCTCTTTTGGTTCACAGGGATGTGACACCGATATAGAAGACGAAGATATAATGGACGAAGACGACAATGCTTATAATGAAATTGATGACGAGTGAGTCTGTCATAAAGATTGAAGTACCATAGAGTCTACACAAAAGTTGAGTTGCCTGAAGATGTAGAGGTATTAGTCGGTGGACACACCAGGGAATCACGTCCGACCCTGATGGTGCATCAAACATTCCCCTACAAAAATAATAATTACAGAGACATACCTACATAAAATGCTTGAATTCAAGTTATTTCTCAACTTTTGTAATACTATAACTACGACGAAGATGAAACGGAAGAAGCAAACGAGATTAAATTTTCTTAAATAATATTCATTTTCATCGAAATTATTCGAATTTTCTTTCTTTTGTTTATAATTATTTAAATAAATCACATGGACTACCCAACAAATATTCATATAAATATTACAAAATCGACAGATTCCCATCTCAATTACATCACTTCCCATATCAAACTCCAATCAATTGGTCCAACTAAGCTTTTACAACTTTTCCAAAACTTGTCCAGGAGACGTCCATAAATCAAAGAAAAAAAAAAAAAACTCGAAACCCAAACGATACCAATCTCTGTAGAGTCCACAGAAATTTCATCCTTCCCTGGCCGTCCGTTTAGCAGTAGAATTATTACAGCCCTGACCCAGTTTCAGGTTCATACAGGTCCCCGTTTAGCCTTCCTCCTTCGACCTTGATATCTGTTTGCAATATAACGAATGTAAAAAAAAAAATAAAAATGTATCTTGCGTATGCCGAAAGCACTTTTTCTCACTTTCAACGTGCTCCATTGGTTTCCTTCCTTTATAACACTAAGTTGGGAGCTCCACTCTGGATCCGGTTCTTGGGCCATGGCTGTGACTATGGTTCTTTTGCCACTCTCACGCTAAAGATACTTATTCATCCGTACTACAAGAACGTGAATACAACGCTCCAATGTACGCAGTGCCTCCTCCATATGACTTTAATGCGCCATAAATTTAATTAGCATTCATGAAATTTATAGCTACAGTGAATTCGAGTACGCTTCGCATAGTCTGACTACCTAACTGTCTGCATACTGGTACACCATACATACAAGTACAAGTATGAAACAGCATAAATTTCTATTTGTAAGAGCCGCCAACAGGGATGACTTGTTAACAGAGATATCCTTATGCGAATGGTACACTATGTGAGCGTAGCTAGGAATACACCTTGTTAACATGCCGTGAACGTGAATGAATTCTGACATTTTACGCGTTAGAGATACGAGTACGAGTAAGAGTACGAATACGAGACGTAAAACTTTGAGTATCCATTTACATCATTCGCATCTATTCATGTTCGTATGCAGAAGTAGTTCAGTAGGAGAATTCTCTCGCACTGGGACATTGACGATTCATTGTAATTATCCTCAGTACCTAAGTGTAATAAAATTTTAAAACACAAAAAGTATACCTACAAAGTTGTACAGAGGTACCATACGTGTGTCATGTTCATCCTATGACATTAGACTCTAGATCCTATAATTAAACGTAAAGCCTCTGAGAGATTTAACACTTGAGGATATATTTCGTTTCCTAATTCCCACACACACACACACACACCCATATTAAATGGGTTCAATAAAGAGAAGGCCAGAGTGTGGGATGGCCTTGTAAGTCCATTAGACAGGTGTGCTCTGTGACATGTGACACAGAACATGAGATGTGATTTCAGTGTAGATGTGAAAATGATATACGAGTTGGAAGAGTTACGAGTACGTCTTCCAGTTTTAAAGGGATGTATGAATTTTTTACAGGTTCTACCAATGCGATGCACACAAAATCTAGGACACTCAGTTGCGAATGGATGTACGAGTCTGCATGTGTATAGCATATTATCTAGCTGCTGTCAGAAACATTTAGTTTTGGAGTATAGTTCCCACCAGGTGCAGATAGCGAACAAATTGATAATCATTTTTCATCTTCCGATGTCGACATTGGTCACAGCACAGTGTTGTCGTGTGTGTTCACTTGAGAGTAATGTAAATATTTTATTGAAATTGAAGTAGGACGTACAAAGAAACAATATTTACAGATAAAGGCAAAATTGACTCCATTGGCATCGTTTGGCCTCTATTTTTGCATAAAAGCCCTGAGCCAAAATTTAAGATGACTGGGTCCCATAATACACAGGAACTTAGTCTTTTCAATGCTACTACATCCAGCTAAAAAGGAAAAGGAAAATGTGAATGCGAACATTTTTACTAATAAACTCTCACCGTAGATGATTTTCTGTCAACAAAGGCAGTAGTTATGCAAAGCAAACAGTGCCACTCTGAAGTTGCGGACCACTTGGCGACCGATCTGCTACCAACTTTAACTTCGCTGTTACTGTCAAAATGCAAATGACAGTGTTCTGACAGTTTGACAGTACTTCACTTCATTGCTGATAAGCTTGTGGGAGCATATCTTTTTCTTTTATGCACATTGGATTTCAAACGTAAGAGTTAGATTGCGTTCCGTTTGACCGGAAAATTCCAACCTGCTATAGTTCGGGAACTGCAACATTTGAAAGTGAACAAAGCGGTTGTGTTTCTCACCATAACGCATTTCAACGATACCGACAGCATTGTAAAATTTAATTATGGTGGTCGGAAAAGTAGACTCCCAACGGGACAAAATCTAAAGAAGAAAATTGTATGGGATTCGCAACATAGCGCAAAGGAGTTGCATGTATGAGACCGGAGCGTTTGATTTACTTACTTACTTAGATGGCGCTATAGTCTGGGGTAGACTGCTAACAAGCCTCTCCAGCCAGCGTGGCCTTTTACCAGCTGCCTCCAGTTGTACACACGAAGTTGGCGGATGTCCCCTTCTACTTGTGTGGACAACCTAAGATGAGGTCCGCATTTACTACGTTCTCTCTCTGGGTTGTAGTCCTTGCGCTCAAGGTGACCAAACCATCTAAGTCGGCATAACTGTATAGCACGCACAATTTGCGGTTGAAAGGTCTCTCCGTCCGTCATTTAAACGAATGCGAGTATTTCCATCCGCTTTCGTTAGAGTTCAAGCTTCAGTGCCGTAAAGCAAGACTGTCTCTCTAATGGCTTTTTAGTTACCCAAGAAGCAGCGATTAGCAATAGTGAGCAGCCGATGTAAATAAAGATCCTTACTACCTCAAAGTCGTAACTGCCTAGGTGTTAGGTGTTCCTCTTTCTCTCTTTATTGGCAGCACATTTTTTGATTTTATTACCGCTAAACCCATCTTTGCCCCATCTGATCCAGTACTTTTTAAACCTAACCTTGGAAATGGCTGTTCTGATTTCATCTTGGTCGGGTGGACGGAAAGCTTGAATGATTCAATTGAGCATTCGATACATGTTGAAAAATTAGCTGCAGCTCAAGCCATATAAGATGCAATAGTTGCATGATCTCATTAATAAACAGAAGATGCAGCATTTGGATAGAATGTGCGGATGGAAGCGCCTTACCGTGAGTGGCGCATTCCCAAACATCGAAAAAATATCCAAGCCGTAAACAAACAAAACGATCAGGTTTGGTTAACAGAGGAATCGCATGAGAATTTGAACGCCCTGATGGCTGCTAGATCGCAAAAGCCATCTTCCATCTGGACACTAGCGTTAAGATTCTTCCAGCTGAGTATCGCGAAAGAACACTTGATGAAGCATTGAACTCCTGATCACGTAAACAATTCGGGTGGACACCATTTACATTCATGCAAGATTGTGCTTGCGTGCTCACTCGGTGTAAATGTGATAAACTTCTGGGTTTGGAGTGTCCTGGAAAAGGAGAGTTAGCACTAAACAAATACGGAAGCATGGACGCGCTGAGAGCAGGTCTTCACTGGGATTGTATCCCACGTGGCCGTGGCTCAAGTGATAGTGTATTGGCTTCCCAAACGAACGGTTCGGGGTTCAATACCAGCCGTGACCGAAAGACTTTTTATCAGGCAACTAAAAATCTTGTGAGATGAATGGCTGCCTACATACAACATCAAGCGATGTTTGCGAGAAATTGAAATAAAATGTCACAGTAAAATCGTCGCAGGGCTCGATCGTAATTTGGGAGTCGGGGACTTCTCGACAGATATCAACTTGCCAGTTCGATTGCTTTACAATGACAATCAAGTAGTAACTAACTCCCTGGCTAAGGCTGTCAGGGATATGACAGGAGAAAACATACAAGATATAGTATCACTTATTATATGAGAGCTAAACGCATCCTTTTCGACTCCGTAGAATTCTACCTGGAGATAGTCCCACGACTAAACGAACATGAAATCAATGTTTATATGTACACCCTGAATGACTCGAACTGCAACCAATTTCCAAACCGTTCATGACAGTGAGCTTAAATTTTGACACATGACAGATAATTTTACTATTTACAAAACTTTTAAACGATTTGCGTCTCAGTTGTGTTGAAAAATTTTTATCCGCGATGGAATTCAAACGTGATAGTGTGATTGCTTTATATTCGGTTGGAAAACCACAAGTAGCTATCGTTAGAGCCCTCCAGCACCTCAACGTAAATAAATCATTTGTTTCTCGAACCATTGCTCGTTACCGTGATACTGGCAGCGTTGCAAAACGCCATGGAGGTGCTCATAAAAAAACAGCAACATCGGCAGAAATGGTTCGGAAAGTGAAGGCTCGAATTGAGCGAAATCTGCGTCGAAGTGGAAGAAAAATGGCTCGTGAGCTCAACATATCGTTGGAACGGATGCAACACATACTGAAAAATGAGCTTGGGCTCAAGCAACAGAAAAAAGTTAGAGTCGACAGAGCGAAGGAGTTGCTACGCTTGCACGAAAGTGGTGAGTAGCCGAATTTGGTTTTTCCGGATGAGTCGCCATTTGTTATCGAGCAATATGTCAACAAACAAAATGACCGAGTTTACTTGCCAGAGAGGTCTTTCGAAAATTTCCACCTTCGGACTGCTATCAGAAAGCAGGCAGCACCGATGGTGATGGTTTGGACCGCCATAACCGCCGATGATCGCTCTTCTCTCGTATTTTTGGACCGTGGCGTCAAAATTAATGCGATCGTATACCGTGAAACTGTATTAGAGGCAGTATTGAAGACTTGGGTAAACAATGATTTCGGTCGGAGACCGTGGACATTTCAACAAGACTCGGCACCGTCTCACAAAGCGCGCGTCAACCAAGATTGGTTAAAAAACAATGTTCCAAACTACATTTCTTCGACACAATGGATGCAAATTCTCCGGATGCAAATCCGTTGGATTCCTCTGTCTGGGGTATTTTGAAGGCGAAGGTTGGCACTAAAAAATACCAAAGTTTGGACCACCTCAAACAAGCACTTCGCCGGGAATGGGCCCGAATACCGCAGAGCCACTTGCGTGCAGGGTGCGATGCTTTCTTCGGCCGTCTCAAGGCCATTATTCGCGCCAAAGGTAGACGTATTGAAAACTACTAATACAGTTTGAAAATTGATGTATTTTGCAACATTTATCAAAAAATAAAAAAATTATAGCATTTTAAAAAGTTACAGTTCGATTAAGTCACCCTGTAAATATATGTACATAGTGGGAGTCATAAAGCGAAGGCTAATAGGAAGATACATCCTCAGAATAGCTCTCTCATTTAACTCTTGAATACTAATGCTCGCTTGTGAGGCCATATTTGGGTTTTCCCCAACATTTCACGGTTCCTTGTAAATATCAACTCGTTGCGTATTTCGAGCGTGTGTGAGGACGTACATTGGAGTTCACTTTTGGGTTACTGAGCTACAGACCATCGTGTCGCCTGGTAGGCGAGCATTCGTATCTTAGGTAATTTTTTCGCGTTATTGCTGCAGCGTTTTTTTTATTGTTATTAGCTATTTACTTAGCGTTTTTGAATTTTTCTTATAATGTCTGCTTCTAAAGTGCAAATACAACACTGGCTGGATGAGCTCTTTGTAGATGGAAGCGAAGATGAGGAGAAGAAGAAGACATCGATTCTGATAATAGTCTAGCAGACCCTACATATTTTGCTGAATCTCACGATGATATGGACAATATACTCGTAAGTGAACAAGATGATTCCCACTTCCAATCAACCTATAGTAGAGCACAACAAACTCCAGCACGCCGCAAGGGCAGGAATGTCAGCAAATATTAAACCGTTGTGAGCCTCTTGTAATCTCGTATTCTACATCCGTTATAAGAGGTAAGAGCAATTTCATGTGGTCGTTCCAACATCCTGAAGAAAACCCTCAAACAGAACTCCTGCGAGGAATATAGTCCATAAGGCCAAAGGAGGTCAAAAGGCAAACAATTCTATCAGAGCCGTGGAGTGTTTTGCTAAGTTTTTTATAGTACAACTGGCATAATTGACGAAGTACTTATTCGCACTAACATGGATATTGACATCAATGCAAAATTTCGCCACATCACTTACTTGAAAAGAGGAACTTCGCACTCCTCTTGGAATACTAATTTTGAGCGGGGACAGGAAGAATAATCAGTTGCCGAGCAAAGAACTTTTTGATCCTACATTTTCTGGACACTAAAACATGGCTACAATGAGCATGGATCGCTTTGAATTTCTCATAAGATGTCTACATTATGAATTTTTATCGCACAGTGTAGGAATCTTTATAAGCCTGGCTCCTATGTAACAATAGAAGGACAACTGGTTGCATTCAAAGGAAGATGTCCATTTCGTATTTACATATGTATATACCGAATAAGCTTACCAAACATGGAATATAGATCTTTCTAGTGTGCGGTGCTAGAACTAAATATATATTCAATGCGTTCCCATATTTGGGAAAACACAGCGACACATCCATTGGAGAACCTCTTGGCAGTTATTATTGTAAGCTTCTTACAAACACATCTGTATATTTAGCTGAACAACTGCTGAATGACCCGTACAAATTAACTTATATGGGGCAAACAGAAATAACAAAACAGAAGTTCTGGCAGAGTTCAAGCATAATATTTCCCTTTGCCTTGGAACGTACATGTTTGGTTTTCATGATAAACTCACCCTTGCCAGCTGCGAACCGAAACATCAAAAGACTGTCCTCTTTCTCTCTACCAAACACGATGAACCTATCATTGGTTCGGTAACGAAAAAACATGCAATTATATTGTCCTACAATGCAACAAAATCATGAACACATATGAACAAGTGTGTTGTCATTCAAGTTGCAGTCGCAAAACAAGGCCACTTTGCATATGCTACTCGTAAATATGGCTGTATTGAATAAATTATATACCCAATGTTTCTAATTGTCATGCTTCTGAGATAAAGCCAATAACTAGGACAAACTTGATGAAAGACTTGAGCAACAATTTGTTTGTTAAGATCCGTTTAGAAGAGAAACTGTAAACGCGAAAAAGGGTTCGTGAGGCAATAAATGATGAGCTCGCTAATTGAGCCGGGAAATATTGACGAACCAGCAATAAAGAAAGGTAAAAGGTCAATATGTAACTTTTGTCGTCTGAAGAAGAGGCGAAGAATGCAATAAAAGACACTGCTTAGAACACAGTTAATCTCATTTTCCTACATTTGGAAAGATGTCGAAATAGTATATTTAAAAAAATTAATGTTTGATAAATACAGAATTTAAGGTTATGTTTAATAATAAAAAAAAAGTTTAACGAAGAAATTTGTTACTTTTTTAAAGAAAGGAGCCTCATAGGCGAGTATTAGTATTACGGGATAGAAAAATTCTGTTAGTTTTCTAGGGTCAACGAGTGACAAGGGGAAAAAGATCAGAAAGAGACGATGCGAGACTATGCAAGTATTTTGGTCTGTTGATGACAACTTACATTGGAACTCTGCGAAATGTCTAGGTTTCCTCAAGCGATGTAAGAAATATTTCACCCCTTCTGACTGGGCGTCAGTATATAAGGGCGTTTATCTGCCCGAAATTAGAGTACAATGCTCACATCTGGTCAAGTGCTACTAAGACCTCTTTGCACTTGCTAGATAGGATCCAAAACCCTGCGATGAAACTCATAGCTGATGAAAATATTACACAGTCCTCGATCACAGACCTAATGCCTCCTGTCTCACCTTGTTTTATCGCTATTATCCCCACCAGTGCTCAACCGAAATTGCCAGTAGCCACTCCACCACCTTTCCCACTTTTAACCTTAACACCCGTCCCGCTAAGAATGCTCATCAAGCCCACTTTCCGACGTACTCTGAAATATCGTGATTCGTTCCTAAGCCGTACAATTCGCTTATGGAATGCCCTGCCGAGCACTTTATTTCCTAGTCACTATAACTTGCAAACATTTAAAACCAACGCACTTCGGTACCTCTCTTTCTTCCCTCCATAACTTCCCCTCTACCAAGCAATGAGCAAACATCTTAAGGGTACACAAAATCCTTGTGAGCGCGCCAATTAATAAAAAAAAAATTAAAAATTCCGCTTAGGCCTATTGGCCCGTTGTGATGTCGTTACGTTTTTCTTCAGCCAGGACTGAGCTTCTTTAATCCCCAAAATTTCCACCTGGAACACGATACAGTGATTTGGAAGAGAGGCTTATATTTAGCTTATCTGAGAAAGTACCGCCACCAACACCGCTATCGGTTTTAGATCCATCTGTGTAGAACTGGATTGAATTGTCTTCCATGAAAGCAGCTTTCTTCTAGTGAGGAAGCTTAGATGGAAGTCCCTGTCAGACCAAAGTTCAGGTATGATATAATCGATGTTCACTGTGAGGATTCCTGCGAGCTGCAATCGTAGCTACTTGCCTGCTGAGAATATCGAGGAGTGTCAATTGAAACAGAATGTCTAATGCCGTAGAGGAAATGCTCTTTGGACTCTGCCATCCACCAGACAGAAACCCCGTAGGTTAGTCTCGGTCTTAGAGATGTATAGCCAGTGGGTTATGTCCCATTTGTTTCCAAAGGCTTTTTTGCAAGAGAATAAAGCTACTGTAGCTTTATTGACTCTTTTTTGAATATTAGGCTACCTGTTTAGTTTCCCGTCAGAAATGAGCCCCAGATATTTTTTTTTTTATCGGAAAAGACTAAACTGGTACCGTTTATTGAGGGAGGGTCTATAATTGGAATTTTGTATTTCCTGGAAAAGAGGACCAGATCAGTTTTATGGGGGTTTACTGCCAATCCACTGCCGATCTGCCCAACGGGTTAATCTGTTAAGTTTTAGTTGAAGGAGTTCCTTAATGGTGTTAAGATACTTACCTGACACGGCTATATCAACGTCATGCGGATAGGTAATCACCCTGCTACCACCCGCTTCCAGGAATATCAGCAGTTCATTAACCACTAAGTTCCAGGGTAGAGAGAACACCGCCTTGTGGCATATCTCTGCTGACACATCTTTTAGCAGAAGCCCCACCCAGTTTGGAGTTGATTATCCTGCTGTTTAGTATAAGACTGATAAACTCCCCAAGTGAGTCGTCTCCCTGCAGAGTTGACAGCGCAGTCGTGATTGCGTTGTTAAAGGCACGCTTTACGTCCAACCACTGTGTACTCTCTATATTGTAGGGATCATTAGATGTGGCTAGTTAGTGAATGCAGAGCAGTTTCCACCGACTTTCTTTTATAGTAGGCATATTGAGTCGTTGACAAAAGTCTTGGATAAATTTTTGCTCATATATTGATAGTAGTTAGTCATTCTAGAGTTTTCAGAAGGACAGATGATAGACTTATAGGTCTGAGATCCGTTCGGACAACATGAGAACATTTTCCGGCTTTGGGAATGAAAACTGCATTGACTTTTCTCCATGACAGTGGAATGTGGATCAGTTCTACACAGCTCCTCATGAAATTTTCTAGAGTAGGGAGGATAATATCCGAGGACCTTTGTAGCTCGGCAGGTATTATACCATCCGGACCAGCAGACTTGTATGGTTTGAAGTTATGCAGCGCTCAGAGCAGTTTGTCTCTTGTAATCAGAACAAGAATTTTGGTCACAGTTACAATAGACCTGTTTGGGCTGCTACTGTCCGCGAATTGGGTGATACCGGGAAAGTGGGTGTCCATTAGCATTCCAGAAATAAATTCCATAGTGGAATAACATATTAAGCACACTTCACTAAGCTAAATTCGTGTTTGAAGTTTGACAGTTAAAACTTGTTTACATTCATTCTGATCTGAATGATTCACAATGTTAATTTTGAGCGTTATATTCGCGGGGACGTCTTAAATATTTTGCAGCTTTAACATTTTTCTAAAATATAGGTAACCATATGCGGTAGCTGTGAGAGATGCAGAATTAGAGAAACGAATTCTGAATATTGTGGCAACAGAGCCATCAATTAGTACAACAATTAGTAAACGTTCGATATCTTTAGGCCTAAATGTGTCCCGCCGACGAGTTTTACAAGTTATGCTAACGCGTCATTGTCGATTTACATGGATACTCCCAACATCTTTATCCGGATTGCGAGCATCCTGGCTGGAGGTGGCCAGCGATGAAAGTAAATTAAGGAATTGTGATAATTTTTAAGTGAGATTTGACTGAGACCAGCCGAATTGTTGTGAGAATGAAATTTATTAAATAACCGAAATACCTACTACGTATTGCAAGAAAACCTCCATACTTATCATGCACCTGTTCCGGAGTTATTACCAGGAGATCTGCTTCGACGATCGGAATTTTGCAATAGGTCGTTGGAACGGCATCTCGATGACAATACAATTATCCAAAATATTCTATGGACAGATGAGACGCTATTCACTAGAGATGGCATTACCAACTTCCATAACCTACACACATAGGTGAATAAAAATCCGCATACAACAAGAACAACATCATTTCCACATCGATTCAGCATATGCTTCCACAAATACTAAACACTGAAACTGATGGATTGGAAGAAATCGTCAAATACAATGGACTACAAGATCGCCATATTTGAAAGTTTTGGATTACTACGTATAGGGAACGATGAAGGAACGGGTATATTCATCTGAAATAAGAACATTAGCTGAATTGCAAGAACGGATAGCAGCAGCAGTACAACATATCAAAGATAATTTACCAAGTAGTAATATTACAAAAATCATTCAAAAATGAGCATTAGCTTGCAATCAGACCGAAGGAGGACACTTTGAGCAACTATGTAAATTACGATTAGCAATAACATTATTTATTTATTTAGATATAATAATTTATTATAGTGGTAAACATAAGTGCACTTATTTTAGAGCAATTTTTTTAGTAATAATAAAAAAACAGTCATATTGGAGATTAATTTATTTAATCTTATACCTGAAAAACTGCAAGCCCACGTTAAACCTTTGTATGGTAAATTTATGGCGTACCAGAACA
This sequence comes from Volucella zonaria, assembly GCA_963966105.1. Taxonomy (NCBI): domain Eukaryota; kingdom Metazoa; phylum Arthropoda; class Insecta; order Diptera; family Syrphidae; genus Volucella; species Volucella zonaria. The sequence goes on along the minus strand of OZ014530.1, from coordinate 253,132,438 downwards.
ATAAAAAAGAAAAAAAATTTATGAGCACAAACTTCCGAGATAAATGCGATTTTCCAAAAAATTTATTAAAAAAAAAATTAAGAAAATTTGTGTTTGAAGACCAATACCGCATAAATGAAAGTTTGGATGGTAATAGCATTTAAACGTGATTTAACCATAAACCAATTGACTATCAAACAAGCAGAGCTTGGTTGCTCTAGGTTGAATACACTAGAAGTTATAACTTATTGTTGGTACTTAATTTTCTAAAGAAACTTTTTTAAACAATCTGTAACTCAGTTGGTGTTGAACATAAACCCCCCTTCCCGTACGAATTTTTTTCATAACATGAACCAATGAATCAGATGCCAAAATATCGTTATTCAAACCGGATCACATTGTATATATTTATGAGGAAGGGTATTAATAAGCTGGTATTACCAAAATTGATTTCTATTTTTTACATACTCCAGGATTGGAATCTTCGTCTGGCATACGAAGTTCACACGCTCTCGCTCTGCTATCATTTCCAGAAAATATTGTCTTCAAAACAGGTAACTTTCAGGGTAAGGGTGGATCATACTCTTTGCAGAAGAGAACATTTCCATTCTTCATAGCGCTGTATGGCGAACCCCATTTGGAAAAGTATCCTAATCGCAGTTGGTTAAGATATTCTAGCTTCAAATGCTTCCAAAAGAGTCTAGTTGAGTGCCCGCTTAAAAAGTATGCGGGAATAAGTGTTGAGAAATCTTTAGTGTCGTCATTTATCAGTATATAGAATATAGTAAGTCTCTTCCTCGTCCAGTGCAGCACGTTCAAGATTTGGGTGTGTCCTTTATAGCACTCACCAATTCCCATGGAATTCTAGATTATTTTTCAAAATCCTAAAAGGTGTTTCGGTGTTTCAGCTCATTCGATATCAGGATATTACTATATCCCAAAATGACTAGCTCTGTAGAGAACGTTAAAAGGTACTGCCGTTGTCTGACAAGAATGTCTCTGGAACTCCTCTGCCGTCCATGAACCTACTCCTAACCACTAGGCAAGTGAGGCTCGGCGTCTGTTTAAAATTGTTTATTTCCTTGCGGCTGCTTTATACACAAGGGACCAGCAAAAACACAAACCTGCACTTTCGACCATATTTAGTTAAAAACGTTTGCAGAATGTTCGCCATTCGTCACCTGGTTAGTAAAACAGATTAGCTTCTATTGTGAAAAGAATGACGTTAATTTTGAAAGTGCTTACTACTAACCAAATTCTTGGGCACTAATCCTCGTTTGCGTCTGGGTTTGAAACAGTCGGCATAGTCAGGCAGACAATACAACATCTTCATCCTCGTATATGAACTCGCACCTGAGCGTGGACATTAGAACTACTGAGAAAGTTAAGTTGAAAGTTGACCAGAATGTGCTATAGCAATGGAGGCAAGACGTGATCTTACGGACAACAGGCAGGGATGCACACACCATCGCATATTGATTGCAGACAACATCTGCAACAAGAATTCTGTTACTTTGCTTTACATTTTTTTAATTCACAAACCTAGATATTCGTTGGGTGGCCTGGTCATCCTCTAAATCTTAGCATCATAGCTTGACATTTTCAAAAGTTACGTAGCCAAGAGTACATCTGTATTTGTGTGTGTTGGCGATTTTTTCACAATTTTAGAAATGGATTTAAATTTGCAACAACGAACTTTTGTATTAAATTTTGCGTAAAAAACGGATTTAATGGTGCGCGAACGTTGGAAATGTTGGAAAAGTGTTTCGGCAACGATTCTCTAAAGAAAACGGCTATTTACCAGTCGCACGAGCGGTTCAAAAGTGGTCGTGAGTCAATCGAAGATGATGAACGCAGTGGCAGACCATCGACATTGAAAACCGTCGAAAACATTAATGAAATAAAAGAAATGTTGGTCAATAACCGCAAATTAATCATCAGAGAGATAGCGGAGGACTTGAACATTGCCTATGGATCCGTCCAAAATATTTTGGTTAATGATTTGGGTTTCCGTCGTGTAGCAGCAAAGTTGGTGCCAAAAGACCTCAATTTCATGCAAAAAAGAGACCGTGTTGACGTCGCAAAAGAGATGATTTGCGAGGCTGAATCCGATCCCACATTCATCAAAAGGATCATTACTGGAGACGAGACGTTAGACGTGGGTTTATGAGTACGACACGCAATCCAGACATCGGGCAAGTGAATGGAGTTCACCAAAAAAACCACGTAGTTTTTAGTCAAAAAAGAAGGCAATGCTCACTGTTTTCATGGATTACAACGGTGTAGTGTATCATGAATTTTTGCCAGAAGGCCAGACAGTAAACAAAGAGTATTATTTGGGCGTTATGAGACATTTGCGTGGAGCAATTTGCCGAAAGAGACCAGAATTGTGGGCAGAAAAGTCGTGGATTTTGCACCATGATAACGCACCGTCGCGCAGTGCCATCATTATTCGTAATTTTTTGACCAAAAATGCAACAAATACCATCCAACAGCCACCGAATTCACTTGGTTTGGCTCCCTGTGACTTCTTTCTGTTCAATCGAGTTAAAAAACCACTACTGCGTGGAAGCGTTTCAGCAGCCGAGAGGAAGTAATGGAAAAATCGCAGGAAGCACTGATGGACATACCGAAAACCGAATATAAAAAATGTTTCGAGGATTGGATCAAGCGCTGACATAAGTGTGTTGCAGTAGATGGGGATTACTTTGAAGGGGACAATATATATTTAGATGAAAAAACTTGTATTTTTAATTTTCTGAATAAATTCCGGAAATTTGATCAAGGTGGTAATTGTCCCATCTTCTTAAATAATAATACTTAACGTGTATAGCTACTGTCTGTGGTGTGCGTCATACTACTCATAAATGGAATAAGATGAAGCAAGGACCAACTTACGCTATTCTCCATTCGTTTATCACGGCAACAGTCAAATCTCGATAGCAAAACTTTTCAAATTTGGGTGCTAAGTTTTTCAGATTTCTTGTTATATGGTTGTATGAAACTCCGCAAACATCCAAAGTTACAGATGAGGTTTTTCCATGCTCGGATTTCTGTATGGATATTATGTGTAACCTTATTTCCTTATCTTTCCTTTAAGAGAGATTCGAAGACAGAGTTTAAAATCTATAGGAAAAATGTATTTTGAGTTCATGGTGCTAACAGATCTTTAAGCTATATGTCACTAAACTACGAGTATTTTTACATTATATTGCGTATTGATATGGGCAGTACAAACACATGGCAGGGTTTGAAAAGAAGCAATGAAACCATCATCTCACACCTGTGCGTGGTGTACAAACACTTGATTTTCAGCTTAATCATTCCCTACAAATACCGGATTTATGTGATCAGATGGACTTTAAGGTACACTCTACTCACCAGTCAAACTGCACATTAGATAAATCTGGGACTAAGGCAGCAAGACAACGTAACCAAATACGAACACTCAGAAACAATGACAAATTAAAATTGCACAAAAGTACCAAAATTGGATTTCCGCCGCAGAGATACTACTCTAATAGTTCAAACGACAACGCCGGCTACGTGTCCATATTTTTATCTCTTTTGTCCTTTCATTCTAAAGCGACTGGACAGAGGAGAGCATACATACACATATACATATGTGTTTTATTTGAAAAATGAAATTATTCTTTTTTATGGAATGGGCTACAGATTGTCTCGCTGGTATCCACAGCCCATATGGATTCACATGGACGACATGGGATTCATAGACGATTTCTTTTTTTATTTAATGTTTTTGCTTCAAAACAACAAAACAAAGTTTATAATATGAGTATTTGAAAGTGAGCGTCGGTGTTTTTGTGTAGTGAAGTTTATTGGAAATATGAAATACCTACAAAAATGAATGGACGGTAGTGTCCAAGGATTAAAGAAAAGTCCACTCCAATTGGGTGTGATGTGGATTGTTTCTATGTTTAGTTGCAATTTGCATTCCATGTTGGATATCGGCCGAATGACAAGTAGAAGGATACTCAGTGGGGAATATGGAATACTCAACCGATATGAAAAAAAAAGGAAAAAAAAAATTGGAATACACATTTGAACGCCTACGGTTGGAAATATTATTCATTGGAAATTTGAGAGATTTATTTGAAAGTACAAAAGTTGGTTCTTCAATGCTGGCAATGGTTTTGAATTTTATAATGTCCTTTGGGAAATAACCACTCCGCAAGATGTGTCCAATTTGTTTACGATTTGATTTACGATTTCGTGTGGTAGTAAGCCATTATCGAATCACTTAATTGAATTATAAAGGAAGTCTGTGTATAATTTCATGCATATAACTTCCTCGGCTATTTTTGAAGAAGAGCATCTTGTCGGTCGAATATTGGACCACTTTTTCAAGTATTTGAGACCACATCTCATCAATAACGCGCTAAATATCAACTTCCAAGCTTCCTTTTATATAGTCCCCACAAGAAGTAATCGAGTGCCACATCTTGGTAGAATCGGTGTCGTGGAATTGATTTTGCTGAAAGTCAATCGATTCAATAGCAGTGTTTGATAATCATTTGAATTATAATTTAATATCCAACCTCATAACGTAAAATGAATTTTCAACTTGCTCTCTTTAATTGCTAATTGATTTGTTACTTGCTCTCTTAATAATTGTATACCACTTTGTATAACACTTTGCACTAAGCAAATTATGTCATAAAGATATCTCGGCCACTTGGATTTCGACCAGCAAAGAGATAAGTATATTGACAAATAAATAAATTATATATTTCAATTTGGCTGTAGTCTTCTTCGTCGGCTTTCTTTTTGCTTCCCTTTGCAAGTGCTGGTCCTTCAATTCTTTCGGATTTTTGAATCAATCGATCGAAAATCACATACATAATTTCTGGTCCGTGTCGAGCCGGATCGTATATTAATTTTCGTCAATTTACCTTTCGGATTATACAGTGCCTAATATTTCGTGCCCTACCATTGGAATTAAAAGAGATCGTTCTAGGTATAGATGTAAACCTCTGGAAATTCTGCTGTAGCATTTCGTTTTTAATTTCTTTAAATCTATTGTGAATTTCACCGTTGGATTAATCAATGATCGCTCAGGAACATTGGTGAACTCATGATCGTTGCACGCGGTAAACTCCGTCGTACGTATGAATGTATTATATATGAATTTAATCGAAAATTTACTAATACCTGTGAGAACGTTCGTGTAACTTTAAATTGTAAAATAAATAATTTGACCTTGATATTCGGTGTCCTTTAAAGCGCGTGGTAATTTATACACAGACAGTTCAAAGTACAATTTTAATCGTTCGAGCGCGAAACTCTAATTCATCACCGACTACGAAAATGACCTCTAAGAGTAATTTAGCTATTGTGCGTGCAACTCGTGGTAATCTTAAAGGATCGTTGACTAGGTTAGCTGCGTTTGCAGATAAAATGGTAGAAACGTGTATTATAGAGACAATTCAAGTGCGGCTAGATAAATTAGAAGAGGTCTGGAATAAATTTAATGCATCTCAAGTACAAATTTATGGATTTTCTGACGACGACAATTATACTGATCCTGAGCAAGAATTCGAAGACTTCGAGTCAAAGTATCTCATGATCAAAGCTGTTTTACTTTCTGCTATTCGGGAAAGGGAATCTAAATCTAGTGCGTTACAATTAAATCACTCGGCTAGCAGTTCATCTTCTGCAAACCAGCAATTCTCCAGCTCGGGTCAATATTTTAACGAATATTTGCCAAAAATACATATCGAACCGTTTTCGGGCAGTTATCGAGACTGGCCTTCCTTTAGAGACATGTTCAAAAGCATGGTTCACCTCAAAACCAGTTTATCAGATGGGCAAAAGTTCCATTTCCTTCGTTCTTGCCTTCGGGACGATGCTTTAGGTATGCTCAACCACATTCCGGTATCTGATGTTACTTATAAGCAGGCATGGGATAGGTTATGTAAAAGGTATGACAGGCCGCGCTTCATAATTAATAGCCTTCTTGAGACATTTATGCAGTTGCCATCAATTCAAGGTTCGAATGTTAAAACATTGCGCAAGATTTCGGATGGTGCTGACGAGGTTTTAAGAGGTCTTACTTCATTAGGATCTCTCGAACGCGATCCGTGGATGATCTACACTCTTTTAAATAAAGTGGACCCAGAAACGCGACAAGCTTGGTCAGCTGAAAGCGTCGACTCCGAGAAACCTTCGATCGGTGAATTTCTACGTTTTTTAGAACGCCGTTGTGAAGCCCTTGAGCAGTGTAGGGGATTTACCCGAGAAAATACAAGGTCAAAGCCTACGACCTTTAAAAGTATGCACGTGTCGTCAACGAACAGTTGCCCGAAGTGTAATGCACATCATTTTCTCTCACAATGTTTGGAATTTCTTGCCATGAACGTGGAATCTAAGAGGGATTTCGTAAAATCTAAGAACCTTTGCTTCAATTGTCTACGTAGTGGACATAATTCGGTACGTTGTCAGTCCAAATTTCGGTGCAAGAACTGCAATTCGCGTCATCATACCCTAGTGCACCTAAGTTCGGCAAATCCATCTGCCATTAATCCTGCAGATTTCAGTTCAAAGCCAACTTCGCAAATCACGTATACAGATCCTGCTACAACATCGTCGAATTCTTCTCAACTCGTAATAAACCATTCAATCAATCCCACTCATTTCTTGCCACAAACCTTATTGCCTACTGCCGTTGGGAAAGTGTTCGATAATAATGGAAAGTCTCACCTCGTTCGTATGCTCATTGACTCAGGCTCACAAGTTTCATTTGTAACTGAGTCCTTTGTTCAAAAACTTGGATTGAAAAGAACAAATGCTCGTACTCTGTTTAGTGGAATAGGTGCAACGTGCGCTGGAAAATCTAGAGGCCTTGTTTCAATGCTTATATCTTCTCGTTTCGGTAAATCTAATATCGCAGTAAACGCTTATATTCTATCGTGTGTTACCTCAACTTTACCATCCATTTCGTTTGATTTTCATGATTGGGATCATGTTTCAAAGCCAAAGCTCAATTTGGCCGATCCCACCTTCAACAAATCTAGCCCAATTGACATGTTGCTTGGGGCAGATGTCTCTTGGGATATTCTTCAAGGAGAAATCGTCCGAAACAGCAACTGTCTCCCAGTTGCCCAGAAAACTATATTTTCTGGTATTGGCAGGCCAGTTACCACCGGAAAATCAGAACATCCTTCACGCGAATCATTCAATTATTGATATTGATTCAACATTGCAATCCTTTTGGACAATCGAGGAAGTTGATCCGAAAATTATTATGTCCCAAGAAGACCAAGCAATCGAAAAACATTTTGTTGACACCCATAGTAGGGATGAAAGCGGAAGGTATGTCGTAAGACTTCCCTTTAAAACAAAACCTATTTTTGCTGACACCCTTACCGGCGCAACTGCGTGTTTGAAATCTATGGAAAAGAAATTTTTTAAAAATGAGTTATTGCATCGAACCTACTCGCAATTTTTAGAGGAATATTTGGCTTTAGGGCACATGCGAAAACTTTCGCCATCGGAAGTATCTAAGCCCAACGTATTCTACTTGCCACATCACGCGGTATTTAAACCCGATAGCATTTCCACCAAACTTCGCGTCGTTTTTAACGGTTCGTTCGCGGATATCAAAGGAAACTCCCTTAACCAATGTCTTATGGTAGGCCCTCCAATCCAAAGGAATATCTTTTCGGTTCATTTAAGATTCCGCCGCCATCAGGTCGTTTTTACCGCGGATGTCGTAAAAATGTTTCGCCAAATTCGCGTCGCTGATGAAGATTGTGATTTTCAGAGAATAGTGTGGCGAAAATCGCCGTCGGACCCTATCGAACATTATTGCCTCACTACCGTAACATATGGTACGTCATGTGCTCCTTACCAATCGGTTCGTGTTTTGGAGCAAATTGCTTCTGATTATCGCGAGGAGTTTCCTGTCGCTGCAGAGATACTTCTCAATGACACTTACGTGGATGATATTGTCTCGGGCGGTAAATCAATCGGTGATGCAGTCTTTAAACAAAAAGAACTTATCAAGCTACTTGCACAAGCAGGTTTACAACTTAGCAAGTGGCAAAGCAATGTCCCTCAACTCCTTCCGGAAGGAAACCTTGCTCAAAGTGAATCTATCCTTATAGACAGTGAATCTGAATCATGGACCAAGGTACTCGGTATGTACTGGAACCCCAAAATTGATTGTTTTTCCTTTCGTATTAATCTAACACCAGACGAGCCTCTGACAAAGCGACAAATTTTAAAGAATATATGAAGAATCTTCGATCCCCTCGGATTTCTTGCTCCTTCGGTCGTGCAACTCAAAATATTGCTTCAGGAACTATGGTATAGAAAGCTTGGTTGGGATGATATACTACCAGATAACATTGCCAAAAAATGGTGTAACATTCGCCAGGATCTTTCCGTCTTTACAACCATAAGCGTACTTCGTCATTTCGGAACAGTAGACAGCACATTCCAACTTCATGGCTTTTCGGATGCCTCGGCCTCCGCGTACTCCGCCGTCATCTATTCGCGATATGTCCTACCGAACGGACAAATTAAAACCAACATTGTGACAGCAAAGACTCGTGTTGCCCCGATAAAACAATTATCTATTCCACGTTTGGAACTGTGTGGCGCCCTATTACTCGCACGCCTACTTGTCGCAGTTCAAAAATCGTTAAATACCACTTTCGTTAACGTCTATGCATGGTGTGACTCTCAGGTTGTCCTTTCTTGGCTGTCGTCTCCTTCACGTAGATGGGACATATTCGTCGGTAACCGAACCGCTGAAATTTTAAACACCATTCCAAGAAACAGGTGGTTCCACATTAGGTCGGATCAAAACCCTGCAGATTGTGCTTCGCGCGGAATAGCACCATCGATTTTGGTAAATCATCCTATTTGGTGGTCAGGTCCGCACTGGTTACAACAGGCGGAAGGTTTTTGGCCCATAGCTGAATTTTTCGAAGAGCATCCAACTTGCAGACAAGAGGAAAGAAGAACATTTCAACAATCCTGCACCATCGTTAAATCAGATCACCCATTCGAGTTTCTATCATCACGCATCTCCTCGTGGAATCGTCTCATTCGTATCGTCGCCTATTTATACCGGTTTCTCTCGAGGTGTCGTAAGGTGTCACACAATTTGGGCATACAACTTCTTCCCCCGGAAATCTACGGAGCAAAACGCGTTCTCATAAAATGGCTGCAAAATCTTTACTTCGGAGACTATTTTAGGTACTACCACAAACATGGCCACTTCAGTAAGGCTTGTCCATTAATAGCACTCAATCCGTTCTTTGATGACGACCAGGTTCTTCGCGTGGGCGGAAGAATTCAAGAAGCTAATGTAACATTCAATGTGAAACATCCTATCATTATTCCCAAGGGACATACGGTTACACAACTTATCGCTAACGCACATGAACGCTTTCTACATCCCGGAGTGTCGGCACTCTTTTCCCTTATTAGGCAAGAGTTCTGGATCATTGGAAGTAGAAATTTATTGCGTAAGATCTCCCACAATTGCATCAAATGTTTTCGGCAGCGGAAATCAACAACAACTCAACTAATGGGCAATCTACCCTCACCAAGAGTCCAAGCAAGTAGACCTTTCACACACTGCGGGTGTGATTACGCTGGTCCCATTCCGATCAAAGTAAAGCTCGGTCGGAAGACACAAACAACAAAGGGCTACATTTCACTATTCGTTTGTCTGGCTACAAAGGCAATCCATTTAGAACTTGTCACTGACCTAACCACCGAAGCATTCCTTGCAGCTCTCCGTCGCTTTATTGCTCGCCGTGGTAGGCCTTCACATATGTACTCAGATAATGGGACTAACTTTCTAGGATCTGCTAAAATATTATCTGAGATGCATAATTTAACTTTATCCGAACACCATAACTCCATCGTTGCCGAGTCTCTGGCTCAGGATTCCATTACATGGCACTTCATTCCTCCTTCTGCACCACACTTCGGCGGATTGTGGGAAGCAGGGGTGAAGTCCATCAAGCTACATATTCGACGTGTGATAGGCTCTGACGTTCTTAACTTTGAACAATTTTATACACTCTTGACTCAAATCGAAGCCATACTAAATTCTCGACCCATATGTCAAATATCCGATAACGAACTCAATCCACTAACGCCAGCTCATTTTATTTTAGGTGAGTCCTACTCGGCTGTTCCTGAACCATCACTGGAAGTACCAACGAATCGGCTATCCTGTTGGCAAGTACTGCAAACTAAAATTCAAGGTTTCTGGAAGCGATGGAATATTGAGTACGTGACGTCACTTCAACAAAGGCCACGATGGACACAACCTAACGCTAATTTTCAGCTGAATGACTTAGTGGTTATTAAAGAAAGCAATCTTCCACCTGGAAAATGGGCCATGGGACGTGTCATCTCTTTACATCCCGGTAAAGATGGATCCGTGCGTGTGGTGACCCTCAAAACTGCAAAAGGGGAACTAATCCGTCCAATACAGAAGCTGGCTTTACTACCAAGATGCTGAAACTATGTTTCAGGGGCGGGGGAATGTTTGATAATCATTTGAATTATAATTTAATATCCAACCTCATAACGTAAAATGAATTTTCAACTTGCTCTCTTTAATTGCTAATTGATTTGTTACTTGCTCTCTTAATAATTGTATACCACTTTGTATAACACTTTGCACTAAGCAAATTATGTCATAAAGATATCTCGGCCACTTGGATTTCGACCAGCAAAGAGATAAGTATATTGACAAATAAATAAATTATATATTTCAATTTGGCTGTAGTCTTCTTCGTCGGCTTTCTTTTTGCTTCCCTTTGCAAGTGCTGGTCCTTCAATTCTTTCGGATTTTTGAATCAATCGATCGAAAATCACATACAAGCAGTATGGTAGGTAGCGCCATCATGCTGGAACCACCAATCGTCCGCATCAATGTCATCTATATTTTATATGTTCCAGGTTCGAAGGTTGGTTCCGGACAGTAAAGCGAGAATTTGCGCCTCATTTTTGAAAAGTAAAGACCGTTGTTGCCACTAGCGTGAAGACTATAAAGAACAGGACATTTTTATTCAATTGCACCAATTGAACCTCTTCCGGATTTTCTTCACTCCAGAAATGGTTTGTTTGCGAACCCATGTATTCAAAAATGATGCTGCCATCAAAACACTATTCGATAAAAACAAGGGTCGACCTCAATAGGTTAAGCTGTGAACTGTCTTTACAAGCTACAGTTAATTTCTGGACAAACTAGATTATAAATGGACTGGGTTAGATTATTTTTTGAAAATTTGCTACATGGTGCGATCGATGCAGGACACTCCTATAGTACAATAGTAAGAATGTCTTAGCGGCGAACATAGCTAAGTTAAGTCTTAACATCTTGACATGTCTTATGCAACCACCGTCAACTGTTGAAGCCCACTGGCATTGATATCAAGAAGCCATCAGAAACCACGCAGCCAATGAGCAAGGTCTCATCAAATTACCCGCATGAATCCCATGGATTGATGAAGAATACTGGAAAGCACGTATAGAAACAATCCGACTATGAAGCGGCCCTTCATAGCCTTTAGACGAAAAGACACAGCATAAGAAGTGGGCTATCGAAGAAATAGGAGCGTTCCGACTCAAAAAACCATGTTCGGAAATTTTACGTGTTGAGGCAAAATTAATGCTATAATTTAAATATGCCATAAATTTTGCAAATAGCGTCAAGTGTCATTGTGCTTTGACATTTATGTGGTAGACAGATAGAGAATTATTTGACCAATTTCCGGTTGTTTCAACGCAGCGTGAATTTCGTCATGTGCGCGAACAATTAAGCGTTTCGCTGAGCGTCTCGGACAAACTGGCTCCACTATAGATGTCGTAAGAAGTGGCCGGCCCCGTATTGCTCATTCGACCGAGGCCGAGGATGTCCGAAAGAGTTCACAAACACCGACGAGACAGCAATGCTCGCAATTTGGCATCAGCAGACTTTCATTGCGTCGAATTTTGGTGAAAGACCTGAAGATGTTCCCTATAAAGTGCAAACCGTTCACCAATCCCTGCCTGCTGACCGGCAAGTGAGGTTAACTTGCTCCCATGCTCTGTTAAACCAGGTGCAAGAAGAGGATGATTTCGTATCCAAAATCATAATGAGCGACAATGGAAATTTCCACTTAAGTGGTTATGTCGAAATGCACGAAAAGCCGTTGCATCCCTTCAAAGTGACTGTTTGGTGTTGCGTTTAGAGTGAAAAGGAGATTCGCTCTTATTTTTTTGAGGACGCCGAAGGCACCACCGTCATCGTAACTGGTGATCGCTGCAGACAGATGTTATACGGGTTTTATTTTTTGCCGCAAGTGGCTATATTCGGGCATTGTGGTTCCAGCAGGACGGAGCAACGATGGAGATTTTGAATCACCAATTTCCAGGACGTGTGATCTCCCATTTTGGCGATTTGATCGCCAAGTCTGACGGCGCAGATTTCTTCCTTTGGGGCTTTATGAAATTTCGGTTTTACCATAACAAACCACAAACCTTTCAATTTTTGAAAGCCAACAGTTCGTAAAAAGAGTAAAAATGCGCATCAACTCAGAAGGCGGTCATTTGACCGATATCATTTTTTCAACTTACTGTTATCAATTCTACACCTTCATTTAAACTTTTCATGGAAACGGAGTGCAATTTTTTCTAACAAAATCGCAGCCAATTCCTATTATTACATTACTTTTGAGCCACCTTGTAAAAAAAAGTAAAAAGAATATGTCAAGGCAACCAGCCCCGAAAAGATGCGTGTAGAGATGAATAAGGAAACATAGTAGTAGAGTCAGAGTCCCAAACTCCGCTATCATGTAAAATGAACCATGCAACCTGGACGGTGAAAGTCAAGATATCCGTTCACCTGACCAATATGAAGTCAGGATGGCCATAACAAGGCTGCTGGACTGGATGACCATGTCGACATGATAGAAAGCAAACACCAAGATTTTCAAGATTTACTTAATTACTTAAGGTGGCGCAAAAGTCCGGGGTGGACCTGAGCCCTAACCAGAAAGCGTATTTTTTTCTTTTTTGTTGAGGTCCCCTTTCACTTGCGTACGCCACCTGAGTCGCGGTCTCCCTCTGCTTCGCTGTCCCTCTGAAGCGGGTTCGAAGATTTTTCGGACTAGAACATTGGTGATCATTCGCACTACATGACCTAGCCAGCTCAGTTGTTGGACCTTCTGACTAAGTCGATGTCGAGGTACAGCCCGTACAGTTCGCCCTCCTTCTCCTCCACTCACAGTCTATGCAGAAGGGACCTAAAATGACTCGAAGAATTTTCCTTTCAAAACACCCAAGATCACCTCCATCCATTTTTGATAAAGTCCATGCTTCTATGCCATCAAACAGTGCTGGGATTTTTTTTTTGTTTCAATTCAATTCAATTTATTTGATTGGAACAGTATAAGACATACCATATATCGTCTTTTAGAATACATAAATTATATTTGAATTAGGAAAGGGTAAGTTGTTTTACTGTTTTAATTTAGATTAGATTATTCGCTTTCTAAATTAAAAAATAGAAATTAATAAGCTAAAAATAAATACAATCCGTGATAATGAGAGAAGTAACAAAAAGGGAGGTAGGCGTAAAAGATATTAATAGAAGATAAAGTAAGGATAAGGAAAAAAAAGTTCGAAAAGAAGAAGTAGGAAAGTAGTTATTGATATTGCTCAAGGTGTTCCAGTGCTACATTCTTGAATAATGTAGCTCTCATTGCTTGCTTAGCAGTTAAAGGAAGTGTGTTCCAGAGCCTGGTAACATAGATAAAGAAGAGTCATGAAGAGTTTAAATAATTATATGCAGGTATTATAAGATTAAGCGTTCTGATAGATTGAGGAAATCGGATCTTGTCAAATAGATAAGCAGGAGATTCATATTTAATAATTTTGTGCATGAACGCACAACATCTTAGGTCGAGAAATTGTTTGAGCGAACAACCCAGAACAGAGTTATGGTAGTGTGAGGCGTGGTTGTATCGGGGAAGTCCGTAGCCATACCTTATCATATCATTAAAGGGTACGAGTAGCGTATGTTGCAAGAGGGAATCAAACTTGCATTAGACAACCGCAGCATAGTCAATTATTGGCAGAAATGGCATTTTCACAAGTCTGAGCTTTGTGCCTGTAGGCGTGAGGTTAAAACAGAGCCAGAGTTTACACAGTCCAGCGTAGATTCGCCCAATAACATAATTTATGTGGTCAGCAGCGGAAAGTGATCTATTTAATTTGTGACCCAAATTAGTAACCACGTCAACAAAGTTGAGTTGTCTGTCATTCAGAAATACTGGTGGTATTCTGTCCGTGTCGAAGTGATGTTTGGATATTAAAATCAGTTGTGATTTCATTGGGTTGAGATGAAGCCCATTACAGATAGACCAGTCATAAATTTTGGACAGGTCTTCGTTTAATCTGACGACTAGGTCCTCAACGAGTCCAATTGGTCGGGAAATACAGATCTGTGCACCGTCAGCATATAAGTGGATATCAGCATTAGAACAGGCTTCTGGTAGATCGTTGACAAAAAGACAGAATAGAATCGGTCTAAGTATAGACCCCTGTGGAACTCCTGCAGCTAAGAGGCCGAATTCTGACGAGCCGTTGTTGTGAGCGACTCAAGCTAACATAGCACGGTTAAGTAATCCCTATCAAAGTTAACCCTTATGTCGTTGAGAATTTTGGCCATGGCTGTAGAACAGCTATGATTAGCTCGAAAGCCGGACTGCAAAGGGGATAACAGACTGACTGCTGGATGAATTTTACAATTTAATGAGCCAGAGCTTTGTCGAAGGCTTTTGATAAATATGGTAAAGTGTTTATAGGTCGAAAATCAGTTAACGAAGATGGCTGGGGCTTTTTCGGGACGGGTATGACTGTGGCCAACTTCCAACAATCAGGAAAAGTGGAAGCAGTTATGCAAAAGTTAATTATGTGCGTGAGGCAACTTAAAATGTGAGGTAACATAACCTTCACAAAACTGATAGGTATTCCATCTTCTCCTATAGCATTCGGTTTAAGCTTACGTACAATATGCACTACGTCAAACTCTGACACAACATCAAAATCGAAGTCAAAACTGGTAGTAAAGTCATAATTTGGAGTGAAACGAGGTTCGGTTATAGCATTGGAAATAAGCACATTATTAAGATCGTCAATATTAGGGATACTATCAACTATTACTTCCTTACCAACGCCAATTGAACGCAAATTATTCCAAAGCCTTTTTGAGCTTTGTTCAGGTTTTAATTTAGATAGAAAGTATCTTTTCTTTGCTCTTCTAGTAACTGAAGTTACGCTCACGACAAAAAATTTCCCAATTAAGAGTAGTTGGCCTTGATCTATATTTAGAATAAAGCTTGTTTCGTATTTTGATAGTTTGGTGGACTTCATGCGTGAACCAATATTAATGCTTGCAGAAAATTTACTTTATCATTTATATTTGAGGTGTAATAACAATTGCGGCAGGATTGCAGAAAATACGGTTTCTGCGAAGTAGCATCGGTTAGGGTTGTAGCCAACATCAATGAGGCACTTTGTTTAGCCATCGCCTACTTCCATCAAGATATACTCAACCACGCTTTCTTTTGATTTTTTTAACACCTTACATCTTAATGATTTACTACAGTATATTGCAACTCCACCGCAAGTAGTAGTTGTAATTCTATCGTTTGATATGAGTTTATACCCAGAGATCTCGATTATTAAGGTTTCATATAGGGCCACTTGCCTTCTTAACCTAAAGAAGCAGCAGTTTAATCTCAGTGCTGGTGTCGTTGTCTGAATTAATAGAGGAACCTAGGTAAACAAAGTTCTTAACTACCTCAAAGTTATTCGAATTAGTCGGCAGAAAGAATGTCTGAAGAATAGAACTTTCAACCGCTTTCCCGATACACAAGAAAGGAGGTCGTCTTAACTGCGCCTTATATACAGACATCAGTCTCCTTATCATTGCATATAAGATTTTATCTGCCATCCTGTGTGAACATTTGAAGCCATTTATCAGTGATCTGAATGATTCCTGTTTTAGATCCGGTAAGTCCGCAATCGACCACACATTCACACTATTGCAGATCCTATCCAAGAAATCTAAATCAATGAGCACCAAGTTTTTATCGAATTTCATGGCGTATAAGAAAGCATCTACGTACACGAGTTATACAGAGCCGTGTCTGGATTTCGTATCTCTTCGAAACTCGTCACATTGGGCAGAATGACGGTATTTAACCCTCGCTGTCACTCTGAAACCTTTAATGTAAAAGTGATGAGCTTTCATGCAGCTCTTTTAACTTCGTTTAAAAAAAAATTGTTTCAAGAGTCTGTACAACTACTTGCCAAGAAACGCTTAGGAAACTCTATATCAGACCCTTATCATCCCAGTCCTGCTTTATGGTGCGGAATAATCGATATCTTCATACACATTGCCAAACGTTAGGGGAGGTGGTTGAAGATATCCTTTGTCATTTCAAACGCAAAATTCTTCGGGTAATTTGTGGTCTTGTTTGCGTCGACGGCGTTTGGAGGAGGAGAACTCTACGAGCTTTACATTAGCATTGACCTCGTCAAAAAATGCATATTATTCACCTAAGACGGTTGGGACATGTAGAGTGAAGGAATACCACAGCTTCATACCGAAGAGTTTTCGATTCCAACTCAGAGGAACAACACACTAGAGGAAGGTGTTAGGTAGCGCGCACAAGTCGAGGGTGACCTGCCAACAATTTGATTGCAGCTTGCTGATCTATCAGTAAATACCAACACCCTTTCCTAGATTTAAGTTCATGTCTCTATGTCCTTTATTAATTTGTGGATGATCTGATCCTAAATTGTCATGACTATTCTTTGGCTGTACGCTTTTATGGGTGGATAAACTCTTCGATAACTGCGTCGAGAGTGTCTTAAAGATGGAAATTTTGCTCCATCGGCGCTATTTTAATCAGTTTTCAACTGTAGAAACGAATTCTTCCCGCCGTGTCTAGGGAGTCAGCGGCCTTACTGATGTCCCTTAGCAGGAAAAACTGCAGATTGTTTACTGGGGCACTACTTTTCCGCTAAACATTGAAGTGCTGACTATAAGTGATACAACATCCTGCGTACCACTACCTCTGTGAATGTTCGGCAGGTACTGGGGGTTGACGTTGTGGGTGCTGGTACTGTCGGTACTTTATCAATGAAGTGCTTAATCATCTTTTTTCAAAAGACTGAAAGATTCTCTTAAAATGAACTTACAACGAGCACAATGGATTAGTTCTTTGTCTGAGTGCTCTCTTGCGACAAATAAAAACTCTAGATATCATTGTTATTTCTTCCCAGATTACAATTCAAAGAGTTTTCGTGTCTTGGGGATTTAGATTCCAAATATATCGTTCAGGACTGAAACAAGTCCCTATAAAGTACTCCCCGGATGTTGTTTTAAATTGCAACCATCTACTAGTACTTTAGTGGTGCTATAAAGCTTTTATGTTTGCACCTTTTTATTGATTTTTTTGTTTCCGTACTTAATACGTTTCGGAAGTAAGGCGTATTACGTCGTATCATGCGTCACACCTTCCTCATTTTAAAAATATGGTAGCATGTGTGTGTTTCCACCTACTGTTTCGATTCCTGCTCTTCAATCTCCTAGATACTTTTAGTTAGATCGCAGAAGTACTCTTATATGTGCCATAATACTTCATTGCTTTTGTATTGTACGTAGGTTACCTGATATGTGCACTAAGTGCTAGGTTTTGTACTGATGCTGTGTGTAATTTGACAGTGGCTATCATAAGATGTCACTGATAAGATATTGGTTATCCACCAGCTCCTGGTTTTCTAATTGTGTATTAAGAAGTCCTAAAACAATGAGGATATCTCCCATCAGCTGGTTGGAAAAGCTGAATTAAACTAAGGTAACCAAGGGTGGACTCCAGCCTAGTACCTTCCACCCATTCCATTGTTCGTTTGGTCATATTACGCACATTGAGAAAGGACATCTAATTTTTTGTCGACTGCAAATGGGAGAGTGATAAACTTTTTGAAAGTCATAATATTTTACTTAAAAAGGTTTGCCATTGCGTGATGAAGGGAGGTGACGTCAGAAAAGTATTGTTGATAACTTTTTGGTATTTTCCGAATTTTAAGGCCAAATCTTTCTATGTAATAGTATACACTACGCTGTGACACCGCCATTATTATCACGATATTTGTTTGTTATAGTTTAGAATCAAGGCGACAATTTCCGTAGGATATACGAATGTATATTGCGTCGATGTGTTTTTTTAAGTATGATGACATTCAACCACTGTTTCTAACTAACACATATTCGCGAATAAAATCATTGTTCTGTTCGGCGTTCTGAAATTTCATGGTAATCAATGTCAGATAACAATCGCCGAAAATCGTTGTAGCTGAATGATATTTTATCTTTTGTAATGCTGTAACATTAAACAGCCAGCGTCTACTTTACTTACATACAACGGTGTGTTAATCACCATTGTATGTCAGCTCTTCTGTTTCAAAGGTCGTCATTGAAACAAAACTTCTAGGCCTGCAATTGCTATATTTGATTACGCAATGAATTTGAGAGTCTGAAAACGTACCTGATCAGTGGAATATTACTCCTCATTGTTTGCCAAAGACCCAACATATTGGGTGGTTGTCTGATATTCGTTTTTACTATACAAATCGAGCTATGTTAGTTTGGTGTTCAGCCCGACAAACCAACAAAAGACTAATTTTCACACTGCGTAAAATTCTAGAAAAGTGTAACGGGTTTCAGTTAGGAGTCAGATTATATCGTAAGACGCTCGAAGATACGTAATGGGCCACTAGAGTAAAAACTCTAGAATCTTCAAGAAGTAAATCGGATACCCAGATGATATGGATATTGTTTCCAGCTTGTTTCAGCGTATCAGTTTCAGTTTATATGCATTTTTATTGTATTACTTAATTTACTCTTACTTGCTAGACAAAAAATACTTAAAAATTAGCTTAATTAACTTAAAATTATCTTATTCTAGCTTACTGACCCCATGCGGGCACTCTAAGTTAAACCTAACACTTAAATTATGTCTTTCGACGTACCTTACTACTATACTATACTATTTATATTCCTTATAATTAAAACTAAGAAAACATTTTTTCAAAAAAAAAAACTTAGTAACATGACTTTTTTTTATATTTTATTATAAAACTTAAAACTAAAATCCTAAAAACTACCTAAAAATAAGTCTTAATCTACTTAAACTACTTACATCTAGTACATACATATATATATATATACATAATATATATATACTTGATATATAAATATATGTATATATATATAGATGTATGTTTTTTTTTTGAATTTTTTATTTTTATTAATTTTTTTTTTGGTTTTTATATATTTTTTTTTTCTTAAATCTAACTTACTCCTACTTAAAACTATGTAAGCCGGCCATGGCTAAAAGAAAAATTAGGCGACCCACTTTGCTTCACATGAAGCTACTAAGAATTGGAGGAATTCGACGACGAAGCATCCCCTCCTTCTAAAAGCCACCAAAATTGTTGGTGCTGCCGAGCAACATCCCTCATGTCGCGACTCCCTACCGCCCTACTGAACCGGAGACGCTCCGCACTGCCGTGTGCGACGTCTCTGTCGTAGTTGAGTCGCCTGTCCGCAGCTGTTCGAGCAACGTGGAAGATTAGCGGCACAGCCAATCTGTCCTGGATCAGACCTTTGCTATCAAGGTAGAGAAACGCTTCTGGAGGAACATAGCCGTCTAAGCGAACTCTCTCGTGATACATATAATTAGGGTAGTAAGCCCCGGAGATCAGGTTGTTCGATGAGGTCATTGCTCTTGCAATGTGCCCTCGAGTCAACTTAATAACAAAATTGTCCACTCTTATTAGGTTCGCCCTATTGTACAAGACCTCATTGCGATAGAATTTTATGTACTCAGACTCTGGTGTTCTGTATAAGCGAAGACAAGCCCTAAGGCAAGCCCTCTCAAACACCCGAATCTTTTCCAATAAACTTGCTCTCACGTTGAACCACACGGGACATCCAAACACAAGCATAGGCCGGATAAGGGCCATGTAGCAGATCACCTTCACCCTCGCATCGAGTTGGCTGTTGTAAAACAGTCTCCTTGTAAGGGCAAAAGCACCTCTGGCTCTGGCCAGAGCAACATCTATATGTTTGTTAAAATATAGATATTGATCTAGCCAGATCCCAAGGTATCTGACTACATTTCGACAAGCAAGTGGCTGTCCATGTTGTCCGACGATAGAGAACTTTCGCCAATTCTTTCTGGTATCCCTAGAGGCCCCAGACAAAGGCGTCCTAAACAGAATGGTTTCCGACTTCTGAAAGTTGATTTTCAACTTCCAGTCATCGCAATATTGCTTAATTTTGTCGAAGTCACGTTGCAAAAGCATATTAATGACCTCGATTTTTGGACCTGATCTGTACGCAATTAAGTCGTCTGCGTACGCTATGGCATGGGGAAGTGAACCTATCAGATCACTTGTGTAAATGTTGAATAGGATCGGCGAATTTACCGCACCCTGTTGCAGACCGTTTTTAATGTTAAATATTCCAGCAGAAGTCACATCGCCATTCTTCACGATGAACTGTCTACTGGAGAGCATATCAAAAAGAATATACAGCAGTGGTTTACTAATGCCCAACCTGTCCAGCTTGAAAAAGAGTCCCTCTAACCATACGGTATCGAAGGCTTTTTCCAAGTCAATCAGGCAGGCACCAGTGCACTGTTTCTTGCCTTTGTTCCATTGGATATCGGAAACCAGTTTAGACGCAGCATGAATGATATCATGCCCCGCCTTGAAACCGAATTGATTATCCGGAACTATATGTTTGTCCTCAACCCACTTGGTCAGGACTCTATTGATTACCTTCTCGAAAACCTTACTGATGTTTGGAAGAAGACTGATCGAGCGGAGATTCGCCGGATTGGAAGTATCTTTATCCCTTTTGGGGATGGGATGTACCACCGCAGTTTTCCAATGGGCTGGATAATGTGCATTATTCATTGCATTATTAAACAGGGTGGTATAAATGTCCACCGCTTCTAGTGGGAGATGTCGAAGCACAATGTTCGGTATTTCATCGGTTCCCACTGATTTCTTACTTCTAAGTGATTCGAAGATCGTTTGGAGCTCTTCCTTCGCAATGAAAGGTGGTAATACCCTTTCGTTGGTGATGACATTATTTGCCATATTCTCGTCACTGAACTGGGTGAAACCCGAGCTCTCGAATCTCCAATTCACAATTTCATTTCGAAGGCAGGCATTGTGCATAAGGACTCGACTTTCCAGGTCGTGGTTCGGGCCAATGATGTCATTCGCCTTGTACACTTCCTGGAAAGTTGCTCCTATAGCCTCTACCTTCTCCTGCGGATCCTCGACCACAAAGAAGTTGTCATCATCAACGGCCTCACTTGGATCAATGCCTGCTGCTACAAGTATTTGTTCGTTGTTCGTCGTTCGAGCGATTTTAAGACATGGAAGGTCGTTTTGATTATTTCTCCGAAATATTTTATTTATTTGCGGGAACATATTCGGGTTGCTGGTGTTTACAGCCCGAATTTTGTTGTTCCAATACAAACTTACAGAATTTCTGTAATTTTCTTTTATTAATGTTTGGAGGTTTTTAATCGACGACTTCAATGTCATGATCTCCGGGTTATGTCTGTCAGTAAACTGTCTGTACAAGGTTTTTAGTCTTGACAGCAGCCTACTTTTTTGTCGGTGCAGTGCGTCAATAGTTGCGTTGCGGAATAAGTCTTCTTCGTCAGTGTGTTGATACCGAGGTATCGTTTTGTCCATAGTTCGTTTAATTGTCTCATCCATTAGTTTTAGATACCTGTCAATCTCCTCGTTTGACAGATTTCTGTTGGACGGTGGGTAGAGCGAATTCGAGGAGAGTGCTCTAGTCAGTGTTCTGGTGAAGTGTGTCCAACGCACCCTACTATAATTGTAGGAATGCCTTTGCACAAACTCATCCAATTCCGCAATTTCGTTGGGAACAGTTATTTCGGTGCTGAGACCGCAATGGTCACTGTCATACACGAAAGTGCGTAGACAGTTTGTAGTTTGTTGGTTAGTGCATGTCAGTTGTATTCGTGAATCGAACAGCAGAAGATCCAGATAGGACCCGTGTCTCGGAAACGACGGACTATCCGTGGCTTTGAGGTCGAGTCGATACATCACGCTGTGCTGACCCCACCAATTGAATAGTAGGTTCCCTCTAGTATTTGGTGTATTATTTCCCCAATTACTATGTTTGGCGTTGAAATCTCCGCCGATAATAAAATAGTTGTCTTCCAATTCCAGCCTCAGAAATCGAAAAAGTGTCTCGAGCTCTGAGATGAATAAGGTGGATTGAGTAGCCTTAGGTGCATAGACAGACACCATGTATAACCGCTTTCCACTACGGAGAGGGATGTACATGATGCATGCTTCCAGCACCTGAAACCTACGTACCACACGACTGTATACTCTTTTGAAACGCAGTCCCTTTCTTAAAAAGATCGCAACACCTCCTCCTTGAATGGAATTGGGTCGGTTTCTTCGTAATATTTCATATCTTCTGTGTCTCATTTTGTGTCTTTTGGTAAGCTTAGTTTCGCTAACCAAAAGCACATCAGGGGCTTGGTCTTTAAGCAACTTAAACAGTGCGGCTCTTCGTTCGAACCTAATCAGTGAATTAACATTCACTGCAAGGACCTTCAGGGTTTGCTCCTCCATGTACGTACCCATTACGACTGGAGGTGCGTTAGGCCCGGCAGCAGCGCGTATATTTGATCTACCCGCTTAGCCTGTTCCTGTATTTGACGCTGAAGCTGAGCCATCTGCCCCTGAATAGAGAGCAAGATAGCCAGCATGTCAGGTACAGGTTCAGGTGCTCTAGGCGCTGGGACCTGAGAAGCTACCTTTGCTTGTTGTACCGTAGTTCCCCTACCTGCCGCCATTTGGGCGTAGGTAACTTGGGGAGTAACGGCTGGTGTTTGTGCCTGCACGAGTGGACGTTTAACTTCCACTTTCTGCTGCCGAGCCAGATTTACTCTTTTGATGTATTGGAATTTGGGACAACCCCGATAATTTGCGGTGTGTCCCGTGTTCCTACATAAAGCACAAGAGAGTTGGCTTTTTTCAGACGCTCCGTCCTTACCTAGAGCACATTCCTCTGACTTGTGGTTCTTTCCACACTTCACGCATCGAGGCTGCATTTCGCAGTTCGACGCGGCGTGCCCGAACCTTTGGCAGCGAACACATTGTAAAATGTTTTCGCTCCTCTTTAATTTTTCCCAGTGAACAACCTGGTAGTCTAGGACTTTTATACTCCTTAGACCATCCAGTTTGCTGTTGGGACTTAGCTGGACCAGGAAGAACGGCAGTTTCCGCTTCTCCCTTTTGGCTCTAGCCGTGACAAATGGCTTGACCCCCACGAATTTGAGCCCTTCGCACTCCTTCTCTTTCAGCAGTGCAAGGAGCTCCTCCGGATCAGTCGACGGTTCTAACCCCCTCAGCAGCATTGTCTGCCGCTTCTCCCCCTTCGGGGTGTAGGAGAAGAACTCCGTCGTCGAATCCTTCAATAAAGTTTTAATTTTATGGTAGCGCTCCACTGTATTACAGTGGATCGCGTGCCTATCTAAGCTAAGTCTTTTAATATAAAAATTATTGCCTATGGCCGACTTACATAGTTCTATTGTTTCCTTTAGTTCCATCTTAAATGTATTTATAGGTGGAACCGTTTGTTTTGAAAGTTGCTGTTTCTGCTGCTGTTGTTGTTGCTGCTGCTGTTGTTTTTGCTGCTGCTGTTGTTGTTTCTGCTGCTGCTTTTGCTGCTGCTGTTGCCGTTGTTGTGGTTGCTCTTGTTGTTTTTGTTGGTGGTTTTTAAGTTGTTGTTGTTGTTTGTGTAGCACCTGTGCTATCGTGTTTGCTTGGTGTTGTTGGCTCTGATTTTGAGCTAGCTGCGTCTGCTGTTGCTGCTGGGATTGCTGTTGCTCTTCCCTCTTCCTTCTTACCATTTGTTTTTCTTTTATGGCCAGTACCCTTTGTTGCAGCATTTTTATGCTGCTACTTATAGACGCCATTTCTTCTTCTTCATCTTCCGATTCGGTTGGCACCAAGGAAGCGAATCTGTTCTCTCTCAGGTGTAGATCTGAGAAAAATGGGTTACCGTCAGTAACTTTCTCGGGACAATTATTTGCTGCAGTTGATGACGTTGAGTGCGCCCCTTCCCTCACTCCACCAAGCAGCTTTACGGTGGAAGTTGGTAGGGAGGGACGTTGTGCTAAGGTGGAAGCTGGTCTTAGCGCCCTCCTTCTCTTCGTCTTCGGTTCTGTTTGGCTTGAACCGCTTGACGCCTCGCCTGATTTGTCCGTTACTGGCATAACGGACCGCTCCTCACAATCCATCGCGTGATGATTCTTAACACTCACTATCAATTTATTTTGTTTGTTTTTTTTTAACTGAACAAAAAACAAAAAAAAAAAAAAAAAAAAAAGTCTATTCGACCCGGAGTCGAACCCGCAACCTTCAACTTGGTAACCGGGCACACTACCTCTGGGCTAATTGGAGCCCTATATGAATTTTGTCTAATTCTTTTCTGTTGGTATCACTACACAACCGAAAGCCGAAACACGTCTATATTCTGCGGAGATCAATGAACGACTCTGTTTCAGCGTATCGTTAATGACAACTTTCCGGTGACTGGAAAAAGGCTAGATACGTTAGTCTTGAAGTAAAAGAGGACAGATTTAAATTTTTGCTTTGAAATTTATATCTGATAGCGCCGTAGGCAAAATATATCTATCTGAAGCTACAACTTTGAGGTGGTCGTAGTTGAGGATGCTATCTTCCTTGAAGTAAGTGGACAAACATGAAATTCACTGAAAGCGTTCATTTCTACTTCAGAATTTTCATACAGTACGATCAAAATTCTTAACTCAAAAAACAAAGATTTTCTTCTTCTTAGGACTGAATGGTGGACAATGAGTAGTTCAAATAAGGCTATAGTCAAGAAGGCTTGGCAATAAGGACTATCAAAAGAATGCCCGGTGGTCTAGTTCCAAAACTACATATTTACAATGTACATACCATACATCTTTATTTTGGGTTTGAAATAGGCTGCTAGATTCGTTTCTTTCGACAACTTTACATGAGTCAGCCCACTTGTGTGAGCTGAGTACACAAGTGTGCTCCTGGCAAGAAGGAACCACTTGGTTCATAAAAAAAAATAATTACATATAATTCAGTTGTGGCGGGCCAGCGTGCGTTTCGTACCCACTTTGAAAAGGCTCCTCATGTGTCAGTTCCACCACAAGGGTGAACAATTTCAGGAATGAGACTGGAAATTTCAATATAGCACTGGTGTTGAAAATAGAGCGATAGAGCAAGGTGAGACAGTAGGCATTTCGTGGGTGTTCCGGGTTGTCAATTGACATGATTGACAGAGCCGTATGGGAGCATGTCATGGACAGTCTACCACCAAACGCCGTTGTTTTTTTTTTTGCAGTGACGAGTTACTTCACCTGTCTGGCCGTGTAAATAAACAAAACTTTAGGTATTGAGACAGCTGCGAAAGGCCTCTTCATAGAATGTGTTATTGTTTGCTGTGCAATATCACGACTTCGAATCATCGGACATCATTGTTTTGAAGAATATGGCGTTGTGGTTATTGTCAACTCGAATAGGTATGCCAATATGATTGAAGAGTTTTTTTCAATCTTCCCTACGAGACCGTGTTCTTGAGAAAGTCTGATTTCAGCAGGACGGTGCCACAGCCCAACATAGCGGATATCAATGAACATTCTGTAGCATTTGGGTGGTGACATTGCATGGCCAGCAGGCTCACCCAATTTAATCCCGTATGATTTCTTGAAAGCAGATGTGTTCAAACATCGCCCTAGGAACCTTCAAGACCTGAAGCAGGCAATAAGCTAGGAAATCTATCGAATTCCTTAAATTATTACTGAGTTACTGAGAGCTTCAGAGTGCGCTTGAAGTGATATGACAACCTCGAACACCACTTGCCCGATATGCTTTTTAAAACAAAGTAGGAATCAACTTCTTGAGTCATAGAGTAAGTAACCAAAATTAAGTTTGTTGTATGCAGAAAACTTGTGTTTTTATTTACATTTTAAAAGACGGAGGTTATTTTACCGCACGCGGTATCATGTGGTACACTACTGCGATATTACTACGTTAAGTACTATGTTAAAAATTTTTTAGAGCTTGTGAAAGACACACTGGTCGGGAGAATACCGAAAGGTCAGAACACGTGGATTACAGCAGATAACTGTAGACACATCGATAAGGATATACCCCGTAGAACTTGGATTATAGCGGCCGCCCTCTAAACCGTCCCGCAGACGCAACTCACCGGGGCTAAAAAATAAATAAGGTGATGTAATATAGGGTGACCGGATATGAACGATTGGGAAAAAATATTAAATAAAACAACAACGGTGTGAGATATACAATTGATTCTATCTTTACTTTCTACGTGCATGCCATTACGTGTGGAATAGCACATGATTCAAATGGCCACTTCGGCTTCGTGGGCAATAGACCGACCAATTTTTGATGACTCGGTCCAATATGTACGGCGTTATTCCGACAATAGCGTGTCGAATATTGGCCTCGTGCTCGCCTGAAGTGGTTGGCTTTTTAGCGTAGACCTAGCACTTGATGAAGCCCCAGAGAAAATAATCGATCGGTGTCAAATCGCATGATTACGGCGGCCAATAGATGAACGTTCGCCGTGAGATGACCCAGTCCCCAAATTGAGACTTCACAACTCGAGCGTTGCGTCGCTTGTATGGCATATAGGGCCGTCTTGTTGGAACTACTGCTCGGATATATTGATGTTGTCTAGCTTTGACTACAGAAAATCAGTTAACATCGCTCTTTAACTGAGATCGTTGACTGTTACGGTGCCTCCTTCCTCATTTCGAAAGAAATAAGGTCCGATGATATCACCATGCCATAAATCCCATCGAACACTTGTGGATTGTATTCATTGAAATAATGGCAATTTTGCTTGTCGACATACTCGTAGTTGCTGAGCCAAAAATGGGCCTCGTTCGAGAAGATAATTTTTTGGCCAAATTTCGGCATTATTTAAAACAGTTAGATCTTTACGACGGAAAAAATGTCAAAATTGAAAAAAATCGCCCAAGAGCTAACTAAAACCTTTTTAAACGAGTGCTGTGATAACAATGAAAGGTTTATTGTATTTTGAGTGAATTTACATATTTTTCGCTTTCCTGGAAATTATACCGTTATCAGAGCAAAATCTATTTACCAACATTGACAAATAGATCAAAGGGTGATATGCATTTCGTCAATTTTATTAATGTTCTCTCTAAATCAATAGAGAGACATGTGAGGTTATAACTTTGAAATAGATTTTATACGAATAATTTGAGGCTTCTTCGATAGTAAGAAAGCGACGAAGACTGTCACACTGAAGCATCTTAACAGTGCATCGAACAGCCGACTACATAAGAAAAAAGCCTCAGAACCGGTGGGTACTTCCAGTTGGAAGATGATTTTTTAGTTTGATTAGCTAAGCAATTCCCCCTCCCATTTGTCCTAAACGGCAACGCCAACCTTAGTACCGACTATTCTGTGAAATTTTTTCTGGTCTAGTTATACAGATGTTTTTATGGGATTTTCCTTTGCTACAAGAAAGAGTTTTAAATTAATTCTGTAGCCCGGGTCATTTCACCTAAGACTTGTGTTACAAACAATGTAGTCAATACAGAAATAATAAAAGTAGAAGAATGCTTCCATGCCGCCAGCATCAAATACCGAAGACCAGTGGTAACGCTGCCAACGGGCCATAAGAGAAGACCCTTACAGAAGCCTGTAGAGATGAAGAAGGAAACCTTGTAGTAGAGTCATTGTCTTAGAATATGGAAAAAGTTTTTCTGAAGACTGTATAACGGCGAAGAAGCCCAACATCCCGACGTCAGACAGAATAGACCATTCAACTTAGACGTTGGTAGCCAAAACTTCCATCCACCTGACTAAAATGAAGTATGGACCGCAATATCTGAGCTGAAAACCAATAAAGCAGCTGAACCTGGTGGCTTACAGGGCGAGGTATTCAAATGAAATGGAAATGAATTTATGGAGAGCATGCACCAAATAATTTTCCCGACCTGATCAGAAAAGTGTATACCTGATGAGTGGAATCTCAGCACCATTTGCCCGATTCATAAAAAAGAAGACCAATTGAGGGGGTCGCCAACCATTGAGGCGTAAGTTTCCTCAACATCGCATACAAGATCTTATTTGCCATATTAAGTGAGCCTCTGAAACCATTCGTCAACAACCATATCAGTGCTGTTTCAGACCAGGAAGTACACGATCGATTAAATCTTCACACTCCTGCAAATCCTGGAAAAAAATCACAAAGCTTAAATCGATACCCACCATCTTACCATCCCCATACCCACCAGCATTCATAGAGACGAGCTATATAGAGCCATGTCTAGTTTTGGCATCCCTGCCAAGCTCGTCCGTCTATGAAGAAAGATGATTGAGAATGCTCGCTGCGTTGACCTTTTATGCCAAAAGAGGTTTTGGTGATGGTGACGCCCTGTCGTGTGACTTCTTTACACATACCTACAAGCGAACGCTGGAGTCACAATTTTTTAAAAGTCTGTACAACTACTAGAGTAAGTGGGGAAATTTCCAAAAAAGTGGAAGGAGGTTGGTTTCAAATATATACCAAAGGCATAAAGACCAATCAGCCTCACGTCCTTTTTCCTCAAAACTATAGAAAAAACCCTCGACAGACATATCTGAGACGGGGCACTTCAAATGAACCCTATTCACAAATATCAATATGCCTATCAACCAGGAAAATCAACCACATATGCCCTACAGAATCTTACCACAAGGATTGAAAAATCTTTCAGAGATAAAGAGGTAGCGGTCGGTTGTTTCCTCGATATAGAAGGAGCAGTTTGACAACACAGAATTCTCCCAGATATATAGAGGCATTCAAAACATGGGAGCTGACGACACCACATGTAAATAGATTAAATGTCTGCTAGAGGATAAAACAATAAAAACTTCATTAGGCAGCAATAAACTCAGTGTGTTAGCTACGAAAAGATGCCCTCAGGGAGGAGTTCTATCACCCCTACTATGGTTCATCGTAGTTAATGAACTACTGACTATACTCAGCAATGATAGCTTCTATGCCAAAGGATATGCTACCCTAATCAGAGGTAAATTCGAGGACACAATCTCAGATCGCCTCCAGAGGGCTTTGATTCTACTTGTTGAATGGTGCACCAAAATTGGCCTCAAACCTACATCCAAGAAAAGCACCATTGTTAAATTCACCAAGAAAAGAAGGCGAGGTCTTTCTCGAATTGGTACTCCATTCAGTGAAACAGTAGAGTTCTCAACGGAAGTCAAATGTCTAGGAATTACACTGGGTGAAAAACTAATGTAAAACACTCATCTTTCTAGGACTGTTGACAAGGCTAGGATCTCACTATGGACCAGCAAAAATCTAGCTGGAAAAAATTGGGGACTTAATCCCAAAATGACACTATGGATATACATGGCAATAACGAGAC
The DNA here is from genome assembly GCA_963966105.1 of Volucella zonaria. Lineage (NCBI taxonomy): Eukaryota > Metazoa > Arthropoda > Insecta > Diptera > Syrphidae > Volucella > Volucella zonaria. The sequence goes on along the minus strand of OZ014530.1, from coordinate 253,102,853 downwards.
CTATCATCACGTATCCAGACCGGCTTAACTACGAACAGGAAAAACCAACATTTGCCAAGACTCACATGTATTGTACATAGACGAATCCAAAATAAATGAAGGAGTTGGAGCCGGAGTATACGGTCTTTGCATAAAGGCATCCATACATGCCAGTTTGTCTATGAGCAGTTCCGTATTTCAGCCTGAAATCCATCTAAACAGGCATATAACAAAGAAAAACATTTACATATATTCTCTCCGATAGCAGACCAGCTCTACTTGGAATTAATGCCTATGTAATAAAATCAAAACTGATCCGGGATTCTCTTTAACTCCTACAACGACTGGTCACCACAAATAAAGTTCATCTGATTTGGGTGCCAGGACACAGCGGACATAAAGGCAACGAAAAAGCAGACGAATTAGCCAGAAAACGATCCACATTTCAATTCATGATGCCAAGACCATTCTGTGGTCTAGAGGAAAAGAAGCTTCATTTCTGGAGAGAAACCGAAGGAAACAGACAAGCCAAAAACTTTATGGCAAGCTGAAGCCACAAAAGAACCAAACAACTACTACAACTAAGTAGAAGTCAGATTCGAGTGAACACACTGCCGTGTGAAAAAACACCTAATGATCATGGGCATAGCACAAGACAATACATGCAGACTGTGCAGCGAGGACGTGGAAACAGCAGAACACATTCTATGTGACTGCAATGGCTAACCTAAACACGTAACCGTTACCTAGGTAAATCCTACCTTGAAGCGGCAGACATAGATGCCAGCTCACCTTAAGACGTTGGCTCCTTCCTAACAAATTGCTGCATCATGAATGAGCTCTAAATGGAGGATATCACAACAATTTAATCTAATCTGAGCCGATATTTTCGACATAATTGGGAGAATACAGCGGGCTGTCACCGGTCCATTCGCTAGTATTCAAAAGTGAGTCTAGCAATAAATGAAGGCAAAAGGAAGACACAACATCAAGGAATTGGAAAGAACGTCACGATCGACAGCTGTAATTTCGTGGTAGTATGGGACTTTGTCTACTTTGGCCCTGCTGTAAGTTCTGCCAACAACACTTCAGCAGAAATAAAACGAATAATCACTCTAGTCAATGCCTATTTCTTTGGGTAAAGATGGCAATAGAGTAGTGAGGCCCTATCCCAAAAAACTATGTCGACTCTATGTATACGAGTCATACCTTATGGTGCAGAAAAATGGACTCTACCAAAAGCGGTTGAAGACATCCTCAGTGGTTTCGAGCGTAAACCAACTCTGAATTTTTACCTCACAGCTGTGCTTAGTAAAGTTGATGTTTGTGTTTTTGTGTTTGTCTTTTTTTATAATGACTAGGGAATTTAGAGTGGATATGCCAATATACGCGGACTAAAAAATAATCACTTTCTGTGTACGTCCACGTCTGTCAATATAGACCATCTGTTTTGGCACGTAGCGAAACACAAGTAGATCTCCGCCCACACCTCTCAGAACAGTCTGATCTGAAGCTACCCGGCTAAGAACTAGTACCATTATGCTTTCCCCATCGCGGTCTCGCCATATACGTGCGCAGTGATGTAGCTTACCAAACTTCCCCACAATGAAGTCCCTGTGCCAATACGGAACTCAATTTCATGTGGTTAAAATTCCAGCTACGTAGGCAAATTACTCACTACTGATTTATTTACAGACCCTCCAAACTGGACAGCAATTCGACCCTGGACGAGTTCCACGCGCTGTCTAACTCCATTCAAAAAATTGCATCCCTGTACCCTCATACTGAAATCGTTATAACGGGCGAATTCAATATACACAATTCTGATTAGCTTCGTCATTCTGGACAGAAAACACCCGAAGGATGGTGTATTGAGACCTTCGCTGCGGAAAACAACTTACCTCAGCTTGTGAATGAGCCCACGGGAATACCAGACGTTGATAGTTATACCGCCAACCACTCTGGGCTTGTTTTTAACTTCTCACCCTGATAAGTACATCGTTGATGTGCTCTCCCCTCTAGGCTCGTCGGACCATTGTGTCATATCAGCTAAGTAATTTCTTGTACACTGACCACACAGTTAGAGAAAAGATCCCTAAAAGAACCATATGACAATACGAGAAAGCCAATTGGAGCGGACTTAACAACTTCTTTAGGAAATTTAACTGGTCGTTATGTTTTCTCGATAACGACGTGGATGCCGCTGCTGATATGATCACGGACACCATTCTCTTTAGAATGAGAAACTTCATCACTCATCGGATGAAGACTATCAAAGCAAAAGAAAACGCATGGTACAACTCGAGCTGTAAAGAGGCTGTCAGGATTAGAGAAATGCTTTTTCGGTCCTACAAGACCAACACAACAGTGGAAAACGGAATAAAGTTCAAATGAGCCGGGAATGACTGCAACGTCTTTTTTAAGCGTGTACCACCAAAAACTGAGGCAACAAATTCTACCTCATCATCCAAGACTTGGACAAGGCCAACATGACGGGAGCTCAACACTCCCAGATTGTGCTTTTGTCTCCACCTGCACTTGAGTGCGACGAAACTTCAATGGAATAAATCCACTTTCGCACGCATGTTGTTGGAAGAGTTCTTAAAGATCTTGACATTCACGAATCCGTTGTCTAGATGGTATATCTCCCATCTTTCTGAAGAGGTGTTCTTCTTCGCTGGCAAAACCACTGCGTAAGCTTTTTCCTCAATCCTACTCTTTAGCACATCTTCCGAGCAAATAGAAAACAGCATTTGTCTAGCCGGCCCTAAAAAAGGCAAATCTTCCTCTCTCTCCTCCTACAGACCCATTGCATTTATGTCCCATCTATCCAAGGTCATGGAAACGCTAATAAACCGTCAGCTCATGAAGTATCTCCAAACACAAAAAGTTCTTAATGATCGGTAGTACGGTTTTCGTAGGAACAGGTCCACTGGCGATCTGATGGCATATCTCACCGAAAAGTGGAACCAAAGTCTGGACAAGATAGTTGCACTTGATATTTCTTTGGCATTTGACAGAGTTTCGCATCAGACTCTTTTGTCGAAAATGCGTTCTTTTGAGATCGGCGACTCCCTTCTTCAATGGATTAAAAACTACCTTTCGGGATATTCAATTCAAGTTCGATGGTCTCAAGTGCCCCAGAGCTCCGTTCTCTCTCCGACACTCTTTTTAGTTTTCATTGATCTCTTGTCTGTTACTTCTAACCCAATATATTTCTTTGCTGAAGATAGTACTCTCTGCTTTTCATATTCTTTCCCGGACTCACGTCCCTGCTCTTCGGCTGTAGAACGGGAGCGCCAGCGTATGTTAATCTCAGTAAATTCTGATATTTACCGCATAACTAACTGAGGAACTGCAGAGTAGAATTTAATGCTTCCAAAACACAATGCTGTCTGCTGTAGTTAAAACGAAATTTAAACACCCAGCCGTTATCCATGCATCGCACTTCGGCATCATCGAAACCGGTAAACTTTCCATTCTCGATATGTGTGTCAGTGACAACTTACGTTAGAATTACCACATATTCGGTGTCGTCAAAAATGCTGCGAAACGTCTAAGTCTCTTCAAGCGATGTAAGAAATACTTCACCCCCTCTGGTCGGCCCCAATATATAAGACGTTTATCCACCCGAAATTGTAGTACAATGGCCACATCTGGTCGGGTGTGCCCAAAACATCTCTGCACCTGCTAGATAAGATTCAAAACCGTGCGATAACACTCATAGGTGATACTACTGTAATATCACCTAAATAATGGACACCCTCGAACACTGACGTAATGCCTCGTATTTCACTCTCTTTTATCGCTAATTCTACCAACATTGCTCCATTGAAATCGCTAGTAGCATTCCACTCATTCAAACTTTTAACCGTAACACTTGCCTCGCTACGAATGCTCATCAGTACACCCTCAAGTCCACTTTCGGACGTAATCTAAAATATCGTGATTCTTTCCTAAGCCGTACAACTCGCTTATGGAATCCCCAGCCTAGCTCTTTATTTCCTAGTCATTATAACCTTCAAACATTTAAAACCAACGTTCACCGGCACCTCTCTTTCCATTCTCCCTCCTTAAGTGCGCGCAAATTATAAAAAAAGGGAACAATTCTTCGTAAGATATTCGGCCCCGTTTGGGTTGACGGGCTTTTGTTTTAAGATTCAGCGACATACGGAGTTGTACGGAGACATTGATCTAGTCGCCAATAATCCGGTCCGCAGAGTCTTCAAATCTAACCAGGAGGGACAACGCAATAGAGGAAGTTAATAAAGTGGAGAATGATTAATTGTTCTATTGCTTTTTTTATAACATTCTTTTGCAAGACCATGTGACTGTGTACGATAAGAAGTTTTTTTTGACATATTCAAAGCAATACTCTCGGGATCAACGGGGTCGAGAAAAGGAACCATTTGCAATTCCATTTATCAACTGAGTTCCAGATAAACACGTCCTTCTCACTTAGAACTCCCAAAACGAATTGAAATCATTCAACACTCTTAACGACCCAACCAAAGTAAGAACTATTGTATTACATCTCATTACAAACCACTGTGTTCGTAATTGTTGTCAGCTAAATGAGTTTTAAATTACCTCTCAGATTATACACAAAATTAAGTAGTCATTTAAGTCTACATCAAGACTCTAAAGAGATATAAACTCTACTCTTTCAACGTCACATGTACAAGCACACATCCTCGTATACTCGTACAATGTAGTAAAAAAGCATTATCTGAAATCTGGCTCTGAACACAAAACAACATTCTACCATAGAAACAGTAAAATAAAAACAAAACAAAGGGATCATCGTCAGAGAAAGTAAATACAATAAAAAACTGTAAAGGAGCAAGATTGAGGAAAAGTGTTCCAAGTGTTCCAAGTACGTTTAAATAAAAAAAAAAAAGAATTTCACTACGATTCCGCACAGTTCTTGAACAATCATCTGACACCCGGTGCAATGAAACGAGTTAAGAATACTCGCACAATTGCCTGACAAAGGGAAACAATATTTCCACAAAAGGACATACAACAGAAGGCTACCATTAAATGAGCATTTACTGTAACTTACCCTGCTTTTGTAATAAAAGAATATTTTCAAAGGAAACGTTCCTTTTCCCATTTTTATATTCAGAAGTTTAGGTAAATACATATGTCATTAAGAACAGTAGGATTATCTGCTGAAATAGGTTACATTAGCTAAATTGATCGTCAAGGTACACTTAAAATGACACGAGTAAGTTCATTCACCATGTGTCTAGCAGAGTTGCACAAGATGTACTCGTAAATGTATTATACTGCGCTGCCAAAACAGTCTTTTTTGAATCCACTCATATCTGAAACTCCAAAATCGTATTGTACTACTTATTTTACAATGCCAACATTATGATACTATACTACAATAGATAACAAGGCTTCTGCTTCTGAGTGATCAAGTCTTTATTGGGACATTGTTTACGTATTGTTAATACAGGCTTCATAGAGCTGTGTAGGCCTTAAAAACTTGTTAATCGAAACTTGCAGTCTGCTGTACATTAATTTGTGTTCACAGAGACCGGCATAACAGTTGCTGAGAATAGTTCCGACATAGCCAATCCCATGCGCAAGTTGCGAAAGGAGAATGAGAATCACTGAGGACAAACTCCAACATTCATCGTAAACTCATGATCCAGACAGATCACAACACAGACTCCTTCAAGATGGTGTTAGCGGCAATGCCAAAGGCACATCCAGCGACATATTTAGAGCTCAGGTTATATGAGCATTTTTCAGCATATAACCAGGTTGTCGCCGAAATGACATCCGGAGGTTTTACAAGAAGGCCAAGCAACTGGCGGCTGGCATCAAGAGTGGAACACAAACTCTTCGAAACTGCGAAGGAAATGTTTCCTGGAAAGTCACGGAAGCACAGGCGATAGCAGATGTGTTTAAGCAGCATTTCCACCAGCTGCTAGGGGTATCATGTAGAGAGAGTGATAGGGCAAGAACAGTTCCACCACCCAGTATAGAAGAAGTGGGCTTAGCTATAAAAAAAGCATAAGAACAACAAGGCCCCAGACTTTGATGACCTAGCAGGGGTCTAGCTCTTTGGTATAGCGCATCAACCAAGCATGAGCGGAAGAAAGCATGTCCGAAGACTGGACTATCAGCTCCATATGACCCATAAACCCCATCAACAAAAAAGGTGATCTTACGTCGTGCAAGAACTATCGAGTCATATCTCTGCTTAATGTCGCATATGAGATCCTATCCAACGTACAGTGTGAATGTCTCAAACCGTTCTGCAACACACTAATTGGTACTTACCAGTGTGGCTTCCGACCCGGCAAATCGACTATAGACCAAATTTTCACGCAAGCAAATTCTGGAAAAGACCAATGAATTTCAGTTCGAGACTCACAACCTATTCATCGACTTCAAAGCCGCAATGATAGTATTCATCGTCAGGAGCTCTATAAGGCAATGGCCGAATTTGGGATCGCGCGCTGCGATGTGCAATTTGGAAGCAGCTCCTCCGAACTATTTCAAACGTGCACCGGACTTCGGCAAGGAAATACGCTATCATGTGACTTCTTCAATCCTATTCTGGAGCAGAGTAGGTGTCCGTATTGACGCAGGGTAGGTGTCAATATGGAAGGCACTATCTTCAACCGGTTCTTTCAGCTACTGGGATATGTGGACGATATTGACATCATCGGTCATTCCCAAAATGCCGTGATTGAGGCTTTTACGGCGAAGGAAGAACAGCCGAGATTTGTTGGCCTTGAAGTAAACGAGGACAAGACTAAGTATATGCTATCAGCAAACATACCAGCATCTGTCTACCGACAAAACGTCACTATTAATTGAAACAATTTCGAGGTAGGTAAGGAGTTTACCTACCTCGGATTAAATATGAACTCCATGAATGACACCCTAATGGAGATCCGACGAAGAATTTCCCAAGGAAACCGTTTCTACTTCGGTCTGGCAAAACGATTGTGTTGAAAATTCCTAGCTCGAAGGACGAAAAAAATCCTTATCCTGCCAGTTCTACTGTATGGCGCCGAGTGTTCGACGATAAGTAGGAAGTTAGAACTGATACTGGGCTCCTTCGAAGGAAAAATTCTTCGACGAATTTTTAGTCCTGTGTGCGAGGAGGGCGAATTGGGAAGAAGATATAAGTGCGAACTATATGAGCTGTATCAAGATGTGGATGTAGTCCAAAAAGCCGAAATAGTCGACTACATTGGCTCAACCACATCGAGCGAATGGACAATAATGCTCCAGCTAAGAAGATTTTCGATTCCCAGCCCCCAGGTTCTTAACGAACCTCCGTTTCAAAGACCAAACCATAGCGGATGCCAGAGCGCGTGGTCTGGGAAACTGAAAGGTGCGTGCGCGGAATCGCAGAGGATTGAAGACTGTAGTTTCTCAGGGGATAACTCTTCACGGGTCAGGAGCCCATTAAGTAAGTAACCAGATTGTCACAATGCGAGTAGGTATGTTGATGTAGTAGTTTAAAGGGAACCAACGGCAGTGCTCAAACGCCCGAAGTGGTCTACTGGCACATTCCCTTGAAGTATCTGGATCTAAGAGTTAGGCGATGTGCTATAGTGTCACGTAAAACACTATTGTCAAACAAAAAAGACCTTGGATGAACTTACTCTTAACAGTCCAAAAGCGCCAGAGACCCTTAACCCCTAAAAAGTCAAATTTACTCCCATTCAAGAAACTCTGCAGGATTGGTCGCGTATACGAAGGATGGGAGACTATAACACCTACTCCGCCTAAGTACACCACTCAAATCTGAAGACAAAAGCCCTCGAAACTCCGAATACTCTCTGTGGCATTGAGCTTAGTAAATTATCTCAAATCCGGAATGACTCTAAAGACGTCATAGCGCCAGGATTCTAATTGGAATGTTGGAAAAAGTTTTCGATATACTCGTAACTTGTTTTATTTGAATGGAGTTGCAGTCCGGAGTGGATTGGGGCCTGAAGCTACATGCCTCTCCAAATACCCCTTTTGTTTGCTAGCTGCTTCCAATTTCACACCCCAAGTAGGTTGAAGATACACTCCACTTACGTCACCTGATGTATGGCCTTCCTCTGCTACGTTTTGCCATGGTGATGGAATTGAAGACTTTCTAAGCGTTAGTGCACATCGGCTCTATATATCGCAGCCATCTGAGCCGCGATATATATGAAGAGTCGATCAAATCTCCGTCTCGAAACGATCAAGCGCTTTCTCATCCCTTTCTGATAAAGGCCATGCATCGGGGGTACAAAGGAGAATTGGGACAATTAACGTTTTATAGAAGTACATGTTGGTTGTTTAAAAGAGGGCGCTTTCTGATCCCAAAAAAAATAGTAATAGACTTATTCTTCAAACGATTTTTAAGCTGGTGTGCTTTCCTATATTAACTGAAGAGCGTAATCAAAGTCCTCGAAGTTATACCTATTTACTGCGACTTTTTATCGGAGTCGTCGATCTTGTGCGTCTTTTCTCGACAACAGCAAATTCCACGTTATACCGTCGTTTAACGCCATATTAGTTGTCGCCGCTTCTGTTTCAATACTAACAGTTCGCTGTCTTATGCTGGTAATGTCTGTGTCATTCGCATAAACGGGTTAGGTTGTTTACTGTCCAATTGTGATGCCACATGTGGATCTGTGATCCTCCTACTCTTGGAACCATTTTCAGCTTCTGATGAAGCGTAGGAGCCTATTATCGTCTATATTGACTAGATCGCTCAATTCATTGCAGCAGAAAGCTTCTAAGTGGAGTTTTCTTCTTTGGGTGAGACCTGGACATGTACAGAGTAGATAGGCGTTTGTATTCTCCTCCTCATCGTCCATGCAGCTTCTGCAGAAGTCGTTTGTGAAAACGTCAAGCCTTTTCTCATGCTTCTCTATAAGACAATTTCCAGTAATGACACCATGACGCTCAGATGTTTCCTATTTAGAAAGATCAAACTCTAAAAGCGATTCAGATCCGTTTTTGTCTAGATTTGTTTGGTCGCTAGACATGTTGGCCCAACAGCCCACCTAAGGTTTGTTCTTCTAGTAGCATTCAGCGATTGGTATGCTCATGATACCTTTTTTAGGTACATGGGATAGGTAGAACAGTTTCAATTTTGGCGAGTTCGTTGGCCCTACAATACCATGGAATGTCTCTGTGGCGCCCAATTTTGTGACACTGAGTACAGGGACTTAGCAGCGGCGTTAGCAATGGCGTTAGCAGCCATACGCCTGCTGAAAATATCGAGGGATATCAAGTGAAACAGAATATCCAGAGTAGTACGTAAGGCTCCGCTTATGTCCAGACATGCTGTCCTTTAATCTCTGCTTAATTGACTGCAGTGGACTGCATTGTCTAAGGTCGTCTACCCGAAAACGACTCTGTAGGTGAGTATCGGTCTTATAAAAGAGAGGTATAACTAATAAGTTGTACATTCCCTCTGGTATTTGTCTTACGAGTGTCGGACAATTCTCTCAAGAACTATGTTGAAGAGATCATATGGATCGGCTTTTTTAAAACCAAAGTTCTCCGTAAAATGTATACTAGTCTTCACAGACCATCGAATTGTATCCATAGCAAAGCCGCTCAAGTTTACTAGGAATGCATGGCTTCGTACAATTTTGCCCGAAATACGCTGTCATCGATTTAGAAGTCGAGGATCATTTCGACCTGCCTCGATCTGCGATCTACTGTTAAAAATAGCTCGGTAGCTTTTTTTTTTTTTTTTATAATTTACGCGCGTCAAAGGGGTTATGAATACCCTTACACTGTTGCCTGGGCGCGGGCGGAAAGGTAGAAGGAGGAAAAAGGAAAGTTTGTGATGTAGTGGTTTGAAACTCAGGTGTGTTTGGTTTCGATATTGACTCTCCAGGGGTGGGAGTCCGAATAGGACGGAGAGATTTTTCGTCACTCGGAATGGTGAGGTTGTGAATTTGAACGGTTGTTTTTTGTGCTTGAAAACCCTACAACAGCCAAATCTACATGTCAGTGTTATGCCTTCACACGCAGATTTTTCTGACTGAGTTCCAATTGCACAAATGAAAACTTGCCGTGGCTAGGATTCGAACCTTGACCTTCCGAGTGAGAAGCGATTGCTAGTACCACTACACCACGGCCACCCCTTGGTGGCCATTAGTACTGCCAGCATTGTTGGACTTAAGACTTACCGTTGAGGTCGGTGGGAAGGCTTGTAGTGTTGAATGCTTCATTTTGTCTGGCAGCGGAATGCCGTTTAATAGTCCGCAGAAAGGGTTTCCCTCTCTCTGGCCTTGACGGCTTCGTGACTAAAGGAAGATATAATGTCTAAAAGAATTAAGAAATCTATAGACTTCAAAACATGTTGAGTGAGATTACATTTGTCATCCGAGTGAGGATATACTTTTTCCTAGAATAGGTATAATCTTATAAAATAACCCCAAGTCTTGAATATACAATGATAGACTAACGCCGTTTAAGGCCTCCATTCAACTTTACGCTACTTCGCAACCTAATAATTTTCTCTGTATGCAGTCGGCAGGAAAAACTCTTTAAACTATTAACTCCCAGCTCTTAATAGGATGTCAGAAGGTACAACGCCGTTAAAGTTACTCAAAAAGCAGCTCTGTAGACCTAAATCTGCTTTAACTTATCGGTCAGAGCCTCCACGTATGGATTTTATTGTCGCAGCTAAAATACTACAGGCTGTTTACTACCATCTAAATGGGACACCAAGTTCTAATCTGACCCTTTTGCAATACTAACTGTATATAAGTATCATAATTGTACTCCCTTAGAAAGTTGATGTGTAGGCGGCTATGACACCACGTAATAGTTATTTTATAACAGACGATAGGCTGTATCTACTGGACGTTAAAAGGATGAGTGCTGGTATTGTTAACACTTTGGGTGGAAAGCTTCTGGTCCTATTGGCATTCTATCTCCGAAAATGTTACCTATCTTCCTTCGAAGTACTGGAAGACTATCTTAAAATATTACAAAGAAACAAAAGTAAATCGAATTTGAAATTGCCAGTGGAAGAGCTTAATAGACATTAGTTCTGGTGTTCAGGATTCCTCCCTCCTTTAGAATTGGAAGAACAATGCTTACGTTCCAAATATTGGGCATAGTTTCAGTGACCCAGATTCTAGAAATGAGTTGATACATGATCCGTATCCAATTACCACCTGTTGCTATAAACTGTGTGGCAGTGATATTGATGTCCTGACTTCATCTTGCTCGGATGGATGGAAGTGTTTTTCGTTATCCTCCAAATTGAATGTTTTATTCTGTCTGATGGGGGATAGTGTTAATCACCATTGTTTAGCAATCTGCAGAAATAATATTTCCAGGTTCACAGGAACGAGTCCTTTCAGATTTGTCTTTGGGACTTAGAGCATTGACTTGCTCGTTTTACTTGTTGGTAGAACTTCCGAAACCTCATTCTACTGCAGAGCCACTCTAGATCTTTATAAAGACTGAACCGAATAAAATCTGTAAATTTTAATGCGGGCTATAATTCCAATGCGTAAAAATTGCAATCCCATTTTGTACCCAAATTAGCCTAGTTTCGGATTGTTATTGATTTTAGTTCGGTGCGGTTTAAAATATTTATAAAATATGAGTCAAGAGGAACGCCGTAAGAAGATCATCGACAAATGGCTCGAAAATACTTCGCGTCCAAACCATTTCATCGCAAAAAATTTAAACAAAGCACACAGTACAGTGGATTCTGCTATTAAACGATATTTGGAGACGTTAAGCGAAAACAGAAAAGTGGACCTAAAAGTGGAGCACATGATACAAATTTGGACAGGAAAATGGTGGGTACCATCATAAAAAACCGGACTATGTCATCCAGAGTTGTTGCTCGGAAATGTAATACCAACCAAACAATGGTATAAAGATCTTAAAAACGTAACGGTCTAAAAACACGAAAATAACAAAAAATACCAAAAGTTACTGAAGAGCAAGAAAAGTAATAAAAACACGAGCCCGAAAGCTATACGAGTTGATCGGCAACAAGAAAGCGTGCTTGGTTTTGGATGACGAAACGTATGGCAAAGCCGACTTTACTACTCTTCCAGGTGCACAACTCGTTTGAAGCTGAGATTCTTCCGCAATCAACAACATCGATTGGGATGGAAAAATTCGGGTCAAAATATCTCGTTTGGCAGGCCATTTGCCAATGTGGACACAGAAGCGAGTGCATAAAAAACGGTTGATTCCTTTCTTAAACAAACACGAGGGTTCAACATTATTTTGGGCAGATTTAGCTTCAGCTCACTATGCTCATACGACGTTGAGCTATCTTGTTGCTAAAAATGTCGACTTAGTCCCAAAAGACATGAGTCCCATTGAAAGGTATTGGGCTTTGGTCAAAGCCCAAATTGATGAAAAGTGAGCAGTGTGCAAAGGACGTAAAAGATTTTAGTGCTATATGGAAAAGAGCGTCCAAAAAGATCACGAATGTAACTGTCATCAACCTTATGAAGGACATTCGAAAGAAGTTGAGGAAAGAATGGGAACCCAAATAATTTTTTTTATTTTTTGTAATTGTGACTGAATTTAATAAAAACAGAGTTTTAAAGCTAATAAAAAAAATTTACATGAATTATGAAAATATTTTTTTTTTCACTTTGAAGTTTCCAAATTTTATTCGTTTCAATCCTTATACGCGGTTTTTCTGGATTTGCATTTGTCATCGAACTAGGGGTTACTTTGTTGGGGCGTGTTAAAACCAAGCATAGCGGAGGTGGCCTCTCCGATTGCTGCTTTGCCAGTCATGCTATTGGTTTTCAACGTTCGATGCTGGGGGCATCAGACTCCTCGCAATATGATCAATTTCGTTGACGTTTCGGTAATCAGGAGTCACAGAGATCCCTCTATGGATATCAAGGTTTGGAAACCGTGTGCTGGCTATGGTAAGGTACAGCAGCAAAATCAATAAGCCTGTGTCCGTTTCCGGAGGTAATGTCGTGGAGGCTGTGCTTTTCGACCAAATTACTAAAGATACTATCCTGGTTGATTCCAAAATCACGAAGGACAATTCTCACGTCATACTAGGTGGGGTGAAAAGTAACCTCATTGGGAATTAAAACAATTTTTGTTTTAAATGTTTTTTTATATTATTCAATATAGTTCCCTTTTAGTTTGATACACTTATTCCAGCGATTTTCCAACTTCTTGATCCCGTCCGAAAAGTAATTTTCCGGAAGGTCTGCAACTACTCCTCCGTGGCGTCGATGATTTCCTCGCGTGAGTTGAATTTTTTATTGATCTTTTGAGGTTTGGGGAGAGATAATAGTCGGAGGGATCCAAATCCAGTTACCAATCGACGCCAAAAGTCCGCCCGTCTGCATCAGCAAGTCCAAACGCTCTTTCGAAGTGCGTGAGCATGCGCGGCACCCAGGGGCAGGATAACTTTTTCATATGCAGAATATTGCCCAAAATATGCCGTGTGCGCTCAGTACTAATCTTTGTGGTATCTGCTAGCTGGCGCACCTTTACTTTCCGGTCAGCCAACACCATTTCATGTATTTTTTTGACATTGTCCTCTGTAACCGCATCGGAGGGACTGCCGCTGCGAACTTGATCGGTAGTGGAGTTGCGGCCACCACGAAACTCTCGAAACCAATATTTGACGGTGTAATCTAACGGAGCATTAGCCCCATAATATTTATCCAACTTTTCTTTTGTTTCCTTCGCCGTTTTGCCTCTCAAAAAATAATATTTTATGAGAGAACGAAAATCGTTTTTGTCCATACTCAACATGATGCTAAACACGTCAACAACAATCAGCTGTCAAAACAAAACTAAATACAGTATCGCACTGAAATTTGGCATATCTGCCTAAATCTGAACGGGCTTCAAGGCACCATAACCTTTTTTGCAGTAGCAGAACATTGTGGTGGTCAAGGAGGTTACTTTTTAATACCTAGTATTAAGGGAATTGATCGTATGTTTTGTCAAAGAGCTCGTCGAAGTAGTCTTTGGTAAGGTAGTCTTTTTCTTCTGTCAGGGCGTATGCGCTAATGAGGCTTATGTTGGCCAATTTTATGCGAATCGTCTTTAGGTGTTCGCTAACATGTCTGAAGTTCAAGGCTAGTTCCCTACGTCTTCTTTATATTGTGAATCTGCATACGAATATCTGTAGTATTCTCCAGAGTACATATCACAGATGTTGCACTTCCTGGATGCCGGTTATGTCTGCTATGTAGAACTTGAGGACCACCGCTAGGACTGCAGTCGATCTGTTAGGACTGCGATTATTCCACGTGCTGACCCGAAAATCGTTGCCCTTTAACCGTTTGGCAGGGTCGTTAACAGTGAGTCCGTTATTATCCGAGGCTATTTGCTAATTCGTCATGTTCTTCATATCTCTACCGTTTAGAGATGTGAACCCTATGATGGCTTGGCGAGTACTATCAGTACTTTGCTATTGGATGAGCATGTATTTGAGGGGAGGTAGAGTAGGCAATAAGCTACGAACTACGCTGCTGGTGAAATCCAAATTATGAGACAGTTTCCCAATCAATCCCCGTGCAGATCCGCTGCATGTCTTTAAACTAGATTTTAGCAGGCAGGTACATCAATTTATCACATATAAACACTTCGAATGGTCAAGTCAGGATGTGTTGTATTTCCATACAAAATTTATTTTAATGGTGCTCTATGAATCAAGAAACCATGTCAAAATCGGAGCGTCTCTTCTGCAAGCAATTGTATAAAGTTTATATCGCGTTCATCAACTAATTTTACGCATGTCAACAACCTGCAATCAAAAACCAGCAAAGTTTTCATTGTGTTAAAAACATAAGTTGGTTAAGGAAGTCAATTCGCAATTCGAAGGCGCAACTAACATTCGTATCTATTCCTCGAACTACTAAAGTTTATACACATGTAAATCTACTAAAAACTTTACCAATCATCAGTGCATGAAACCTCTCCATTCAAGGGATATACCCTATGAGTTCAGAGCTAGCATTGTGCAATAGAAACTTATTCATCCATGAACTACGCGGTGAAGTTGCTCGCCTTAAGGGATTAGGTTCTCTTGTTGTTTTGATGCAAAAAGTTCTACTTTTTCCCAAAGGTGAACTCAACTGTTCTATGTAGGTGCACCTATATACATCTGAACTTGCACCTGGTTCTGTACATACTCGTATGTTACTTTGCCTTCGCCTTCTCCTTCACCTGCGTCGGGATGATGCGTTTTGTTTTCGAGAGCAATGGGATATTGGTATCCGTAGTTTTCTATCCATGTTTACAAAGTACATACACACATTCTAGATGACAGCAGTTTTCCAATTTGCATTATCGCACTCGGGAGTTTAAATCCATCGGATGGATCAAATGCAAAAGCTGGCATTATTTCGTGATGCAATAAGCTAAAATCATTTCTTTAAAATCACGTATCTTGCCTTTTTCAATCTGACTTCGGATGATGGGGTGATGCCTTTCACTGAAAACTACAACCCTTGCACTATTCATTTAAACTTGGCAGACTATTGTAGGTAAAGGGTGGTTACATGAAATGAAACAGGGTAACAGGGAAAAGTTTAAGCTCACACTACTTGGATGAATGACTGAAGTTGATTTAATATAATATGTAAGATAAACAAGATTGAAGGAAGCTAACCTATTTTTTCATGTCCTGGTGCTGACATGTGTGTTTTATGTTTTACACTACAGATACCGTCTCCAGAGTAGATCTTACTTTGTAAGTTTTTCAAAGGATACAACTTTTGTGTATGGTGTTTGGGCAAATATTTTATTCTTGTAGTACTAGACAGCAACAGAAAAAAAGTTATGCTGGGAATTAATAGTGCCGATTTTTGTTCGTTAATAAGTTGTCGAATCTTGTAGGTTTTCTGATAATTTATTGGCTTGAGGTATCATTTTGGAAATATGCCTGATCTGACATTCTGACAAATTGTACGTCATTCCGGAGAGAATATCTCAAGCCCGTCATTCCAAGATATACACTTGCTATGTTGTGGAAAAGAGCTTGCAAGCCAGAGGTCCTAAAGTTCTGAAAATATCCTAACTTCTATTCAATAAAGTTGAAGAATATAATATAGAGGCCTGATACTCGTCTCAACAACAAACAACACGTGGTTTTATTATCAGTAATTTGGGAGATCCGAACTAATATATTTTCAAGCTGGTTGATTGACATTAAATTATGGAGAAAAAAGGGAAAATCAGGATCAGCCTGTTACACAAGATCAAAGAGCAACTACTGATGAAATGACTTGTGAAATTAGAAATATTGTATAAGACAAGTTCCAGAAGAAACATAAGTCAAATTTTAATTGACTATGTGTCCAACGTAGTAGCTATGGTTGAATGAGTTAGTCCTAAATGACGTACAGGAGTTGGCAGGTGTTACTTCAAACTAATCCAACTAACCTCTTCAAGTAAAAGTCGCCATCTCCTCTACTTTCCTGGGGTGGTTTCAGGGTGGCAAGATTCTAATTTCTATCAATGACTTAGCTTTGAAGATGTCTTGATGAATCTTGTGCTAGGACATAGGACATGCAAAGGTTGTTCTTCAGGTCGACTGAATTTTTTCCAGTGACTTGGTTCGAGGAAAATTGCTGTGTCACTTCATTTTTGGCTACTATGCTGTGGTGCCAGTTGACACTGTCTTGCATTTAAGTCACCTTGTGCATCTTGAACTAGAGCTTTAAATCCCACGATTTACATGTATTTACCATATAAATTCCTTAGACATATTGGAAATTTCAAAATGCTCAACATTTACAAGACAATGTATTGCATTAACCTTTCCTTTGACATTGCGGGCCACAGTAACATCATGACCAACATATAAACGTAACACCACGCATTCGCAGAAGGAAATAAGTCTGTTGAGGACAGAACTGGAATAGCTCCATAGCGTTCTTCTCGAAAGACGCTGTCATAGGCGGCCTTAAATTGATGGTGATGCGTATCGATCCAAGAATTGGGAGAAAAAGAATATTTGGTCAATTCCACTTTGAAACCGCACTGCTCAGGTGGTGGTGGTGGTTTCACAAGATTTAATTTTTTTTTAAAATTGCAAACTTGTAATATTTTAAAGCGTGTTCGTTTATATGACTACCTATCAAAACCCTCATTTTCTTACCCTGTCCACCATACACCTGTGCAAGGATTGCTTTTCGATGATTTGGAAAAGAGATTTGAGTTTTCGAACAGGTTGCTGGAGCGGAGCTTGGATAACAATTTACAAGAGATTGGATCACAAATTTTCATAATCTTCATACATGGGCTGAGGACAATCCATATACAAGGAGACATAAATTATTTTTACACAAATTCAGAGTCAATATGTGGGCTGGTGTAATGGGAAGCAAGTAAATCGGCCGGTTCAAACTACCAGATTAGATTAGATTTTTATTTGATAATCAATCATAAAAATCAAAAAAAGCCTGGCTTTCCTGCCGTCTGCCTGGTTGACAAAACATAATTTTTTACGCATATAATACTTTGAAAATGTAATACTGCATCAATATAAAAGCTATAATTACTTTATCTTGAAATACAAAACTTAGTAAAATAGGATTCTTGAAATTTAAAAACGTTCGATTATTATACGGTCCCTATAGATTAGAGCCAGATTGCGGTATTGGTATAGTTTTTCAACTTCGATTTTGTTTAACAGAGATATTACTTCATTTTCCGTCAAAAAACTGGATCGCAAAGAGTTCCTTCTTATTTCCCTTAAAATAGGACATTCCCCCCTTTTTTAATTGATAGGTATTTGCACACCAATTCAGTTTGTTATCTATTGTATTTAAGCCCAAATACTTAAAAACAGATACAATTTCAATGGGAAAGCATTTTAAAGAACAACTTACGATCTCATTGAAGGTTGTTCGGCCTCTGTTCGCATTACAAGTATCACTATTAAAACACATATTATTGCAATCAAAACTATGAAAAATTAAATTCGGAGATTGAAAATAGCAAGAGAATACATTGAAAAACATTAGTTTAGTTTTGTCACTTATAACAAGCTTATGCATGCCAAACCAGTGCCTTAGGATTTCCAGATCATGGTTAATATCTGCTACCAAGTCCAATACAGAATTACTGGAGAAAGAACATCAAGTGTCATCAGCAAACCCAGTTTTTTTGACTCTTAAGATCAAGGCTAAAAATTGAGTTGATAAATATTATAAACAAAATGGGACCCAATACAGACCCCTATGGGATACCGATTAGAATGTCCAGGCACTCACTAAACACGTTACCTATCTTAACTCGTTGCTTCCTATCCTTAACGTATTTTTTTTTTTTTTTTTTTTTTTCCGGCGAGGGCAGGTGAAAATCTTCCATCAGACACTATGAGGATCAGAAGCGCGTGCTCATAGTAGTGAGAGATTCTTACTCACTAAAAACACCTCCCTTCATTGTTGATTTTAATACCGCAACTAAGTAGAACTTATCAAGCAGTTTTTATTTCATAAGTTAGTCACGATTGGTAGGACACTTTCCAATGGAAGACCCTACATATTCCGCTTTCTTAATGCGGTTTCAATTTATCGCGCAAGGTCCAACGGTTTAGTTCGTTGAAGACGGCGTAGTATGTTTCGTTCGTCCAAGACTTCTAGGACTGTATTGTTGATATGGCCGCTTAACCGGACTTTATGTTTTCGTGCGCAGTTCCTGACTTCATCTTCCACGAAAGGAACTCCGAGGTCTCGATGCAGGTCATTATTTCTTATAAACCATGGGGCACGCACAAATTGTCGTAGCACTTTATTTTCAAAAGTTTGTATTATATTTACATTTGATTTCTTATTACAACCCCAGAGTTGTACACCATAGGTCCACACCGGCTTTAGCACTTGCTTATAAAGAAGCAGCTTGTTTTCTAAGCTTAGCTTGGAATATTTACCAAGTAGCCAGTACATTTCTCTGTATTTGGCCTCTAGTTCTTTTCGTTTCTTTCTAACATGCGTTTTCCATTTAAGCTTCGCGTCAAGTGTCATTCCCAAATACTTAGCCTCGTTTGCAAAGGGGATACACACCGAGTTTATAGAAATGGGCAAGTGATTTATCTTTCTGTAGGTGAAGTCAACATGTACAGATTTTGTCTCATTAAGGGTAATTCGCCAGACCTTTGTCCACTCGTAGACTTTATTTAAAGCAGTCTGAAGTTTCGCCGTTGAGTCTTCTATTGATTCTCCAACCGCTAAGATAGCGGTGTCGTCAGCAAAAGTAGCGAGAACAGTATCCTCGACGTGTGGTATATCTCTTGTATATAAAAGGTACAAAAGTGGGCCCAGTACGCTTCCCTGCGGTACTCCGGCTAGGATATCTTTAAATTTCGAAACATCATTGCCGTATCGAACGCGAAAAATTCTATTTTCAAAATAGCTTGTCAATATATTATAAAGCTTTAATGGCAAAATTCGTCGCAGTTTGAACTTCAAACCTTCATGCCATACTTTGTCAAAAGCTTGTGAGACGTCAAGAAATACGCTCGAACAAATCTTTTTTTCTTCCAGGGATCTTTCAATTACATCAGTAATTCTATGCACCTGATCAATTGTTGAATGCTTAGTCCGAAATCCAAATTGATGGCTGGGAATAAGATTTTGGTTTTCGATAATTGGGAGAAGACGTTTTAGCAAAATCCTCTCAAAGATTTTCGACAGGATCGGTAGAAGAGAAATGGGTCTGTATGATTTTTTATCGTTTGGAGGTTTTCCTGGTTTTAGTACCATAATGACTTCTGCAACTTTCCACTGGCTTGGCACGTATTCAAACCTCAGAGCCGCGTTAATAATGTGTAAGAGCTTTATAAGTGCTTTTTGAAGTAGCATTTTCAGAACTTCTCCGGTAATAAGGTCATACCCCGGAGCCTTCTTTGGTTTTAATTTCCTTATTACAGTTTTGATTTCAGCAAGAGTTGCATTTGTCATTACAAAATTACTATATGCTATTTCTAAAGAACTGGTGCCGGGTGCCAGTGTCGGGCCGTCGGAGGGCTTGAAAATTTGTTCAAGATAGTCGGCAAAAACCTCCGCTTTTTCCTTATCCCCCTTAGCCCATTCGTTATTGCCGACCTTGATTGGTGGCGCGGGGATTTTGGGCCTTTTGAAGCATTTTAAAGCTTTCCAAAGCGAGTAGTTTGTTTCTTTTCCTGCCGTCAGGTTTTGAACATATGTATTTACTTCGGAATTTCTGTAACTTTTAAGAGTCTCCTTGAGCAGATTACAGAGCCTGTTTAAGCGTGTTTTATCCTGCGGCGCTCGAGTTGTTTGCCATCTTTTGCGAGCTTTTCTTTTTTCTCTTATCATATCTTTTACCTCAGGCGGGTAGTTTAAGTTACGTTTAGCCGTGTTTTTTCGTTGACAAGGTGTATTGTTAAACGCAGCACATTGGACTATTTCAACGAAAGAATCCACTTCGATTTCGAGTTCAAGTGCTGCTTTAAGTGAAACGTCTAGTTCTAGGTTATTATTAATCTCATTTCTGAATCCTTCCCAATTAGTATTTCGTCCAGTTAGTCTTAATGGTCCTTGCTTTTTAATAAACGTGTCGTTCATTGTCAGTATGACTGGAGAATGATTGGAGGAAAGATCGAAGCTTTCATCAACGTTTATATCCGAGTTACGAATTCCTTAACGTATGAAGCAAACCATTTCAGTGTAAAAGCTCTAAAGCCAGCCTTTTTCAAGTTTGTTCAGTAACAGAGCGTGATCTACTGTGTCAAAGGCCTTTGTGATATCAATGAAAAGTGCCGCAGTAGTATGTCTCTTGTTAAAACTCTCATAGATATGACTACAAAAGTTTAAAAGCGCATCTTCCGTTGACTTTCCCGCTCTAAAGCTGTATTGGTTGTTGCTCAGAAACGAACATCTCTCTAGAAATGTGATAATTCTGACTTTCATTACTTTTTTGAACAGTTTGGAGAAAACCGGAAGGAGGGAAATAGGCCTATAATTATTAAGATTCTTCGAGCCTTAGCAATCTGAAGGCTGTTCGGAAAAATACCACAATACACGCTTAGGTTAAAGATATGTGCTAAGACGTCCACAATGTTTAAAGAAATGCTCTTAAGAATGAAATTTGAATAGCTATTTTGGGTAAATGAATTCGATTTTTTAAGTAACAATATATTTTTGTGTAACTCCAAGGAAGATATAGCCTCGAAGAAAAAGCTATTATGGGAGGCGCTATCCTGGATGCAACAGTATTGGCTACAAAATTTGTTCGAGGAGGTAAAACCCGCCTTTGTAAGAGTATCAGTGGCAAGACTTATAAGAAATTCTTTAAAATTATTGGCCATTTCAAGGGGGGAATCGATGTTTCTGTCCTCGTATATGATGCATAATGGCGCGTCCAAGGACACGTTTTTAGAAAAAAATTGGTTAACAATTCCCCATTCCTTTTTGGGATTCCCTTTGGCTTGATGAAATTTATCAATGTAGAAGCTCTCTTTACATAGAAGAACCTCAGAGACAACTTCTTTGCAAACTTTTTCATAAGCCTTGCGAATCCTTACATTATTGGGTTGAATTTTACATTTGGAACATAATTTATTTTTCCTCTTTATTTTTTTTAATAAATAGTTTGTCATCCAAGGCTTAAGTTTCTTTTAGTTTTTGTTTTATAAGCTAAATATGTAGCTTTTTAAAATAAGCTTAATAGTTTTGATTAGTATTAGTATTAATAGGATTGAAGTTTCATAAGACGACAGTGAAATTCTCAACGCTGAGGTAAGTTTTTACTTTAAAAATATTTAAACTAAACATCAAAGAGAAAGTTGGCTAGTGTGGTCAGCTCAGATCGGCTAATATGGTATAGTGTACCACACAAGACGACACTGTTGCTTGATTTAGTTTTTAAAAATTTTAACTTTTATCATTTTTAGATAGCAATGCCTAAGAAAGAGAAATTAGAAAATGCGAAAGAGCTGATATAGAGGAAGCCATTAAAGCGGTAAGGGATGGAGATATGGGCTTATTGCTCGCTTCTAAAACATTTTAAGTACCGTATACGGCGCTGCAGGATATGGCTAGAAGTGTACAAACCATTGCACAGCTTTTTTAAGCAAATTGGGCCGAAGACCAGTTATTAATGAAGCTCTTCAAAATCAGCTTATGCGCTAGATATAGAAGCTCAATTCTGGAGCCTTAAAAGACGCGATATGTGAATGTGTTAGCTAAAGTGAATAAAATGCCTAACGCATTTTCAATTTTAAGTGAGTCCGCTGGGAAAGATTGGTTCTATAGCTTTTGCTGAAGACATAAAGAAAAGATAAGTTCACGTGCGCTGACAGGTACATCATCAGATCGAGCTAAAAGGTTTGGTCGCAAGAACGAGGACGCATCTTATAACTTGCTTGAACAGGAATACGACAAATTTAACTATTTTGGAACGTGGATGAAACGGGGCTCAGCTGTGTTCAATCCAAGCAACGTAAATTAAAGAGACAAATAGGTGCTATGACATCGACTGAGCGTGGGCTCTTATAGCAGTTGTAAACTGCACGAGCGCAGGTGGAAATTTCGTCCCACCATACTTTATATTTCCCAGAAAAAATCAACACCCTCTTCTTATGAAGGAAGCTCCTCCTGGCGACAAATCTTCATGTCATATATCGGGATGGATTCAACTGACCATATTCATTATGTAGATTGGCTCCAACTTTTTTTTTCGTACGTAAAATCATCCTCAAGAGCAGAACCAGCTCGCCAAATTTTGGATGGACACTACAGTCACACCCGAAATATTGAAGTGTTCAATCTCGCAAGGGATAACGCAGTAGTGATTACATCATTACCACCAAATTCAACCAGTAAAATGCAGCCGTTAGGTAAGCCATTCATGGGTCTATTGAAAGTGTATTATAACGATGAAATAAGACGTTTTTCACGTGAAAGTGGACGGAAAGTAACGCAGTATGATTTAGTAGGACTTTTCTCGAAAGTATACTTAAAGGCACAAACATGCCAGATTGCCATTAATGGATTTAAATGTACTGTAATTTATCCGGTTGATAAAAACCTATTTACAGAAGCAGATTTCATTGCTTCGGGAAATGAAAAAGAAGAAGCGCCTTCCACACAGAGCATCGAAATCGTCTTACCACCCTTTCGATTCTGAACTTCAAAGCTTCAAATCTTCGGTACAACAAGTCCACAAACAGGCTACCTCCCTCAGATTAAGTTACACCATGGGAAATATTCCCACCGCCACCGATAAAACAACAACTAAGCAATCGTAGAGGAAGAAAGACGACTTCAACTGTTTTGACAACTTCGCCATACAAAAATAAATTGATGAAAAGTATTGCGGCAATAAACAAGAAAAGGCCTGTTGAGAAGAAAGAAAACAACATCGAAACCAAAATTATCAAAACAAGAGAGCTTAGAGCTTTGTGAAGCCGTGATTCTGCCGACACTTTTAGAACACGTCAAAGCTGCTCATGGTATGCCATTGGTGAGGGTTTATGAGTGGCCAGGCTCCACAATCACCCTAGCCTGGAAAAGTGGACCTCCGAGTAAGTGGAACACTTTTGTCGCTAAAAGGGTAGCAGAATTTCAGCGACTCACCAACATCAACGATTGAAGACAAATACCAACAGAATACTACTCTTCTGACTTAGCCTGGCGAGGTGAGCATTCTTAAGGAATCGCTGGAAGTATGAGGAACCGAAGCAACCAGACAGTTTCGACTCAGAAGAGGAGGCAAAGAAAATGAAATCGCACCATGTCATGACTCATGATACGAACGAGATACTAAAGGTGGTACAAAAATTCTCAACACTTTCGAAGTTGGTTCGGGTCTTGGCGTGCCGTTTGCGATTTTTGTAAAACTGCGGAGCGGAATCTAAATCAAAACAAACAGGAGTTTTTCAATCAGAATGTTCTCAGCAGAATTGGAGGAACTTGAAGGCGACACGAAACCAAAATAATTAAAGTCACTTAATGCATTCTTGGACGGACATGGTATCATACGCTTAGACGGCTGACCTCTAAATGGCGTCGTTCTCCAGATCAATCTCTTCCATATGATTCATGGTAAGATACTCCATGATACATCGACTGTATTCAGTTCGGAGCTTCTCATCTATTTCCAAACCTCGTTCTAGATACGCGAATCGTTTCTGCATGATTTCCTGGGTATGCCCTAAAGCTGGGCGTTTCCCTCCCTATCTGTGTGATAAAAGGTAGTTAGCATTCGATTTCTTCCTTCGATGGTTGAATTGAAAACGGAGCCTCTTTCATCTCCCAAAAGGTACACATCTGCGCGTCAAGATCCTTCTTTAAGGCCTTCGAGGAATTTCAGTAACTTTTCCCAGTAATAGCCATCCAAGTAGGGTTTTCTGTGCGATGGCTGCTTCAACTTCAGCACTCTGGATGATATCTGGAATAATAACTTCTAAATAGACGCCGGCACCGAAAAGAAGGTCCCTTGTTGCAGGAACATGAAAAGATGGGCCTGCTAGGTGCAGAGAAATAACTTCACGAGCAATAACTCACATGGGAAGTAACTTCCTCGAATGGGAAATTAGTTCACTTTTTTATGAGAAGTTATTTCCAACTGAAAGTGGGCCGGAAGACGTCCAGTCAACGACTTAAAAACATACGCTCTGACATACCTTTGAATGCCGAATCCATCGACATGTATGCCTTTTTTACTTCTTAAAATATTTACTTAATAAATTTTCTGAAATTTTGTGAAATATTTATCTTTGCAAAATTTCCTAAAAATTATGTTTAGAAACTTTGTAAGTACGATCAACAGATTGAATCACTCATAAAATCGCTTAGATATTTTTATATGGTCCTGAGAAGGACCTTTTTGGAAAGTTTTTTGGAATGTTTACAGCAATTGTTCGAAATGCCTTCCTTCCATTTGAATACATTTTCGGGTGAGTTTAACCATTTCGGATGGCAGATCAACGGTCATCCAAATTATTTTTATCTCTTCTGAAGCTACGCTAATATTTTCTTGGAGCTCTACCAGACTCGACATTTCTCTAAAATAAACTTTTCTTTCATAGCACCACAGAAGAAAAAAATCCACAAGTGTTAGGTCAGAAGATCTGAGTGGCCAAGGGTTGGGACCAAGGTATGGTTGAGGAACGAAGTTACCCCACTGCTACTGTGACAACGTGCTCCATCTTGTTGAAAGAACATCGCCCTTCTCTGAACAAGAGGAACATCTTCAAGGAGCCCCGGCAATCGTTCTCTAAGGAATTGCAGGTAGTAATGGGAATTAATTGATTGCGGAAGAACGTGCGGGTGTACTAAAGTGTTTCTTATTAATCCAGCCCAAACATTTACGCTAAACCTCCTTTAAAATAAACAACACATTTTGAAGAATTTGTTTACAATAATTAAATTCTTATCTTTGAAAGGATGTTGTGCGTATTATATGGGGATTGGAGTCTGACCAATGGTGCAAATTATGGTGGTTTGTAACCCCATCTCTTATAAACTGCGTTTCGTCAGTCCACAGAATGTTCTTGTGGAATTGCCCGCCTTCTGCATGTTTGCGGAGTAGCCATTGGCAAAATTCCACTCTTCTTTGCTCATCACCTGGTAGTAAATCCTGTACCGGTGTCAAATGGAAAGGGTGTAATCTATTTCTCTGTAGAGCCCTGTGAATTCTGGTTCTGGGAAGTTCCAACTGCACAGCTAGTTTATAGACGCTGTCTGAAGGCTGAACTTCCACAGCACGCAAAATCCCATCCCCAACTTCTGCCACCGCTGTGTCTGAACGTCCTTCTCTTTTTTTTGGTGCAGTTGACCGGTATCAATGAGGCGCTGATACGTATTAGCGAATAGCCGGATGCACGGTGTTCTACGATTTGGGTATAATCGTTGGTACTCCAATCTTGGCAACGAGGCGTTTCCATTGCAGAACCCGTATACAAACACTATTTCCGCAAATTTACGTTTTGAATACATTTTGTGGAGATCAATTTATCAATCGGCTTCACTTACAGAGTAAAATGTCGATTGTAGATCAGTTGAAACAATGTCAAATTGAGGAAAAAGATTAACAAAGAATTATTCTTTGTTACGAGTTTTTGTTCCTATTCGACAATTAATTGTTAACTGCATTGCTCTTAGGTACGTTAGTTTATTATTCTTACTTAATTTTGTTTGAGCGTTTTTCTTTGACGAAAAATGACTTTTACTACAAAATGTGTTGATCGTACTTACAAAGTTTCTAAACATAGTTTTTAGGAAATTTTGCAGGGATAAAAATTTGATAAAATTTCAGAAAATTTATTAAGTAAAAATTGTAAGAAAAATTCATTTTAAGTAATAAAATGGAACAGCAAATTTTCATAATTTTGAGTTTAAAGAGCCATAACTTTTTTGTTGCTGCACAGATGTACCCAAAGCATTTAAGACTTATACACAATACTAAATTATCTTTCCAAAATATTTATTTGTATAAAATTATTATTAATGCTGATTAAAAGAAAAAACGTTTTTAGTTTTCTGAATTTCGGTTGCACTGAGAGAAACGGTAAGTGAAATAATTAGTTTTTTTTAATCATAAAAGCTTGAAGGCATAGAACATGGAAAGGCTAAAATATGTGACAGGGTGAATCGACCCAGACAGACGAATGTGCTTGGTTGTCCGACTTCTGTGTCTTCAACTATTCCAGCATCCTTTTCTGACTAATGTTTTATTTTAGTTCATAACATGCCACCAACGAAAAACAGGAATTCATCTTGGAGATCCTCTGGTTCTCTTCGTAAAAGTTGCACACCGCAGAGAGAGAAGTGATCAACGTCACCGCAGGCTACAAAATGAAGCAAACCGAATGTCTAACATACGAAGTATTAGAAATAGCGAGATAAAGAATCGGCCATATAGTGTAAGACAGTGGTACCAAAGCGCTTTTAATTATGACAGCGTCCATGAATGTGAGTCGAAAAAATTTTTAGAAATTGGCCCCGTGTCTAAATTGTGTCTTCATTGCTGTGAAAAAAAATTCGAAAGAGAACAATCAGACCTGTGTTTCTCCAATGAAATAATTAAACTGAGTATACACCAAGAACCACCACTGATCTTAGAAGATCTACTTGAAGGTACAATATCTCAATCCAAACTTTTTTTTTGCATTCGAAAACACAACTCGGCATTTCAAATGATCTTTTGGAGTTAACGTCATTACAGAAAGCGGATTCATGCCAACTTTTAAGGTACAGAGGCAAGTGTATCACAGATTTGGACCCCTCCAACCACTACCAGTTAATGAGCTTAAATACTTACAAATCTATTTTATTAACGACAAAAAGCAACAAGCACAGAATAGATGTGGTAGCCAGCAAGGAACTAGATTAGACATTATTTTGAAACTACAAGCAATTCTGCACGTAACAAATAGCTACATTCAAAGTTTCAAGTATGCTTTGGAACACTTATCTGTAAAGCAGTATACAGTTATTATTGATGCTGACAAGAGACCTTCTGGGGAGCATGTTCAACGTTTTAATGCTCCTGAATGCAATGAAGTTGCTTACCTATATATACATATAAAAAAACAAATAAAACAAAACTGAAATATCATATAATCACTTAATTCCATATTCAAATATGGATTCTGAAAATACATATAACATATATACATATCTGCATTCAAGTATCAAACACTTCATGCACATATGTATGCATCTATTAAAGGACCCAGCAAAGCGGGTACATCCAGCTAGTCAATATTATACTATATGCATTACGAAAACTTTAATACTTTTACTTATTTTAAATTATGTTCAACGCCGAGAAGGCATTGTTTTATGATTTTTTTTTTGTTTGTTTTTTGTTTTATATAATTGGTTAATTGATTTAAGAATATTTGTTATGCTGCGTAATTGAAGTTATTTCATTTGTTTCATTTAAGGCGATATTTCGGGTAATCTGGTATTGGTATCCTATATCCATGTATACCACATTACCCACCCTTTTTCAGAAATACCAATTCGATTTCCAATTATCTGAGTTTCATAACATGAGCAGGATAAGAAAGCTAATGCTTCACTTTACAAGTATCCACAATTTTCTTAAAATTGGCAGAAAACTTTGCTTACTATAATCCGAAAAGTAACATGTATACCACAATAGTCGATCTTACTCAAATCGTTGGATAGGAAGAAATGGACCAGCTTGCTGGCCTGCAAGATCTCCTGACCTAGCAGTATTGAATTTTTTTTTTTATTGAGAAGAATGTCAGAACTTGTTTATTCAACCGCAATAGCAACTTTAAGTGAAATGGAAGGGAGTATTTTCGAAGCGAGGCAGCAGTTGGCATCAATAAACATTCGCAATGTATACCAAAACCGGGCTTTAACATGGAGGACATTTTGAGCACCTATTATAACTG
Source organism: Volucella zonaria (assembly GCA_963966105.1). NCBI lineage: Eukaryota > Metazoa > Arthropoda > Insecta > Diptera > Syrphidae > Volucella > Volucella zonaria. Next base: position 253,074,529 of record OZ014530.1, on the reverse strand, counting down.
TTTAGTATACACATAAAATAAAAAAAATATCTAAAACCACACAAAATCATTTTTTACTCCTAGCCTTTGGGGCTTAAATCAAAAAAAACCCTTTTTATTTAATTTTACTTGAAACAGGTTTCCCTAAAATCTATGGGCTTTTCGAATTTGTTGGTGACTTTTTTTTTATTATTGTTACGTTCATAAGAAAACAATAGCAAAATGTTGTATTTATTACGCATTTTCTGGATAAAAGTGACCTCAAAGTCAAAAATTAGCATGGGCAAGAAAAGTAGAACAGGCTTAGAAATTGGATATCAACTTTATTTAAACGCAGTTACAAAGGCTTGTATTTCTTCTAAAAATAAAGTCCTAAACGAAATGTCTACCTTTGTATTGACAGCAATTTCCGTTAACATGGGTCAGGGTACATCAAAGTAAGCCTTTCTTAAATCCTCGATAACAAATGTCAACATTGGAGATAGATCCTTACTATAGAAGAAATTTTTTCTTAGAATATACCCAAGAATCATTTCCTAAATTATCCTTGATGAATTAGGAGACGAACTGTATACACCCCGTACTCTAAGATGAAAAGAGAACTGTAAAAACAAATAAAGGAGACAGATTAGATAGAGAAAGGATTGGCGGCAGTTTAAAAAAAATAAAATCTTGTGGCATGGCCATTTAATTTAATCAAATAAAACCATTAAAAAAATAAAAGAACAAACAAAATTGCTCAATCAAGGTTTTTTTATTTATCCTTTACAGTACTCGGACATGTACTATATCATCAGGGTTTTGACCATATGACTTGCAGCTATGTCAGACCGCGTTGATTGATGAAAGTGAAAATTTGATATGATAAGATTTCCTCTAAAACTTTTGCCTGACATGGTAAGATTTGTATCGGTCGGAAATCGGTAGAGGGGGAGGGTTGAGGCTTTTTCGGAACAGGAATGACTTTAGCCAATTTCCAGCTATCAAGAAAATTTATGATTTGTGTGACTGCATTTAAGATTTGAGGTAGAATTGTCTTTATAAATCTACTAGATACGAACTTAAATTTCGTACTGTATGGACTACAGGTTGACACCCCTAACTTACATGAGTGTGGCATATTTGTCGGAGTAGAAGGCAAGATACGAGTATACCTTGCCAGCGTCTACTGCAAGTTCGGTGAGGAAATCGAGCCGTACATCCGATACATGGAGGAAGTGCGTATGCTCGTTGGGAGCGACCCCCTCATCCTCGGCGTTGACGCTAATGCGATTTCCCCTCTGTGGCATAGCAAGATGTTCATACATTCGTCTGGGTATCGTAGCTCCCCACGGGGTGTGGCGCTTAGTGAATGGGCTGTATCTAAAGATATTCACCCTCTCAGTCGACCGAGTGAGTAGTTTACTTTTGCTGGGCCTGGAGGAAGTAGCGACATCGATGTCACATTTGCAAACGGATCCGCTGTTTGGGCGGTTTCTCTTAGCTGGAATATATCCGAGAGTATAAGTAACCACAACTGGATTCAAGTTGAGGTCAATAACGAGGAGGCGGCTAGGACGGATAGGTATTATAGGAGATGGTGTACTTGGGAAGCTGATTGGAATGTATACGGCTCCCATATGCTTGCAGAGGTTACTTCGATACCCCTTCAGGTATATGTAGAGCTGAGCATCGATCAGCAGATCGAGTACATCAATGAGTGTATGTGGCGTGTCAACGACAATCTCTTTGAGAGAAACCGTAAAGTTAATCTCAAAAGAGTGACGTGGTGGACACGCAGTCTGAATGTTAAACGGCGGAACGTGCGAAAACTGAGGAAGAAATTCCAAAGTGCTCGTTCTAGCAATGCTGAAAACTTGAGTCAGTTGGGTTCCGCATTTCGGCGGTGCCGCGATGAGTAGAAGAGACTGATTGTAGTAGCTAAGGAAGAAAATTGGAGGAGACTCAAATAGGGACTACTCTTGAGGAAAACTCTACAAAATCTGTACAGCAAACAAAAAGCAAGAGGTCGAAGTCATACGAGCTGAGCCCCCTTTGGCTGAGTCAGCAGCATATTCAGAGCTCCGAATTGAGAAAGTGGAACACGGTGTTTCACTTTTACGTTCAAGAAGGTCTCCCGGGCTAGATGGAATGACCAGCGAAATGGTGAAAACCATTTGGAAGGTCGTTTCTGAATATCTAGACGGCACATACTGCAGATGTATTGAAATTAGCTATTTTCGGATGGGTTGGAAGAGGACAAAAGTGGTCATTCTCCTGAAGTCTCCTGATAAGATAAGGACTAATCCTGAATCTTATCGGGGCATCAGCCTGCTTGCGATACTTGAAAAAGTGTTAGAAAGGATTATGGTGGAAAGACTTATGGATAATTTGACCGAACCGGTGTCTCCATTCCAATTGGGGTTCAAGAAAGGCATTTCCATTGAGGACGCTTGCTCTTATGTCAAAGACAGCGTCCGATCAAGCAAGACCAAATATGTGTTAGGCATCCTTATAGATTTTAAAGGTGCCTTTGACCACCTCAGTTGGGGAAGTATTTTTCGAAGGCTGCATGACATTGGCTGCCAGGAAATTGAGCTTTAAAAAAACTACTTTTCTGGCAGAAGTGCGTACGTTAAGAATAACGGCTCAAGTGAGACTGCTTACACTCTGCGCATATACGGACGACCTTTTACTCATTTTCTAAGCACGGGAAACACGGTTCTCCGGCATGTAGAGAACTGGAGCAGCAGTGCTGGCATTTCCGTTTCCCAAAATAAGATGGTAATGATGTTGCTCAAGTGCAAGTCATTAATAAGGCAACCTCCCCAAATCAAGTTGTATGGCGATACGCTGAGATCTGTGACACGAGTCAAGTGTCTGGGTATAACCATGAAAGAGAGATTAAACTGCTTACCACATTTGGAAAGAATCCATGACAAACTCACAACTGTCGTGGAGCAGGTAAGGCGTATTATGCGATCTGACTGGGGGCTCAGTAGGCGTCCCGTGCGCATCATATATGGTGGAATTTTTGTTGCCTGTGCAACATTTGGGGTATCAGTGTGGTGCGACGTAGTCACGACTGTGAGCGGTCGCAGAAAGATTCTCTCTTGCCAAAGAGTGGCCTTGCTTGGTTGTTTGCCTATTTGCACTGTCTCCATGGAAGCACTTCAGGTTCTTATGGGAGTGCCTCCTCTCGGCTTGGAATCGCCTCCATTCCGATATGGAATAGCCGAATTGGCTGACATTGAAGTCAACCGGATGTCCTTACGGAAGCGCAAGGCCTGTCTTGACGAATGTGTCACATCTAGATGGCAATTTAGATGGGACGATAGCGTTAACGGTAGGGTAACTTACCGCTTCTTGAAGGATGTCTTGTTCATGCGGGAGCGGCCGGAGCTAATGTTTAATATCAACTTGGGTTTTCTTCTTACTGGACATGGTTCCTTTAATGCATTCCTGCATAAGAGGGCCCTTAGCCAGATGGAAGGCTGCTCGCGTGGTGCTTATTTTGAAGACTGGGTGCACATTCTGTGTGAATGTCCTTGTATGATGATGTCAGGGATCTTCAAGCTATGGGCGTAGGTTTTGAAGACGGTGTTTGCGACATTGGCAGCGCTCTAGCTGACAATACGCAAATAGCAAGGATTCAGGACCATTCAAAAATAGTTTCTTCTGGACGTCGATATAGGAGGCTAATCTCTGAAAATTAGTAAGGATGGTTAAAGGCGGGCAGTCCTGGTGCCCCACAGAGCTCGACTGGAGGCTATATTCTGGTACCACGGGGGGTCAGGAGCCCCCGGAATTATGGTTCCGGCCTAAACTAGGAGTTGGCCCCCATGTGGGAATATCGTGGTGGCTGTATGTTTGTACCCAAAATCGCGGGGAGAGTAGATCGGCTGGAACTCTGAAACCTCATGGTTGAGAGTAGGTTGTAGTACTACGGCTTGTGCGCAACCATTTCATGGCTATGGAACCAATCGGTCTGCTCGTTGTAGAGTCGCACAGTAACCGGAGTTCGTGCCTTATACACGACTTCTAGTAGGTACTGGAGGTGGTTTTAATACAATCCAAAGGGCGTTGATTGATGCATTGTATTAATTCCGATATGAGCATAGGCGATCTGTGGAATAAGGCCTACTCGGCAGATGTTCACGTAAAGTACAAGAGACTATCTGTATTGACTATATCTGTTTCGGAAACAACATCAATAAGTCGAAAAAAAAGTCGAAAGTGAGGTCTTTATTGAGGATGGTACTTGGTTTATTTATAGCATTAGAGGTTATTACGTTTCTGAGGTCATTTAAATTGCGGATGTGATCAATTGTTGCTTGGCTTCAAACACCGATTGAGGGCAGATTGCTCCATAGTTTTTTTAGGTGTTTTCAGGTCTCAGTTCTGATAAAAAATATATTCTTATACCACTTCTTGTAATAATGATTGAATAATTACGAGATTGACAATATTTCTCCCAATTGCAACTCTTTTGACTTATTTTTCATATAGCGTATAGCTTATTCGGAATTTCTAGCGCATGGTGAACTTCACAATTGGGCCAATGTTATTTGTTGTAACATATTGCAAATAGTTTTTCAGGAACATACCTATCAAAGAGTTTTGAAATAATGGAATCATTAGCAACTAATTAGCTTTGTTATTCATGTTGGGGGCAAAGTAACCATTTTCCCAAAGCAACTGGCTCGCATCAGATCGCAATAAGTCGTTATTAAAGGAGGAAAAAGACTCTGAACTTAACTGTTTTATTGTACATAAGGCCAAAAGTTGGAAACCATAACAACATCAAGTAGGCTAAGTGGATGATTAGGAGTAGCAAACGAGTTGATAACTAAACACTGAGCTCGATGTCAAATCTATTAGCTGGCGATCTTTATTATGCTTTCTTAGAAGATCAGCAATAATCGGCGCTACAAATAATAACGTGTTCATAGAGTGCAGTATACTCTTGGATTGTGGAAAATAATGGATCTGGGGAGGAGCATTATGTAGGATTATACACAACCTGAATAAGACATCTTTTATTGCCATCGGTTACTTCTACCATTCTACCAATAAAAATTCAACGATATTGTGCCCTATCGAGGTATCCGTTCGGAAGAAAATTTTCTCCGATTTCCGTTCGAGGTATCTATTCCGAAACACTCGTCGGACACATCCTCCAATTAAATCTAACGCACATAACCGCAGTGCGATTTGGTGCGATATGGTGCGTTAAGTAAACAATTTTTGACAGCCACACGGCAAATTTTTTCCGAAGTTCACCGACGAAGAATTACTGCGGAAAATTTCAGGAAAAATGGAAATAACTTCAAAATTGTAAGTAATAAAACTAAAAAATTAATAATCTGTTGTAGATTTTGTATTTCAGAAAGAAAACAACGACGAGGGTCCAGTAGGAGCGATTGGTTGGTATGCTATCAACCAAAGTTGATATTGCACGGAATTCAACGGAAGACCACCCGAAGAAGTTGCCTCATTTTGGCAAAATATTGCTCATGAATTAAATGTCTTGGGACCACTGGCGTATGCTTGCTCCCGTAAATATAAGTTTACATGAGAGGGGGTTTACGTTAAAAACAAGAGACTATGTACTCAATACGGGGCCCCCACCCAATAATCAAGGCTTCGCCCATCAATGACGTTGTCTAATAAAGAGCTGGTGCAGGACATATTATTGGTCTTATCGTAAACATCTTCAGATGACGCCACCGAAGGTAGCTGCAATTTGATCAGTTACAAGTTGCCGGTCATAGGTCATGTTGGCGGGAGGACCACTGGTAGTCCTTACCAGAACTTAAATCACTGTACCGTGGAAGTCAGAAGCCCCCCGGATCTCGGTCGGGCCTGACTTGTTGAAGTAGGCCACCTTGTGGAAGAATCATAGTGGCTGTGGCTTAAACCCAAAGTCGCGGGTTTGTAGAGTTGCAATAAGTACTTGGTGGTTCGACCCATACCAAGGGTGGAACTTGTGCCTCCAAAGCAAGTTCTGCTTTGGTATCTCAGGAAGGCAGCAGAGCGATGGCAAGGCGTATCCTTGGATGTACGGGCATCCCGTTAGAAGACGCTATAAAGCATTTAAAAAGGGTAAGCCGATCTCTAGACAATATGTGTTATATAGAAAAATAAAATATAAAAGAAATACAAGAGCACAATGTCGAGATGAGGAATTTAATGAAACGGAAATTAGAACTGAGGTCCGGATTTGGAAAATGAGCTTTCAAGGACGAAAAACCAAACCCAAAATGCTTAAGGATGCTTGAAATTAATAAGCAATGCAATGATAGTTGCATTTAGTATGTAATAAGTTATGGTGATACATGTCCTATTTTTATACGTTAAGCTACGTCCCTAAGCATAGAAAGCTAATATTTTTTTTTAGGTGATACGACTTTTTGTATTTGCCACGAAGGCACGGTTTTTATTTACTCTTTTAAATAAAATCTTTGTGTTATTCAAAATGTATTAATATTTAATTTCTGATTGTAACTGCCTGACTATGATGTGAAGACCTTGGAATTTCATTAAATTGCTCTGAAATGCTATCCATTTTTTCAAAGTTGTCCATGCTCGCAGTCTCTTCTTCTGTAGCATTATGCAGGCATACGAGGGGCGTTCAATATATTCTCGGTATCGATATGAAGGAAAATGCGAATTCAATTTAAATTGTTTTTATTTTTCAATATAATCTCCCCTAACATTAATGCATTTGTTACATCTTGAGATAAGCTTTTTTAAACCCTCAAAAAAATAAATTTCCTCTTTCTCTGCAAAATACCGACTTGAGTTCTTCATCATCCGAAAATCTTTTTCCACGAAGACATTTTTTCAAATCCGGAAACAGGAAATAATCACTAGGGGCAAGGTCTGGACTATAGGGTGGGTGTTGGATTTCTTCGAAACCACAATCTCGCGCAGCAGCCTTGGAAACTCGCGCCGTGTGAACAGGAGCGTTGTCATGAAGAAGCAACACACCCGCTGCGAGTTTACCCCGTCTTTTCTTTTTAATTTCCTCCCGCAAATTATGCAAAGTGGAAGCGTAGGATGTGGCGTTGATGGTTTCACCTTTTTTTTTGTACTCAATGAGCAAGATTCCCTTTGAGTCCCAAAGAACTGTGGCCATGAGCTTCCCGGCAGACGGAGTGACTTTGAACTTCTTCGGGGGGTCTGTTCCTTTTTTATGCCACTGCATGGACTCTTGTTTGCTTTCAGGGTCATAGTGGTGGACCCATGTTTCGTCCCCAGTAACAATTCGATCCATAACACCGTCCGCGTTCTCACTACACATCTCCAAAAGCTCTCTACAGCATGCGATTCTCACTTTTTTCTGAGGCGCTGTGAGCATTAGTGGCACCCACCTTGCACTGACCTTTGAAAGGTTAAGATGGTCATGAAGAATGGTGTGAATGGTACCAATTGAAAGCTTGGTGATCTCTGCCATCATTTTCACCTTTATTCGGGCATCCTCAAGAACAAGTTTTTCGACTTCTTTGATGCTTTCTCCCGTACAAGCAGTAGCCGGGGCGCCGGAGCGGGGGTCGTCTTCAATGCTCTCTCTGCCTCTCTTGAACTCACTTGACCACTTTTGCACAGTTGATAATGAAGGTGCGGAACCCTGGTAAACAGCCACCATCTCTTCATGAACAGTTTTTTGACTTTTTCCTTGCTTAGTGAGAAATTTAATTACAGCGCGGTGCTCAATTTTCACCATCATCGTCTCAGTTGCCATTATGATTCTGTTTAACTAGAGATAAAACGCGAACTAATAATCACATTTATATGAAATTTTACATGAATGCACTAAAATAATAGTATTACTTGATAAATAAGTCAATTTATATATACAACCACAGCTTCACCCCGATATCGAGAATATGTTTAACGCCCCTCGTATGTTGTGCAAGACACAGCAGACGTTGACAATCTGTGCGGCTTTTTTGGGATTATAGTGCAGTTTCCGAGCCCCCAATATACATACAACGAAATCTCATTTGCAACAAACATATAGTTCTTTCAATTATATTTCGGGCTTTGCTGTGTGATTTGTTATAGCGGCTTTCGGCATTTGCAACAGGCATTCTAAACGGAGTCATAAGCCATGGTTCTAATGCATACCCCGCATTACCTAAAGAAAAGAGAGTGGAATAGAAACAATAGAGCTAAGCAAACACATGTACGAAACAAGCAGCCGACTATCTCTTACTCCGTTTTGATAGTCTTCTTCAAAATGTCGACGTTGTGGGCTCATATTCCATACATGGAAATCATGGTTGGGTCCTTGATAATTGGCATTTACGCCTCTAATACTCATTTTGAAGTAGCAAATCTAAAAAATACAACACAGTGAATGAAATGGGTGATCAGTTGACAAATTTTTCTATTTGCTTACAATCAAAACGTTGAGACTCTAATACCCCTTGCGACTTAGATAGAGATGCTTGTTTTCTTTAGGAGCAATTATTTTTATATGAGTTCCATCCATACAAGAAATTATTTCTTTAAGGATACTTGAAAAAGTTAGCTGTCCAACTGCAATGTAGTAGATTTTTCTACACCATGCTGATAGTTTCCTTCAGCGAGGAACCTTCGGCATGCTGCAAGCTTTTCTTTCGAAGATACACTATCCGAACGATCCTTTATTTTCTGTCATACATATGTAAATGCAGCTTTATTAAGATAAACCTTTTTTTTTAAACTTATGCAGGAATAAAAATAAACAGAAAAATACTTTCACATCCAACAATTTCATTTCGCATTTAATTTAATTGTACCCATTACTACTTACGCTGTATCTGAAAGTTGATTTATATTTGAATTATCTCTTAAAATTTGCCTTTTATTTGTATGTCTTGTCCTTCTATTTATGCCCTCTGCTTCCAAAAATAAAGCCACACTATCCATTATTTTATAAATGTAATAAATTTACCAGAAATATTTTCACACTGTTATGGAACTAAAACAGCTGTTTATGTCAAATGGACGCGTTTATATGCTTCATTTATTTTATTACGATACCGATACCCTGAACGCAATTTGAGTTCCAAACGGAATTGACTTTCGCTTCGGAATTTCTTCCGAACGGCTACCTCGAAGTGTGTGATTATCTTTACTTTTTTTTTAAATACCTCCGGTCCCTTAACAGTTATTGCAGTATACTGCTACTCCTCCACCGGTAGTGGTAACTATCTTATCGTTAAGTATTAATTTACATCAGGATATTTTAAATAGATTCTCTAAATAAAGTCAATACCAGAACACTCAGAAATGGTAAAATCAAGACCACATGCATTAAAATAGTTTACTTTCAGTCCCTTGTGTTTCGCGTGAATGGACTTTAATAATCAACCCCCACGACTTGGATGAATGATTATGGACCAACATGTAAGACGTAGAAAAAACACAAATAATGGTATCGCAGCTTTATGAACAAATATACGAGTACATAATGAACAAATTGAAAACACTATCGCAATAACTAGATAGATTGATAGTTTAAGCTGAATTAAGTGTAACGAATGCTTTTCCCGCCTGATCAGGCCGCCATATACAATAGAAGACATGTATTTAGCTTTATAGAGCACAATGCGTACATTTGGCCAAGAACTTCTTAAACCACTCGGCACTTGCTAGATAGGATTCAATACCATATGATACTCGTAGATTTCATAGGTGACACCGATATTGCAGAGTTAATTAACATCCCGCAATACCGACGTAATGTATCTTACCTTACATCGTTCCAGCGCTGTTTCCACCACCAGTTCTACTACCAAATTGTCAGTACCATTCCACCACTTCAAATTCTCACCTATAATACTCGCCTCGCTATGGAAATTCGAACGTGCTCATACCCTGGAATGGAATTCTTTCCTGAGCCGTACAACTCGTTCATTAATAGAACAGGATCTGTTGGTTCCGAAGACAGTATCGTCGCAATTGAGGTCAATGTAAATGAAGAGTCAAATATGTCAGTTTACAAAGAGTTTAGATTTTGCCCGTCCACAGATTGGAACGTTTTATAGTGAGAACAAACCACAAGATATCAGAAGAGTCTCCTGGCATGACATCAACAAAAATTCACATTATGGATTAGTTTTGTAAGCTAGTGGCATCATACGGCCTTTCGAATATTGGTTTTCATATTTGCTTTACATCGATATTGGCGATGTGTGGTTCAGGCGGTTGAGGTTACATATCTTACGCCATGTGATCAATACCATCGACTTATTGAAATCAAAGTCAATGTACAAATATCACGTTTTTCACAATGATAAGCTGTTAGGTGTTTTTAAAATCGAAGCCTGCATTTTATTTTCGCTTCTTTGTCATTGTAATCAGGTAAACAGGCATCTTTAACCGTAGAGTGACTTTAAAAAAAAAACTACGTTAACCTATTTATGGGTAGAATCCTACCCATAAACGTATTTTGCCTCTCCTGTTAAACAAAATAAGAATTGTTTTAAACTTTTCTAAATAAATTTTATTTTTAATAAAATCAGTTCGCTTTTTTTGTCCTTGTTCACACCTTCTTCATAACAAGAAACGCATCTTCCTCGACCTTTTTGCTGCTGTGGTAATTGATGTGGACTATTTGATGGAGCCCGTTTTAATGTAGCGGAAGAGCATGGCCGTTTTTCCGTAAAGGATGCCATATCAGAGTCACCGCGGACTGTTAACAAAGGCTCATGTGATACTGACGGTTTCGGATTCTTAGACCGATTATTCATATACGGTTTAGCTAATGACATCCCGAGTTCACGAAGAAAGTTCTTTTTCTTCGGACCAGTTTGAATTGTTTGTTGATTTTTTCAATATATTATTTATAAAAGCGTTAAGAGCGGAAATATATATCATATTCGCAAAAACGGCTATTGGCGAACGACAAGTTTTGCGTTTGGAACTGTAGCATGACAGCATCTTATCAACGGTGTCAACACCTCTTTTTGTTGAATTATAATACGTTATTATATTCGGCAGCTTCTTCGCTCAGGGCCTAATTCCGCATTTGCGTGAAGAGTACTCTGAACAACAGTGCATTTGTTCTTTCGGCCAACATAAGACACTAATGCGGTGTCTTCTGTAAAGGCAAAAGTTGATTTATATAAAGGCAGCCCCTTGCACTCCAATAACTCTGGTGGATTGCTTTTTTTATTTTTCCGTATTGTACCAACCGTCGTTAAACCTCTATTGAGTAACTCTTTGCCAAGTTCGCAAGATGAAAAAAAATTGACCATTGTGACGTTGTGACCTTTCAATCCATCCGTGAGATCCAATGCTACCCTTTTTCCCAGATTATGCTCTGGTCTGGTTATGCCGGGCTTTTTTCCAAGGTAAGGTTGAACTCTCCAAACATAACAAGTTTGTGAGCATACGAACAGTCAAAATTTGAGTCCATATTTTTTGGGCTTGGATGGAAAATATTGCCAAAATGAGCATCGTCCATGAAATCCCAAAAGCCGCTCATCAACAGTTACACATTCATGTGGATTGTAATAAATGGCTAGAAGCTCAGTCCATTTGTATCACAAATCGGGAATCGGGGCAAATTTATCGGTTACACGGTTTTGACTTCTGCTCAGCACGTTGTCTAAATGAAGAACTCTGTTCATATAAGTGCAAGTTTTCTTTGACATGATTGCTCGAAACATCGGCCTTCCAAATTTTTCGCCAAACAAATCCGCCACTGCTTCGTTCTTTGATCTAAACAATGCATTAAGCCTTACAAGCAGAAAATGTAAAGAAACAAAAACACACTTACGAGTACTTGAACACATAAAATTAATACGCCTATACGCATATGCATGTAAAAGCTCACGGTCGATTGCGACATACTCTTGTGGAAATTTAGGTCGAGCATATATGTACATTTGAACTATCAATGATCATGTTTTCCATTATTGGTGTAAAAAAAATAGCAAAAACGCATCTATGTATTTTTTCGATAACGCGAGACGTTGAGATGCGAATTACACCGGGACGTAATGATAACACGTTTTCTTTAGCACGGCGATAATGTCCATACTGTTCCATCTTTCGAAATTAATGTATTCGGCTTCACTGTCTGAAGAAAAATCTGTTGCGTCACCATCTTCGTTCACTAGCATTCCGATCTCTTCGTTAGTCAACAATTTTGGAACTGACATATTTGTATAGCTTTAAAATATTTATTTTACAACTTTTATACACTTTTTCACAATATTACAATTATTTCGCAATAACCAAAGAAATACCTTCACTTTATGAACTGCATAGAAGCTTTTTTTAAAAAAAAAATTGTAAATTATACGGTGGTTCCCCATTTTGTAATGCTATGAAGTTAGTGTTGAGCACAAGTATGTTATGCCACGTAAAACAATCATAAAAAAATAGTTTGTGCGCTGAAAAATGTCTATGGGTAGAATTCTACCCACAAGGAGGTTAAACGTGTAATTGTAAAAAAATTTAAAAGTATTTCGTAAAAAGACGGCTAACATTGCTTTTTTATTGCAAAAATGTCAAGAAGTCTCAGCATGCTGATATTTCCAGTTCTTCCGATATGTTGTAAGAAAGTGCAGCTATGGGTAGAATTCTACCCAAAGGTCACACAACGGTTAAGGTAATGTCGTCTAATCGGAAAAATTTAAATGCAAAGAGAAGTAGAGGAGTGATTAAAATAAATGTTTAAAAAAAACAAGCCAACAATTCTACACAGGAGGTCGATCAAATTTACAATTGTCTTTATATAGCAGACATCGTCTGCCTCTGTTAGCAGCTGTCCAAATTCTACGAAAAAATTTTCTCTATCATTAAAATTAATCTCGGTCTGTTTATGTAGATTAGATTAGATTATTTCATTTAATGGAAAGTACATTAAGAATTACATTCTTTTTGTTTGTACATAAAATAAAACAAATTGTGAAATAAGACTGATTTTACAAGTACGCGTCATGGATTCTTCCACGCTGCCTATTAAGTTCTCGATTGGCACAAATCGCGGTGTGGGTGCAAAGCTTTTCAGAAATGTACCAGTATAGGAAATTCTCAATGTTATCCATAATCGCATCACAGATCTTGGCATTAACGACAAATATAATGCCACTTTTAAAGTTTTGTCTGACATCAGGGTATTTTTGTTACAATGAACAGTTTTATCTACAAGTTAATGGTGTTGCCATGGGTTTACGCTTAGCCACTCTTGTTGCAGACTTGTGGATGGAATACTTTGAAGCAAAAGCCTTAAAAAACTTCAAAAACAAACCAAAAATTTGGCTGAGATAGGTTGACGACACGTTCTGTGTCGAGTTGCGAGTTTCGTACAACACCTAACTTCACAACATCCAAAAATGAAACGATCGCATTTTTGGACGTTAAGGTTTTAAGGAAACCCAACGGTACATTGGGACACACAGTTTTCTGTAAAAATACACACAACTAGATTCTTACATGCTATTTCCGGCAAATTATGTGATAAAAACCATCTCCCCGCTGAACTAAAGCTGGTCGACGACGTTCTCAAAGCAAACGTGTACTCCAAAAAGCAAAGAATATGGAAACCAGTTTGGCCAAAGGAAAGGGACGAAAACCATTTGGACAAAATAGCTTTCTGACCTTACGGGAAAGATGTCCAGATAGAGTAGGAAAAGTCCTTAAGAAAATGACAACCACAAGGTAATTCAACGAACAGCGTAAAAATAACTCAACGAGACGCCATGTTGGTTTATACCAGTCGGCGAGGGGACTCTTCTGATGGATGATCAAAAGGCAGTGGTAGTGGACATGAAAAAATAAGTTTGAGGAGAAGTCGTTACTGCCGTTGGGACTTCTCCACCCTTAAACAGCCGCAAGTTAGAAAAACTGTCGAAGATACGGGAATTTTTCAACAACAAAACGGGAAGAAAATAAAAACCGACGTTTGAATGCAGAAGATTTTCCTGTGAAGGAGAGTTCGAGCGGAGACACAAAAGAGAAGTCAAAAAGAGAAATAATCGCGGGTGAATTAAAAGAAATAAAAAAATTTAATAAAGGAAAAACAAAAAAAACCCTCTCGGGAATCAGAAGCATTGTTGTTTTTTTCTTTTCTTACTTCTGTGTCGAAATCCTTCGAGTCTGTTGAAGAAGGCTTATATCGTGATAGCGGAAGGCAACAATATGTTTACCACGAAAAAAGGTCAGCAATTATCTTAATTCACCAAAGGACCACTTTCCACTTCAAACGCCGGGCGTTTATCTAGTCCCTTACAGTTGTGGGTCCTCATATGTGGGACAAACCCGAAGTAGTATTGCAACCCGTTTAAAAGAACACGTAAGTGCTGTAGCCAAAAAACAACGGGAAAAATCGGCAATATGCCAGCATATCCTGGATAACCCATATGAACAGCACTGGATCCACTTCGATCAAGTCAAGGTCTTAGCACACTATGTCCATCCCTCAACTGATCTGCGAAGAAATTGAAATAAAACGTCACAAAAATTTCAATCGTGATGACAGCGTCAGAATCTCTCGCTCATGGTATCCTGTGATTAACATCACTCGTTCACTCCAGTTCCTTGAAAAAACCCACGAGTGAGTACGGTTTGCTCATATCTACGTGCACCTAAACAACAACAACAGAATGAGTTAGAACCGTCTACGCACCGCTATAATTTGCGAAGCCATTCTAATCGTTAACACTTGCACAGCAGTCTCCCGGTGACTACGCTCAATGTAACTTGATGCGAAACGTTCGGGGTGAGTAAAGTATTCGACTCATTTACTGTTAATTTACGCGATTAATCCCAAAATAATTAATAATGTTTCATATCAATTGGCAAATTAAATAAAGGAACTATTTGCCAAAAATAAGTATTTGACTATGACGGTATGTTTTCTTTTTCAATTTCGCATTGAATTGTTTTGAATATTTTTTTTTAAAAAAGTTAAATTGCATCTTTTTAAAATAATGTACTGTGCTACAAGAACGAATTATTTTGGGCAAGGAATTCGATAATTTTGTGGCGTGAACAAAAAATAAGCGTTTGCTATTTTAATAAAAAATTAGAATAGGGAATGTTAGTGGTTGTCTTTTGCGATTCGATTGAGAGAAACTAAGTTGTTCATAGAGGTAGTTCCAATTTAATTCAATTTGAATTTATTTTATTACAATTATTATGGTACATTAAGATATAGATCTTCTATAGTACTTAGATTCATTATAATTCAGCATTACGAAATAAATAAACAATCAAATAAATGAATTTAAAATAATAATATAATGGAGGATATGATAAACAGATACTGTTTTAGAAATGTGTTAGGATCTGCACATTTAAAGTGTGTGACATTAGTAAGAGTTCTTATAGTTATTGGTAGAAAGTTCCATACTTTGATAGCGTGAGGTAGCGTAAGGTAACGATGTTGTAATGGTATTAGAGTAGGTGCTCTAAGTGAACGAGAAAAAATAAGTTTTTTATAGAAATACGAGTACTTACAGAGGCGTCTTATCTTTTATAATTTTATGAAGACAAATGCTATTCCTGGCGTCAATGTAGTTTTTGAAGGACATCCCTAGTAAGCACTTTGAATACTGCGAAACATGGTCATATCTTCGTAAGCCACGAATATATCATTAAATGCTACTTGTAGCTTACGCTGGGACAGAGAGTCATTACAACTGTATACTACTCGTATTTCAGCATATGTGATAAGAGGTAGAATTAGAGTTTTGACTAGTTTTAGTCTGGTATTAGTTGGAGTAAAACTTGCAGCTATCCAGAGTTTGCGAAAATATCCATATATTCGTCCTATAATATAATTAACATGATCGTATCCTGATAATGGACAATTAATGACAAAACCCAGGCTAGTAACAGTGTTAACAATTTTAAGGTGGACAGACAAATGCTTACAAACATAAGGAAGGACATTGGCAAACATACAGATGAGAATCTAACCAAGAATTGATCCTTGCTGCATACCTAGATTTACTGGCAAAAGTGCTGAGGAAGAGTCACGTGTAACAACTCTCTGGAATCTGTCAGATAGAAAACTGCTAATTAGCCTCACTGCACTGTCGCAAAGGCCAAACCGATTTTTCGGCTTCCAGCATAGGATTTTATGATTTACTTTATTAAACGCCTTTGAAGAATTAAGCATGCAAAGAAGCGTTACATAACCTTTATCGTAGTCCTGTCTTATTTCCTCAAAAATGTTTACCATTGCAGTGGAGCAGCTGTGGTTAGATCTGAGACTAGATTGTCCCTCATAAAGCAACTCATTAATGGATAGATGTTAGCTCAGTTGTTTAGCTATTAATTTCTCAAAAATTTTTGATAGACAGGATAATATCTTATAGCTTATAGGTCTAAAATCTGTTGCGGATATCGGACTAGTTTTTTTGGCAACAGGTACAACTCGGACAGTTTTCAAGGATTTGGGAGAAGTTGATGTTGTGATGCAGTGATTGAGAATGTGGGTTAAATTGGACCCTATAGATGGGAGAATTAGCTTAATAAATCGCATCTCTACCCTATCTCTACAAAGAATTAATTACTTCATTTTCGGTCACAGTTTGTATTTCGAAGACATTTGCAGAGTGATTTAGACTTTCAGATTGATTAAAATTAAAGACCTAACTTTGTTTTATTTAAATTTAAAAATAGGAAGCGCTTAATGAAAGACCCTTTAGAACTGTATGACACTTTAACCAAATCTTAGTGTCATAGCATAATAGCGTTACTGGTCGTAAATATCACAAATTGACCATCAGTAGGTTAGCTGAGATGGCCAGCTCTGGATTAGATCTGTTCACGGTATTTGGACTGAAGACATGTTGCTGCAAAGCTGGTGCCGACTTGAATTTCCTGCAAAGCAAGTAGCGCGTGGACATGCAAAAGACATGCCTTCGGAAGCTGATTCCAACCAAACATTCATCAAACGTATCACAACTGTTGACGAGACGCAGTTTAATGACATAAGAGTAAAGACCGAAGAAACTATCTTGTTTTCAATCAAAAAGAAGGAGAAGCGCAGGAGTGCGCTGCATTACAATGTTGTTGTACATCATGAACTTATTTTTGAAACCCAGACTGCCAATAAGGAGTATTAATTTGGCGTTATCAGACCTTTACGTGAAGGAAGAAAGAGCCCGAATTGTGGAAAGTAAATCCTTGCATTTTTTGCCACAAACAACTCAACTATTATCCATCTGAAATCGCTATTTCCTGTTCAGCTGACTCAAAATACTGCTTAAGGGAGTGCGTTTTAACTGCGGAGAGGAGAAAAAGCGGTAAACACACTGAAGCTCAAACCGAATGTCCGATGACATAGCTGTTTTGAGGGATGTATTAAACTGTGGCAGGACTGCGTTGCAGTCAATGGGAATCATTTTGAAGACCTCTATAATTAAGAAGATTTTCGGTCAATGTCGGTCTTAAAATAAGAGTTTCCTTGTTACTATCTACATATAATACCTGCTACTAAAGTTTTCAAATATGCTCAGAACGCTTTGTTATTTGCTATTTTTACGGGTACTTGAAAAATTCATCTCAGTCAAAAACAAATGGAATTAAATCATGAACATTTCCCTGCGATGATTTTTCTGATTTCCGACGTGGATTAACTCAAACGCATTGTGCCGATCTACTCCGTTCGACTTTTGATGATGAAGCACCACTAAGGCAACCGTGTTTCGAATCGGTTATTGTGCCAGAAAACATCATGGATCCATGCATGTGAGCCCGAAACTAAGCAGCAGTCGACTGCGTGGGTTTTTCAAGACAAGCCAAACCTAATAAAGTTGCTCGAGCACGAAAGACTTTGAAGAAAATGGTCGCCTATGCAACATAGAACGGTTAATTCGGGTCATCTGCCTTACAGTCCTAATTTGGCACCCAAGGACTTTTCTGTGTTCCCGCGCATCAGAAGCATATTGCGAGGTTAACGTCTTTTGACGTCTGGGGAAACAGTTGATTCATTTAAAATGCATCTTCTGAAATTACCTAGTTCGGAGTGGAAAAAGTGTTTCGAAAATTGGTTCGAACGCATCCAAAAATATGTTGATCTTCATGGTAAGTATCTTGAAAAACTTGTTTTACATGTTTTTCTCGAATCTTCGTCTTTCACTGATCCTATGAAATTGGTTCCGAAGAAGCTACTATTTAACAATTTTCTCGTTGCATTACATCTTGTGATTTACTGAAAAAAAGTATCCTCAGTGGAATAGTTTCCACAAAATTCCTGCAATCTTTGCGTTTAATATTTAATAGTTACGAGTATCAACTTACCCTGATGCAGACTCTATATGTACGAATATATGGAATGCAACTCAAATTCCAATCAGTCTGTCTATGTTCTCTTTGTGTAACCTGAAAATAGAATTACAATAAAGGCTTAGAACAAGTCACAATATTTAGGGCAATAATTTATTGTTGGTTCCCTGAAGAGAAGGCTTTCTAAATCCATTAACCACCGATGTGAAATCAAATTACATAGATACCTCCCGCAACGAACACATCCTCCTATCTGTTTGACTTCTTTACAGAATATCCTTTGTACTCATTCATCCCTTCTCCCTCAACATGACTATCGGAGTATGAGTGTTGGCCAAACTTACCTATGTATATATTCTTATATGGAATTTAATTAATTAACAAAGCATTATTCGTGCCGTGTTTACCCAAGCTCCACCTAGGGTCCTTAGAGACTATGTTTTCAAGTCGGTCAATATCTGATACCATTACCGAACCACCTAACAGCAATCCAACAGCCGACAGAGTCAAAGTCAAATTAAATTCTCAATAAATAGCTCTGTGTCCCGCCAGTCAGTGTACGAATAGTCCTTTTGCTATCGAAATCCCATTCCAACCTTTTCCTACAGCCACCCTCAAACATCCGAGACCAAAGCAAACATAGGGTCGTCTTTTGCGAATAAAAGGCCTCTGGGCCAGTTGTCGATTCAGCCAGACCAAAGAGAATACGAATATCTGTTGATGATTGCAAAAGTAAATAAATTCTACGAGTACTCGTATCGTGCTTCCGTTAAAGTTTGTTGTTTTTGGGGAGTTCAAAAATGTATTCGAATAAACATAACGACTGGGGCATCGAATTGATAAATAGTTTAACTGGGTCAGTGCTTGAACATACACCGGTTGTGAGTACAAATCTCGGATAAAAAGATGCTTGTTTCCGGCCTATGCCAATGCAAAAGTTCCTACGGCATCCCACAGATACTACTCTCCCATCTCACAAGATGATTATTGGAAATCGGCTAAAGCTATGATGAGATTTATGTCCGAGTATGTTGGCATAGCCTCGTGTCAAATTGTATCGGCGTTGGTTGTATTAAATAGGGAAAACATCTTGGACAGGATATATCGGTATTAAGGTAGAGGATTCGATTTGAATGTGTGATGACATGTGTTGTGCTTGTAGCGAGGAAATTGGAAATTGGCTTCGTTCCTGGGTGATTGTGGTTGACCGGCCGGTTCTTCGCTATGGCATGGCACCTAATTTGGATTAGGAAATGTATTTGAGGAAATTAATTGGAAATATTTGTCAACATGAGTCAGTAGTCAGCGAGCCTGTCATCAGGGGAATTGGATGACTAATGAAAGACATTATTCAGTTGCTAATTACGGGTGTCGTCAGTGACAAGTTTGACTTAAGGGGAGGCACACAAAGTATCATATGTATATTTACGTACCTGAGACATACATATAAGTGGGCTGAGGTGCTAAAATCGTCAATTCCATCAAGTGGGGCTTCACTTTTGGACTAATTTTCTTTTAAGCCATCAAAGCCATGTTTTATTCAAATGCTCGACGATGGAATGTTAATTAGACTTCGAAATACAATTACTTGCATTAGTTTAATCGCAAGGCAATAATCTGGTTTTTTGCTTCGATTGAAACAACATTCCAACATGTATTTTCCAAGACGCGTAAAGAAAGCAGTAATTTTTGATTTGAGAGTATTGAGAAGGTTTTGTTATTGTGAAATCAGCGCTTTTGTTTTGATTTGGGAACACGTGGTAACGAGTTGCCTTATATTGTAGGAGTCGCATCTTTCCGCGGATCTTTTTTTAAAAAAGAACTTAACACTTAAGAGGGGTATTACTACTCTTAACATGCCGGAGCACGTGCTAAGATTTTCGGAAAATTGGATAGATAAAGAGAGAGAGGAAGATGTTTGGGCTCAGTGATTATTTCGCTCCATGGGTGGAATCCAACATTTAATGGGGAGACTAAATTATTAGAGTAAATTGGACTTGATGTTGTATTTAGGCAACCATTCATCTCACAAGATTTTAGTTGCCTGAAAAAAATCTTCCGGTCACGGCTGGTATTGAACCCCGAACCGGCCGATTGAGAAGCCAATATAAATATTGTAGTAGCTATTGGCATTACTATTGGTGAAATTCTTCATAGACTGTGAATAGAAGGCACGGCTTCCTTTACCAAAACACATTATAGAAAGAGTACCGATTGGCTGTATACAATACAACTGCACCAGAAAAAAATGAAGTACCCTCAGAGCATAAGCTAGTTAGCAAGCTAAATAGACAGTGAGTTCATCCTATGTCAAACGCTAGTGTTTATCCTTCGCCAACCAAAACCTTGTTTTTCTAAACTCAGATAAACTATCGGTTTCTGCAATCCCAATGACTTGGTCACTATATATGTACATGATATATGACTGGGAAAAGACTAGACTGATTTTATCTGATAGACATTGAACATCGAAACAAACAGACCCCATTGCAAATACTCAATCGATTTGAGGAAGTTCTTTCGACTTTCGAAAGAGGCCAAAAACTACCACTATCATATGCAAGCGCATGCTAATCCTTCATCCTGCAGTACGTTAGCAAGGTTATGTAATAAAGGATGTGTTAGTCGCTAAGGGACAAGCAAACACGGAAGCCTATTAGTCTATAGTGATTCCTTGATGATGTTGTTGGAGTATTAATATTATTATTATGGTGAAATCTACCAAAGAATATATAATTACCAAGAAATATTATCTGCCTCAAAAAATGAAAACGATTTCGAAAAGCTCTTTTCCAAATAATAAAAAAATAAACGAACAAAAAATATTTGAGAGCATTGAGAGAAAAGCTATCTTGATTCTCGACGCAGTGCACATATTATATGACAATATCGAATTTCCATTCTCTCATATTTTTTGATGATCGCATAATTCTATTGGGTCTATAACTTCGTGCGGTTTGCTAAGAGATGGCGTAACTTGTATTATTCCATTGTTATTATTCCATTGGAATATGCGTTTGAAAGCTACTGTCATTGTACGTCATTTCAGTATATGTCATTCATTTGAAGCGTAAACAACAACAATTTTTTTCACTCAAATATGTCGAACTTTGTGCCTGAAAAAGTGTTTTTGCGGGGAGTTCTTCTTCATTACTTTAATATGAAGAAAACTGCTGCCGAAAGTCATCGTATTTTGGTGGAAGTTTATGGCGAACATGCGCTAGCTGAGTGAACGTGCCAAAAGTGGTTTGCACGATTTAAAAGTGGTGATTTTGGCTTGGAAGACGATGAACGTCCTGGGCAGCTAAAAAAGTTTGAAGATGAAGAACTGGAAACATTACTCTATGAAGATTGTTGCCAAATACAAGAAGAGCTCGCAGAATCTTTGGGTGTCACTCAAGCAGCCATTTCAAAACGTTTAAAAGCAGCTGGATATATTCAAAAGCAAGGAAATTGGGTTCCACATGAACTTAAGCCGAGAGACGTCGAAAGGCGGTTTTGCATGTCCGAAATGCTGCTGGAACGCCACTAAAGGAAGTCATTTTTGCATCGGATTGTTGGTGGTGATGAAAAATGGATCCCCAAGCGCAAAAAATCGCGCGAAGGTAATGCTCTGTATTTGGTGGGATCAGATGGGTGTGCTGTATTATGAGCTGCTAAAACCGAGTGAAACCATCAATGGACAACGCTACCGAACACAATTAATCCGTTTGAAGAGAGCAGTGGCCGAAAAACGCCCGGAATATGCGACCAGACACGAGGCAATAATTTTCCATTATGACAACGCTCGGCCCCACGTTGCTATTCCGGTTAAGAACTATTTGGAATACAGTGGATGGGAAGTCTTACCCCACCCACCTTATAGCCCAGACCTTGCCCATTTGTTCCGCAGAATGCCCTTACTGAAATACGGTTCACATCAGAGCAAAAAATCAAAAATTGGCTTGATTCATTCTTGGCTGCCAAGCCGGCACAGCTCCTTTGGGATGGGATCCACAAATTGCCAGAAAGATGGGAAAAAGTCATAGCTTCAGATGAATAAGACTATTGTACATATTTTTCTTAAATAAACGTTCAAATTTTGAAAAGAAAAAACAGCACGAATTAAGGTATATACTTCGTTTGCTTTTTAAGCACACATAACATGTTCCATTCTTGTGCGTTGAATTTGAAGTGAGCAAATTGCTTCTTGAAAACAGGTGACGAAGTGGAAAATAAAAGACCAAAAATATTTCCTGAGCAAATGATGTTTCCTTTTATTTTAATAAATACGATGGTTTTCTGTTTTTTTTTGTTCTAAAATCAGAACCACTTTGGAGCGGGGACTTAACTATTTACATTGTTTAAACAATATCTAAGATATTGGGTCTACAAGTAAGTTTCCAGCGTTTTTTTTCCAAAATTTGAAGTTTTATTATGAAAACATAGTTACAATGCTTTATTCAAAATATCGTCCATCGGAAGCTAAAACTTTTCCCCATCTTTCTGGCAATTTATGAATTCCGGACCAAAAAAATTTCTCGTCTTTCGAGCCCAAGAACGTATCGAGCCAATTTTTGATTTCCTCTACTGAGCTGAAGCGTATTCCCGTAAGAGCGTTCTGCATCGAGCGAAGCAAGTGGCAGTCAGATGGTGCCAAGTCTGGACTGTAAGGCGGGTGAGGCAGAATTTCCCATCCACTATTTTCCAAATAGTTTTTCACCGAAACCGCAACATGAGGCCGAGCGTTGTCGTGATGAAAAATGACGGACTCATGCCTGGTCTCATATTCTGGCCGTTTTTCTTTTAATGCCCGCTTCAAACGAATTAGTTGAGTTCGATATAATGGTCCTTTTATGGTTTCACCACTCGGAAGCAGTTCGTAGTATACGACACCCTTTTGATCCCACCAATATTCACCTCATTCACGTGAATATTTCGTTTCGGCGTCTATTGGGCGGGCTCGCCGGGCTTTGTATACGATTTTCTGCGTTTAGGATTATCATTATAAATCCATTTCTCATCACCAGTGACAATACGATGCAAAAATGATTTATTTTTATACCGCTGCAGTAACATTTCGGACATGCAAAATCGCCGTTCGACGTCTCTTGGCTTCAATTCGTACGGCACCCAGTTTCCAACCTTTTGAATGAATCCCAGTGCTTTTAGGCGCAGGGAAACGGCTTGTTGCGTGACGCCCAATGATGCAGCAAGTTCTTCTTGAATCTAACACGGATCCTCATCCAGTAAAGCGTCCAATTCCTCGTCTTCAAAACTTTTCCGCTTTCCGGGGCGATCTTTGTCTTCAACTCCAAAATCACCACTTTTGGACCGTTTGAACCACTCGCGGCACGTCGATTCACCAATACATTCCGCCCCATAAGTTTCCGAAAGCAAACGATAGACTTCAGCTGCACTTTTCTTCATATTAAAGAATAAAAGCAGCGCTTCCCGCAAATGACGTTTATTTGGCTGGAAACTTGCCATGATTTTGCTCGATAAAATATACGACACCGATAGAACTGCTCAAATATAACGCTGCAAAGTTGTTGACAGATACAAAACCTACAAATAAAACACATGGGGTCTGACATTTCTGCCCGGGATCCATTGGTGGCGCCATCTCTGACAAACGCTGGAAACTTACTTGTAGACCCAATATTTCTATGGAAAATTAGCTTTGGTGAAATTTGTTTGAAAATAAATTCCTCATATGTTGCGATGAAAGCCTAGGTTGAGTTAAGAGAAAAAAAAATTGTATAGAGGGGGTCTATCTCCCCCCCATTTAGACGGAAGAGGCAATTTAGTAGAAAAATGACTTAAAATGGAAAAAAATATATACGCAATGAACTAAGGTACATAGAATAACGTGCTATACCATTTTTTAAAGCTAACATATCATTCTTCAATCTCATTTTAATTTCAAGTTTTTATGATGAATGGTTTTTGAAAAATAAAATTTCAAAGTCAAAGTTTTGAAAAAACATAAATTTTTTTCGTAAAATTGAATTTTTACTAACTAGTTACCTAAAATCTTAGTTTTTCTCTTGCTTTTCGATTTTATTTCATCCATTTTCCATTTCGCCTAAAGCCTAAATCTTCAAACCCATCTATTAAATCTAATTTTGAGGTGTACCTAAGTTTTCTTTTTATTGCGATTTCATTAAAGAGTAGCACAATATTGCCTTTGTCCCTCCCATCCATTAACTTAATATTTAATTTTAATTCCTCAATAGCATTATTGATAAACCCAGGTTGAAGGAATTTTATGGGGGACCATCGATGTAAAGTTGAAACATGGGGTAGGTATGTTAAGATTCAATTTATCTCGTAAAAGTGTATAGGGAGATTGCGAAACATGGAAAATATTTTGTGCAAGCCACTTAATTTCATCGCTATATTCTTTGAGCCGCTTACTTATGAGCAACTTGCAAAAGATTTTCGACTCTTCGCTTATATTTAAAGAGCTTATATAAGTTTTAATGATACTTAATTTAGTAACATGTTTAATCGTTCTTTTTTCGTACGATTTCATATTTTTAAGTTTTTTTTTTTAATTTTTATTTTGCTTTTCTAAACCAATATTTTTTTTTCTGTACATGGCAGTAGTTTTAATTAATTTTTCGCATCTTGAACAAACAATAGATAAATTGCTGCATGAAGAATTCCTTCTCTCAGGATCATCATTATCGCCATGAACGTTTAAATTCAACGATCCTTTTTTTAATTTCTTATTTCCAATATCTTAAGGGAAAAAGTAAAGATTGGAAATAAATAATTTTTTTCTTGAATTATTTACATTAATACCACATTTTTCTCTCCAAATTTGTCCCATAGGCGTATCCAGAAGTGGAAATTGGAACATCTTCGCTTCTTGTTTTAACCTTTTCGAGACATTGCAGTTAGAAATGCAACATTTTATTCCGGATCTTAAATTATTTTTAGAATTCATATCAAACTATGACTCTTACAAAAAACGCAAGCAACGCTAAACAAGTTGAAAATAACTCTAATACTCACTTGTATCTACGGGCGCGTCAACGAAGCGAATGAGACACAAAGTATGACTGCCTATCTGTGCCTGGCTGTGTGTGCCTGCGAGAATAAATACAACTTCTCTTGAAAACCCAAAAGCTCTGAGAGTGGATCGTGATACTAGAACCCGCCATACAAAAATTTTCAGAGCAAATGGCTGTTGTAGGGTTTTCAAGCACAAAACAACCGTTAAAATTCACAACCTCACATTCCGAGAGAAGAAAAATCTTTTCGTCCTATTCGGACTCCCACCCCTGGAGAGTCAATATCGAAACCAAACACACCTGAGTTTCAAACCACTACATCACAAACTTTCCTTTCTCCTACTTCTACCTTTCCGCCCGCGCCTTGGCAACAGTGTAAGGGTATCCATAACCCCTTAGGCGCGCGTAAATTATAAAAAAAAAAAAAAAAAAAACATTTGTATGAGATGCGTCTTCTTGGTAATTATATATTTTTGGGTTCTACCTAAATTGTGTTGGCTGAACACCAGACAGAGCTTTTAACAAATTTAATGAGATCTATCAACTTTGCTTTGCAGACGTGTGAAGGTCTCTAAAAATTATGTACGCCAGATGTTTGGCATGGCGTATTTGGAGGGCAGTAGCCCACAAGTGTGCTAGTCTCTATTCCCTCTTCGTTCCTACAGCTTCTGGAATAATCTTGAGAAGAGGCTCCTAGTAGGCTGGCCCTTCTGCCAATCAGGGGATGACTAGTTGCGACACCTGTAACGATACGGATGTCTTCTTTGTTGAGTTTGACACTTTGGTACGCGTTCTCTTTGTTGTATTATTCTATGTCTATAAGTATCAATTTGCGTTGCAGGTTTTCAGTTGGTAAATGCAGATACGAGTATGTTGATGTATGTGTTACTCGTGTGCAGAGAGGCACCCTCTCTTGCTAACTCATTCGTTTTCTCATTTCCATTCACTTGATGAGTAGACTTTAACGGTCTAGTTACTGCGACTCACGCTAGTCTCTAAACTTACGAGTACTTCAGAATTTTGAGATAATTAGTCTTTTTCGCGGCTTTCTACCATACCAGCTCACCATAAGTAAGAAAGGGTCTAACTGGATCTAACTATGGCCATGTACATCTAGTGTGTTATATATGGTCTTAATCCCCAACGTTTAACAAAGGTTCTTTGGCATGTGTAGAATGCTACTAATGCTTTTTTGGTTCTTTCTTTAATGTTAGGCTTAAAACTGAGCTTATTGTTGGTGTATTCTACCACCGTCGATTCTGGGAAGATTAAACTAGCTTTCTTTTTCTTTGTCCATTTTGTGGTTTTGCCCGTTCAAGGCCCACTCCACTAGTTCACTGATCGTATGAAGATATTTCCCTCCCACTAGAATGCTCATGTCGTGGGCGTATAGGCTACAGTCTTAATACCCTCCTGTTCGAAACTTTTAAGGATGTTGTTTAGAACAAGGAGCCACCGAAATGGAGGGATCACTCGTCCTCTTGCAACCGTTTTCCTGACTATATTTCACCCAAATTCTCAATTGCTATTTCTGCTCTTTAGCATGTTCTAAATCCATTGTGCTATCGTTGTTTCTACTCACAAGTGCATGCAGTTTGTCCTTATAGATCCGGTGTTTACATTATTAAATGCTCCTTCGATGTCTAGGAAAGCGGCGATGGTGTATTCTTTGTAGTGCATATTCTTTTCTATGGTAGGTACTTTTAAATAAAAGTGTTGAGAACCGCATAAGTTGTGTTTGTTGAGTCTGTGTCTTATATCTTGATGTACAAGAGAGATTAGGAAGAGACTTATGGGTCTGTAATCCTTAGCAGAGAAGTGCATAGGTCTTCCTGTTTTGGGAATGAAAACCATGTTTACTTCTTTCTAGCTCAGTTTTTTGGGGTGTAGGCCAGCTCCAGGCAATCGATAAAAACAAGATAATTTTAAGCCAAGATATGATGTATGGATTATCTCGTCTCTTCCTGTCGATATGTAGGGGTTGAACCATTTGATCGTCCATGTTATTCTATTCTCGGTGATCAGGCTAAAGGTTATGGGTTCGTTGGTCAACAGCCTCGCCACGCTGTAAGCATCGATTCCCACTAGATCACAGAAATCGAGCAGCGTTAGGCGTGGTAAGCACACATGGGACCTCGGTGCCAATCCCGTGAGTTTTGGCATTAGGACGCATCGAGCACAATAAATCAGTTTCCAGTGAAAATTTTCATTTGCATATAATTCGCAATATCTTAAAACAAAAAACAAAAGGGATTCGTTGAGAGTTCATATTGTGGTATCAGTTAATACCTATTTACCAACATGATTTCAGCCCGGAAAGGAAGTTTCCATAAGCAGCAATTGTGATTCCCGACTATTCTGCGCCTAGACTCCATTGGAGCCCTTCAGATATCCCGGGGTATTGGATCTTTTGTTAGAACTTTTTTTAACTTAAATAAACCCTTGCTACTTACTTACTTACTTACTTACATTACTCATATAGGAATTGAGTACAGACCTATATTTGGCCAAAGTCTCCTCACTCCTACTGTATTCATTCTATAGTGGCAACCGCTTTAACATGGTAACTACATTATAGAGAAAATGAAAAGTGAAACATGGATAAATGGAGACATCCAGGAACTACAAGTCACTTAGGACTTATTTGGAAATGACTAGAAGTTTTGCAGATCGAAGTAAAAGGAGTATAAGAAGCTAATTTGGGTTTTGACGACTGTCATTTATAAAATCTTTTGCAAAAAGATAGAAACATTCGGTGAAATCAGCAGGTTGGTCAAATTCCTCAAAAGCGGTAAATCGGTCAGACTGAAACTCAGAATACTGAGAAAATCGGATGGCACCTACACTGATTTCAAAGCAGAAATTTTCTACCACAAGCTTGAGAATGGCTTACTAGCTAAGAAACACAACACGTCGCAGATGGTGACCGTGATCGGTTGATCTATTTATCACACTGTGTTTTCTTTGGCATCGATGGATGTACGAGTATATATACCCAGTTACGCAACAAGGAGGTTTAAAGCCGCTGTTTGCAAATCTGAAGGGAATATCTACTGTTATCCTGACATAGATATATATACCAAACCCCTGACGATCAGTAAGTCTAGCCTTAACAACTAAAATCGGAGTGAAGAATCGATAGAAGAGAGATGTATCGGCGTCTGTGGCGATAGCAAAACTACGCTTTAAGCCTTGCCGAACCCTATCACTACTTCTTTCTGAGAAGACTGCTCTCTTCCCTTTTCTTATGCATTGCAGCTTTATATGCTTCTCATCGTTGCCAACATTCCCATTGAAATTGGCGAATATCACAACCACAACGAAATCAAGTAGGACCACTAAAGAGACCACTATAATATTTGCCGATGGCGTTTCTCTCAAGTTCTCAACATATCATGGTTAGAGGCAATCCCTACTTATTCCTCTACCCCGTCTCTGGTGCGAATTTTATTCTGAGTCATTCCCTTGACCACTACTAGTAGATGGCATCAGTTAAAAGCTGAGGCCCGATCTGCTTTCTTCATATGTTAGCTCTACGAAGTTGGCCTTAAAATATCCTGATATTAAACAACAAATGTACCATCAACTCCTACCACAAACACTTTAAAATATTCGAAGCATAGAAGGATTTCCGGCAGCTGTAAAACCAATACTAGCGTGATACAGTGCCGCTTCATAAACACGTGACGACAGATATTGGTCCATCATTGTCATCTTAAGGCCGTAGGCTCTAATAAGTTCAATGAGATTTACGAAAACTACAAGGAGTGGAAAATCACTTAAGAATTTTAAGTGTAACATATGTAATATCCTGGAAGAATTGGTCAAGTGGATATAAGTCAAACTTCACATACTCGTACATATATAACATATGTGAACTTGTGTCGGCAACTCGTACTAATTTCCCACGACGCACGGTAGTTGAAAGTTCAATGGGCACCTGGCTCTTGTTTCAGAATGGCAATATCTCATCAATTCGACACAAGTCTTTCGACGAAATTAAAGCACGTGTTTGTTCTACAATTGATGGCCTCAAGCTGCTTGAATCATCTAGAGATTGCGAGTAAGTGGCCATCAAAATGACCCACACTTGGCAAGTTTAATTGAGAAAAAGTCCTCACCAACCTCTAAACCCTACATGTGGACGCTTTCTCATATGTCACGGAAAAAAATGTCATTCTGGCCAACGCACAATCCAAAGGACCAACAAAACCTTATCCACACTGTGGGGATAAATTAAATTTTCATTCTAATTACCGATTTCTAGAGTGGCATCGCTCGATAACTGTGTGATGAAGCGGCAGCAGAGGATGTTTGCACAAGCACTCGTATATACACATACTCGTAGTCCTTGCTACTTACAGATAAACTCCATTAATAAAACATTCCCGCACTTGGTCATTAACGTTTACGACCGGCTGAAATCAAAAAGTAATCATCTCCAGCTGGCGAAACCTTGAAAAACTCATTACCACCATTGGCCGTCATCATTGTAAGCAGAAGCATCTCTACAGACACCTCTGCTCACCATCGGCCACAATTTCACACATAAACTTTGCAAAATGTCCTGCTCGTAAAAAAGGTCTTCTCCCCCTCCCTCTTAAAAAGTCCAACTCATGCGCGCTCCATGAAATGGGATTCCATTAGTGGTGGCCTCAGAAGCAAAAAGACTACCATGACCACTACCATACTAACAAAAAACGAACTACCAGAACCATATCCTTGTGGTGCCTGGCTCTCTCCTGTGTTTATCATAACGTTGCTGCTTCCTAATTCATCACTATCCCTACTCTGTCGAATGTTTTGAGCTCACGTTTCCCTTCAATATATCGTGTCCTTCTTTGTTTTTTGTATTTCTACTTTGAAACAGTGCAGTGGTAAATGGATGATATTCCTATTTTTCAGATTCGAATTTGGTCAGGACCTGGGAGAGTGCTTGTGATCCTGGACAACAACCCAAATAAAAACGGAAGTAAAACATGAAAAGTACTTTCCGTCTATGTGCTTCGACGTACTACTCGTATCATACATATGTACATATGTATGTACTCTTCCTCTTGAGGTCAAGTGTGTGAAGTGCTGTAATGATGACACACATCTTTCTTCCATGGCGTGAAGAGAAGGCGGAAATGAATGAGGATACAAATGTCAGTGGTATATGTAGATGGAGTGGTTAAGTAGAGGTCGGAGGACAAAATTTGCTTGTCAACACTATGACTATCGCTCCCAAGTAGTGGAGTAATATTACAATGCAAACCGAACGTTGGAGTACTCATAGTGTGTTGTTTTAACGTTCGGGATCAGATAGATTTCCTGGGTGGATATGTCATTTTGTGATGGAATAATAAAGTAAAGCATGGTGCCTTACTGTTAACATTGGAAGTGGTACTATGTTACGTAGTGTGGGCGTACCACATACACTTTGCTGTTGGGAAGATCATAAAAGCAAAGATTGATTCGACTACGAAATGACTGAAGCGTGTGTATTTTATTGTGATGAGGAATAAATTTGTGAGACTTTCTTTAAGATACAAACTCTGGCACATACAGAGTGCTGGAATGGGTATGTATAAATGAAAGTCAATTTAGACAAGCACATTGTAGCAGGTGCTCTGGGGTAGTACTAAAACGAACATATGTGCACTCCTTCATAGGGATTAACACATCTGGGGATACGTACGGTAACGCGAACAAATTTGGGCAGCCCATTTGGTAGATTTTTATATTGTGAGCTTCCAAAAATAGCCCATTTCCTGACCTGACTCTATTAAGCTGAAAGTGTTTGGATTCTGTTTATTGATCCGAAACTATTCTGCCCTTTTTTGTGTACAGTTTGGTTACACAACTTGTCCAATTTAAGAGCTTACCAGATTGTTACGGGTCTCGTAAAATAAGATTGACATCCTGATACAAAGGAGACATCTTTTTTTTGTGGACGAAGGGGGTTAGATCAATATCAGGAGGTAGTCAAAAACATCGATATGTGTCGCGGACATACAACAATTTAGGTTTGACAAGAATTCTATGGATACTTCCGGATTAAAATTATGATAAGGCTAACAGCCGCGTACTTAACGACCCTCATTCAGAAACTTTTAAGCCACTTTTACTTCTTCCAAGCCACTTTCACTTACTCCAATATGACATCATATGTGAAACGGTGATATTATTACGGTGAACAGCAAGACAGCAATCTGTTGCTGAAATTTTTGGTCAATGAGAGTAAGCTTCCATAAACTTTGGTCAAATTGGTATTGCTTTCAGTTGGTTTATCCATGACGTTAAATCTTTGAAGGGAAGAACCAGTCGGCCTTCCTTTACCAAAGCAGAAAGCTTATCCATCGGTTAGAAAAACTGACTTGTTGGACCCAAATAGCTATTGAAGCCGTTTCATTAATCTTAACTCGTTGTGTTCTCTTTGACAGGTAACTTATAAACTAATCAAGTTATACGAGTATTCCTCGAGTACAGTTTTTGTGTTAAAACTGAATTTATCTGATCTGAGAATCCAATATAGTGTTGAATTTTTCTATTTCCTTTTCCCATTCATTAATCCAAATTAAAGAAGTCTATCTGATGATTTAGTGCTGTGGGAATAGGGTAGGCACTAAGTGGTGTAAACTTGGCGATGCTCAGTGTTCTTATTGTTTCTGCACATCACTTGTGCTTATTTCACCTCCAGGTGGTAACCATCGGGTCGAAGTCCATCCGGACTCGACTTGCCAAACTTATAAGTGCGAGTACTGAGCAGGAGACAAAAAAAACGAGCACTACTCGTATAAACGGGATAGCGGGTAAATTTCCCGGAATAAAACAAATAAGATCTTATTCAGCCTACTCCTACATATTTGGAGCTCAGGCCGGTAAGAATTTCCGAGACTAAGTCTGGGTTTTGGAGAGAAATGGTGGGGGATGAACCAATGGCAGAGCTCACATCTCCGAACGGGTTACTGGCTTCGATCTAACCGACCTCTCGTCCTAGGGGTATGTACATTGAAACAATGCGCCGCCGGAGTAACTACCCGGCCATGGTAAAAATAAACCAAGAAACGAAGAAACAACAAGCGTCGGGTACGGACAGATCTATTGTTAATAACCCCTACAAACGAAACAAGGACAATGAACTTCTGATCTGTACGTGGAATGTTAGGTCCCTTAATAGGCCACGGGCAGCCGATCAACTGGCAGAAGGTCTGCACTGCTACGAAGCAGATATTGCTGCCATCTAAGAAATGTAGTGGGAACGGCCGAACTAAAAGAAGATAGAAGACTGCGACATCTACTACGGTGATTACTATTGGCGGCAATTTGGATGCAGATTTTTTGTTAGTGGCAGACTTAGGCAAGAAGTCTTGAGTTTCCGGCATGTAAACCAGCAACAGTCAATATTAATGCATGCACGCCCTCGCAAAGGACTAAATGACGGCACGAAAGACAGCTTCTATGAGATTACAAGATTTATAAGCAGTGCATAGCTATGACATTAAAATTGTCCTCGGTGCTTTTAATGCAAAGCATGGAAGAGAGGTGGTATCTTTGGTAGTACTGACGGAATGTATAGCCTGTACGACACAATCTTCGGTAACGGATCCAGGCGAATCTACTTTGCAGCGGGGAGAAACTTTGTCGCGTGTTAGGGTTCCTGCATCTCGGTATTCACAAGGGAACTCGGAGAATTCGTATTCCGTCAACGGTCAAACATAATGATCACCCAACGTACTCCTTCAATATTACGGACGTCCGAGCGTTCGGAGGACGCCAACATGAATTCTGACCACTACCTAGTTGTAGACGAGGTACGGTTTCGGATTATTCGAACATCGCAAAGCCAAGCTAATACTGTGAGGGCGACTACAATCGCAAGAGAACGCCAAATCCTTTTCCGATAAAATATCACCTAATCTCTGAGGAGGTCCTACACCGCCAGCATCAAGTATCGAAGACCAGTGGCGACATTGCTAAAAAGCTATCAGAGATGCCATCATTAATGTGCTAGGTTTCACTCGGCCACCACAACGAAACCACTGGTTTGACTACGAGTGCCGGCAAACAAAGCCACGCTGCATAGAAGGACCCGAGCTGGAGGGAGAGATGAACACCGAGTTCTCAGGAAGAAAAAGAAGGAGCATGAGAGGCGCTCGGAAACTTTAGCAAACATGCCATGCCATGGATACAAGCCGCGAACGGGAACCTGTCGATGTTGCGGATTTGGAAAGAGCATTTCTGTAGACTGATAATGACCAATATACCGCTGTTAGACAGAATGAACCTTTCAACCTGGAAGATAGACCAGTAATTTCGCTCACTTGACCTAGATAAATCTAAGCTTAAGTCCAACCAAGCTGTTGGAGCAGATGCATTAATTTGAAAATCAGCATACACCAACCCATCTGTAAAATATGGTCGAACGAAAGTATACTCGATGAATGGAACCTCAGCATTGTTTGTCTGATCCTCAAGGAAGGAAACCCTTTAAACATCACCAGCTACAGAGGCATCAGTCTTCTTAACATCGCTTGCAAGATCCTATCTGCCGTATTATATGGATGTCTGAAGATGTCTGTTTGATCCCTGTCAGTGTGGCTTCTCTCCAGGAAAGCCGTCATTGACAAAATATTCACACTACGGCAGATCTTTGAGAAAACGTATAAGTTTAAAATCGATACACAGCACCTATTTTAAAGGCGCGTATGGCAGCATCTATAGAGATGAACTACATATACAGAGCAGTGACTAGCTTTAGCATCCCCGGCAAACTTGCCTGTTTGTGCAAGATGGCGATGGAGAATGCACGCTGCTCCATCAAGGTTGGAAAAGAACCCACCGTATTAAGACGAAGCATATGCTGTCAACAAGAAACTACACCGAATACCCACTTCTCAGACAGAATGCTACCATAGACAGGTATACTTGGAGCTAGTTAAGGACTGACTCATGGGTTTTTTTCCAAACATCTGCATAAAGTAATCATATGTTTTTGTCGGTGTTTTTTACAGACCTTACAGCGTTTGATTAGTCAGTGTCAGGAATTGGGATCCGATTTTGATTTATTCTTCACAATTCACAGCTCAATTTTAATTCCGTGTTGACGCCGAAAAGCCCTCCTCCAGTCACTTTCTATGCAGACGGGACTGAAAATCACCCGAAAAATTTTCCTCTCAAACCAGCCAAGAGCACCTTCATCCATTTTTTATAAAGTCCATGCCTCTGCGCCATAGAGCAGGACTGGGATTATTAAAGTCTTATTTGGGGTCACTTTTATTGTTCGGGAGAGGACCTTGCTAGTCAATTGTCTTTTTAGCCCAAAGATGCAGCTGTTTTGGGCAAGTAGCTAAAATATGACTAAAGCCCTCAAAGCTGAAACATTTTCGACCCTTGGTCTAAAATTGTCATGCCTCAGTTTTATGGCTTGTCGTTCCGCAATTCTATCAAGGTTTTCCTTGCTTCCCTTTATGTTTTGTCATGCGTGCAGGTGTGGTTTGGCATTAGAAGATTGCGCCCTGCAAGCGTCATGCAAACGCTCGTAGTCCAATAGCTTCGTTGTAAGGTCAGACAAGGTAAACTCCCGGTCAGCATTGACTTAGAAAACCGTGAATCGAAGAACTCCTCGATGGTATATTGTATGAACAGGGTATATACGATATGTACTCCACTACCGGTTCCTCTTGCCTCTTCTTCGTACCGGAGAAGTTCTTGTGCATATCAGCAGCAGAGATGACTTGTCTAAATTCCTAGAGCAGACGTAGTTTTACTTGACACCGCGTCATTGTCGATGGCCGAGCTCTAATAGACAGTTTTGCTACCCCTCTCAGCAGTCTCTAAGCGAATAATATTTTCCAAATGTCATCCCAATACATCAGAACTGTCGCTGTTTCGAATTCTAAGATCCACGTTTTTACGTCTCCTTTGCCACTGAAAATCTGAATTAAATTAACAGCGTCTTCGAAGATCCCAATACTTGCCTGCTGGTTCATCGACATTATATCGGAAGGATGAGGTAATCGCTTCGCTGATGGCGTTTACAACAGTGAACGCTTGTCTGAAACAATTCTGGTGTACTATTCGTACTATTCCATTTCTCCTTTCGTTTTTCGTTAGAAATGCGATCAATTGCCAAAAGCGTCCAATATGTTGTGGAAAGTGCTATTATGATGGATAGCACTTCTGACACCAGTTTCACCTTTTGGGGCGAAGACAGTTCTATCCCGAAATATGCCTTGCTATGGAGCTCACTTACTCAATTAGGCATACGAGGGTACTGCACAAGGCAAACGTGAACAAGAACAATTGAGAAGAAATCATGAACACTGGGGTTAAGCTAGAGGCAATTTCAGTCGTTCATTGAGCTCCGCAGAGTATTGACGTGTTTCGGCTTTCGGTTGTGTAGTCATACCAATAGAAACGAATTAGACAGAATTCTTATAGGGCTCCAATTAGCCCAGAGGTAGTGTGAAGAGAAGGAGGGCGCTAAGACCAACTTCCACCTTAGCACAACGTCCCTCCCTACCAACTTCCACTGTAAAGCTGCTTGGTGGAGTGAGGGAAGGGGCGCACTCAACGTCATCAACTGCAGCAAATAATTGTCCCGGGAAAGTTACTGACAGTAACCCATTTTTCTCAGATCTTCACCACCACCTGAGAGAGAACAGCTTCGCTTCCTTGGTGCCAACCGAATCGGAAGATGAAGAAGAAATGGCGTCTATAAGTAGTAGCATAAAAATGCTGCAACAAAGGGTACTGGCCATAAAAGAAAAACAAATGGTAAGAAGGAAAAGGGAAGACCAACAGCAATCCCAGCAGCAACAGCAGAAGCAGCTAGCTCAAAATCAGAGCCAACAACACCAAGCAAACACGATAGCACAGGTGCTACACAAACAACAACAAAAGCTTAAAAACCATCAGCAAAAACAACAAGAGCAACCACAACAACGGCAACAGCAAAAACAGCAGCAGCCACAAAAACAGCAACAGCAAAAGCAGCAGCAGAAACAACAACAGCAGCAGCAAAAACAACAGCAGCAGCAACAACAACAACAGCAGAAACAACAAATTTCAAAACAAAGGGTTCCACCTATAAATACATTTAAGATGGAACTAAAGGAAACAATAGAACTATGTAAGTCGGCAATAGGAAATAATTTTTATATTAAAAGACTTAGCTTAGATAGGCGCGCGATCCACTGTAATACAGTGGAGCGCTACCATAAAATTAAAAGTTTATTGAAGGATTCGACGACGGAGTTCTTCTCCTACACCCCGAAGGGGGAGAAGCTGCAGACAATGCTGCTGAGGGGGTTAGAACCGTCGACTGATCCGGAGGAGCTCCTTGCACTGCTGAAAGAGAAGGAGTGCGAAGGGCTCAAATTCGTGGGGGTCAAGCCATTTGTCACGGCTAGAGCCAAAAGGGAGAAGCGGAAACTGCCGTTCTTCCTGGTCCAGCTAAGTCCCAACAGCAAACTGGATGGTCTAAGGAGTATAAAAGTCCTAGACTACCAGGTTGTTCACTGGGAAAAATTAAAGAGGAGCGAAAACATTTTACAATGTGTTCACTGCCAAAGGTTCGGGCACGCCGCGTCGAACTGCGAAATGCAGCCTCGATGCGTGAAGTGTGGAAAGAACCACAAGTCAGAGGAATGCCCTCTAGGTAAGGACGGAGCGTCGGAAAAAAGCCAACTCTCTTGTGCTTTATGTAGGAAAACGGGACACACCGCAAATTATCGGGGTTGTCCTAAATTCCAATACATAAAAAGAGTAAATCTGGCTCGGCAGCAGAAAGTGGAAGTTAAACGTCCACTCGTGCAGGCACAAACACCAGCCGTTACTCCCCAAGTTACCTACGCCCAAATGGCGGCAGGTAGGGGAACTACGGTACAACAAGCAAAGGTAGCTTCTCAGGCCCCAGCGCCTAGAGCACCTGAACCTGTACCTGACATGCTGGCTATCTTACTCTCTATTCAGGGGCAGATGGCTCAGCTTCAGCGTCAAATACAGGAACAGGCTAAGCGGGTAGATCAAATATACGCGCTGCTGCCGGGCCTAACGCACCTCCAGTCGTAATGGGTACGTACATGGCGGAGCAAACCCTGAAGGTCCTTGCAGTGAATGTTAATTCACTGATTAGGTTCGAACGAAGAGCCACACTGTTTAAGTTGCTTAAAGACCAAGCCCCTGATGTGCTTTTGGTTAGCGAAACTAAGCTTACCAAAAGGCACAAAATGAGACACAGAAGATATGAAATATTACGAAGAAACCGACCCAATTCTATTCAAGGAGGTGGTGTTGCGATCTTTGTAAGAAAGGGACTGCGTTTCAAAAGAGTATACAGTCGTGTAGTACGTCTCCGTAGTCTCCGTAGTCTCCGTAGTGGAAAGCGGTTATACATGGTGTCTGTTTATGCATCTAAGGCTACTCAATCCACCTTATTCATCTCAGAGCTCGAGACACTGTTTCGATTCCTGAGGCTGGAATTGGAGGAGAATTACTCTATTATCGGTGGAGATTTCAACGCCAAACATAGTGATTGGGGAAATAATACACCAAATACTAGAGGGAACCTACTATTCAATTGGTGGGGTCAGCACAGTGTGATGTATCGATTCGACCTCAAAGCCACGGATAGTCCGTCGTTTCCCAGACACGGGTCCTATCTGGATCTCCTGCTGTTCGATTCACGAATACAACTGACGTGCACTAACCAACAAACTACAAACTGTCTACGCACTTTCGTGTATGACAGTGACCATTGCGGTCTCAGCACCGAAATAACTGTTCCCAACGAAATTGCGGAATTGGTTGAGTTTGTACAAAGGCATTCCTACAATTATAGTAGGGTGCGTTGGACACACTTCACCAGAACACTGACAAGAGCACTCTCCTCGAATTCGCTCTACCCACCGTCCAACAGAAATCTGTCAAACGAGGAGATTGGCAGGTATCTTAGACTAATGGACGAGACAATTAAACGAACTATGGACAAAACGATACCACGGTATCAACACACTGACGAAGAAGACTTATTCCGCAATGCAACTATAGACGCACTGCACCGACAAAAAAGTAGGCTGCTGTCAAGACTAAAAACCTTGTACAGGCAGTTTACTGACAGACATAACCCGGAGATCATGACATTGAAGTCGTCGATTAAAAACCTCCAGATATTAATAAAAGAAAATTACAGAAATTCTGTAAGTTTGTATTGGAACAACAAAATTCGGGCTATAAACACCAGCAACCCGAATACTCGTATGTTCCCGCAAATAAATAAAATACTTCGGAGAAATAATCAAAACGACCTTCCATGTTTCAAAATCGCCCGAACGATGAATAACGAACAAATACTTGTAGTAGCAGGCATCGATCCAAATGAGGCAGTTGATGATGATAACTTCTTTGTGATCGAGGATCCGCAGGAGAAGGTAGAGGCTATAGGAGCGACTTTCCAGGAAGTGTACAAGGCGAATGACATCATTGGCCCGAACCACGACCTGGAGAGTCAAGTCTTTGTGCACAATTTCTGCCTTCGAAATGAAATCGCGAATGGGCGATTCGAGAGCTCGGGTTTCACCCAGTTCAGTGACGAGAATATGGCAAATAATATCATCACCAACGAAAGGGTATTACCACCGTTCATTTCGAAGGAAGAGCTCCAAACGGTCTTCGAATCGCTTAGAAGTAAGAAATCAGTGGGAACCGATGAAATACCGAACATTGTGCTTCGACATCTCCCACTAGAAGCGGTGAACATTTATACCACCCTGTTTAATAATGCAATGAATAATGCCCATTATCCAGCGCATTGGAAAATTGCAGTGGTACATCCCATCCCCAAAAGGAATAAAGATACTTCCAATCCGGCGAATCTCCGCTCGATCAGTCTTCTTCCAAACATCAGTAAGGTTTTCGAGAAGGTGATCAATAGAGTCCTGACTAAGTGGGTTGAGGACAAACATGTAGTTCCGGATAATCAATTCGGGTTCAAGGCGGGGCATGATATCATTCATGCTGCGTCTAAACTGGTTTCCGATATCCAGTGGAACAAAGGCAAGAAGCAGTGCACTGGTGCCTGCCTGATTGACTTGGAAAAGGCCTTCGACACCGTATGGTTAGAGGGACTCTTCTTCAAGCTGGACAGGTTGGGCATTAGTAAACCACTGCTGTATATTCTCTTTGATATGCTCTCCAGTAGACAGTTCATCGTGAAGAATGGCGATGTGACTTCTGCTGGAATATTTAACATTAAAAACGGTCTGCAACAAGGTGCGGTAAATTCGCCGATCCTATTCAACATTTACACAAGTGATCTGATAGGTTCACTTCACCATGCCATAGCGTACGCAGACGACTTAATTGCGTACAGATCAGGTCCAAAGATTGAGGTCATTAATACACTTTTGCAATGTGACTTCGACAAAATTAAGCGATATTGCGATGACTGGAAGTTGAAAATCAACTTTCAGAAATCGGAAACCATTCTGTTTAGGACGCCTTTGTCTGGGGCCTCTAGGGATACCAGAAAGAATTGGCGAAAGTTCTCTATCGTCGGACAACATGGACAGCCACTTGCTTGTCGAAATGTAGTCAGATACCTTGGGATCTGGCTAGATCAATATCTGTATTTTAACAAACATATAGATGTTGCTCTGGCCAGAGCCAGAGGTGCTTTTGCCCTTACAAGGAGACTGTTTTATAACAGCCAACTCGAT
Source organism: Volucella zonaria (assembly GCA_963966105.1). Taxonomy (NCBI): domain Eukaryota; kingdom Metazoa; phylum Arthropoda; class Insecta; order Diptera; family Syrphidae; genus Volucella; species Volucella zonaria. Next base: position 253,034,625 of record OZ014530.1, on the reverse strand, counting down.
GCGAGGGTGAAGGTGATCTGCTACATGGCCCTTATCAGGCCCATGCTGGTATTTGGATGTCCCGTGTGGTTCAACGTGAGAGCAAGTTTATTGGAAAAGATTCGGGTGTTTGAGAGGGCTTGCGTTAGGGCTTGTCTTCGCTTATACAGAACACCAGAGTCTGAGTACATTCTATCGCAATGAGGTCTTGTACAATAGGGCGAACCTAATAAGAGTGGACAATTTCGTCATTAAGTTGACTCGAAGGCACATTGCAAGAGCAATGACCTTATCGAACAACCTAATCTCCGGGGCTTACTACCCTAATTATATGTATCACGAGAGAGTTCGCTTTGACGGCTTTATTCCTCATTCCGCACACTGCAGTGCGGAGCGTCTCCGGTTCAGTAGATCGGTAGGGAGTCGCGACATGAGGAATGTTGCTCAGCAGCACCAACAATTTTGGTGGCTTTTTGAAGGAGAGGATGCTTCGTCGTCGAATTCCTCCAATACTTGGTAGCTTCATGTGAAGCAAAGTCGGTCGCCTAATTCTTTTTTAGCCATGGCCGGCTTACATAGTTTTAAGTATGAGTAAGTTAGATTTAAGAAAAAAAAATATATATAAAAACAAAAAAAAAATTAATAAAAATAAGAAATTAAAAAAAAAAAACACAACATATATATATATATATATATACATATGTATATATATTAAGTATATATATATTATGTGTGTATATATATATGTATATGTATGTATTAGATGTATGTAAGTAGGTTAAGTAGATTAAAATTTATTTGTAGGTAGTTTGTAGGATTTTAGTTTTAATTTTTATAATAAAAAAGAAAAAGAAGTCATGTTACTAAGTTTTTTTTTTTGTAAAAAATGTTTTCTTAGTTTTAATTATAATGAATAGAAATAGTATAGTATAGTAGTAAGGTACGTCGAAAGACATAATTTAAGTGTTAGGTTTAACTTAGAGTGCCCGCATGGGGCCAGTAAGTTAGAATAAGATAATTTAAGTTAATTAAGCTAACTTTTAAGCATTTTTTTGTCTAGCAAGTAAGAGTAAATTAAGTGAAATAATAAAAATGCATATAAACTGAAAAAAAAACTGAACTGACTAGAGACAATTTCAGTGCATTGCAGAACTCAGAAGGTACAACGCGTGGTTGTCATGGAGGGCGCCCTAAACTAAACAAACAAATAAAAAAAAGGGCGAGCAAGGGGGAGATAAATACAGCTAGGAACCATCTTATTAAATACTCGTAAGTTCGTAAATGTGTCCTCTTTCTGCTGTTGTCTTAATAATATCTCGCTGTAGTGAAAATGCAGTCTTTTAACATATATTGCACCCATCCTCCACATGGCAACACATGCAGCGCACACAAATGCAATGCATCTAACCAAATTGTAAGTCTATGATAAGTCCAGCGAAAATATTGGTGTTTTATGTATCTTCTTATAACCTCGACAGTTGAGTCAGTTCTAGCAGCTTACTTTAAGTGAAATGTGAACCATTCCTTTCCTTTTTTTTAAATGAGAGGTAAAATCATCTACCTTCGCTTGTAAAGGTTATTCGTATTTGTTACCTCTGTAAAATGTAAACTAACTTATGACAAATAAATGTTTTCTTGAAATGTTTTCACAAAAACAACTCCCAAATATTTTCGTCCTTAAAGGTCATAAAAAGTTCTTACGAACTGAACTTTGCACTTAACCTCTAACCCCTCCAGCTGTCACAAAAAACTCTTAAAACAGAAACATGAATTTCATACATATCAAGGGGTAAAGGATACAAAATTTAACTCATTAACCTTTAAGTATAGCCAATAGCGACTTGATTCCGCCCGAAGCCACCGAAACAAAGTTCATTAGGAATCTTGTCACCGAGGAATACATACGAGTATGTTACGTGTATATATTATACGAGTACCTCATGTCACATGGGTAAACAAAATAAATCAATAAAATACCAAAAAGCCATTCCAACGTATGTACTTACAAACATATGTGTATGCATGCTCGAGGTTAAGAAGACGTTTTTGATATTCGTATATACATAGTTTCGGTCAAAGGCATACTGGCCGTATGCTAATGTTCGACCTGTCAAAGACACTCAACCAATTAACTCTCGGCAATCCAAGACGGCCACAAAGCCCCTCAGATCCAGAGTCAACATCCGGCCTGCCACATAGCCATGTACTTGTAGTCCCCCACTAGTGTATCTGTATACTCCTTAAGTGATGTTTGTTTTGTAATTTCCTTTTTTTTTCACTCTTGTTATTTGTAGTCCTCCTCGGTGGATAGGTACAATCCATACGTACATATGTATGTTCTCCAAATAGTCTAATTGACTACGGTATCTCATTCCGGAGGAGCTACAAGGAGTTTCACAATTCAAAATGAAACCTCACTCCATCATTTGCATATGCAAAACACACACATTGACTGATCAATCCAGGTTCAGTAGTCCTCCCGCTGCTGATGGGTTGGTCAGAAACATTAGCAGGAGCAGCATTGAAATTGCTGACTGCCTATTTACTGAGAAGGAGGTGATCAATAGACGAAACGTAGAACTGACAACCGAGAAACTTGAAACGTATTTTTGACGGATGTATGCTTGCAATGGTACACAAACGGTTAGCTGGTGGAATTGATTGACATAGGCAACGTAGGGGGGCAAGTACAAATTTCATTTGAGTTACGAATATGTTTGTCTGGATAGGAAATGGCTTCCTTTCGGGAATTGCGGACACAATGAAGCATAAGATGTATTGTATGTGCGTTCTGGCGTATAGCAGGCTTGTTGTGTGCTTTGTCTGCTAATTAATTAATTTTTTCTCGCTGTATTTACTAAGAGGCAACGGTGCTTTAATTAACTAAATGAAGCTCTGAAGGGTTGAACAGAAATAATTGACTATTATGTGGGGAGAACCAAATGATAAGGACTTGTGGAATTATAAGAACTAACGACTTGTAATGTGTTTTTTGACACTAATGTGGGTTAAATAAAAAGGGTTTGTGAGCTGCGCATTCATACATCTCCAAGTCTATTTATAACTTAATTTATAAGGCCTTGTGTAGTTCTCAGTGCATTATTAATTAACATAAGAATGTCTGTAGCACGAGATTATAAGGACAAGCCATTGAGTGTAGACTTATGATCTATGAACGGCATAACCACGTCTCGGGGTTGAAATTTGTTGAAGCTACTTATTTGTGTCAAATATGGTTAAGGCACTTATGGACTAAGCAAATGTAACTTAAGCCTTACGAAGCCAGAAAATGGTCAAAACTCTTTTCCACTGAGGGACAGCAGGAAAGTCCTGACATCTTAGATACATCAGGATACACTCGGTTGGTTTGCCGGAATCCTGGAGAATTACGCCATCTGCAATTGTGCTCACAAGAAACTCAACTGTCAATAAGCAGTCCAAACGTAGTTCGGGAGTTGAAATACTGTCTTTCGAGTACATCGGTACTCTTACACATACTCGTATCACACGATACAAATGTGACCTGGAACTCAAACAGGACTCAGTGAATTCAGTCATCCGACTACGTTCAGAGAGACTTTGCATTCTTGAACTTGCTTGGAAATATTTAGAAGGTTCTGTAAGCGTATCTTGGCCGTCGTCAGTATAGATGCCGTCCATTGACTCTTTACAAAATAAATAACTCCGCTTAAAGGCAGACGCAAGTTCTCGTAATGAAGAATGAAAACTTTTGTCCTTCAATAAAGAGTTGTTTCTGAAGAGCCCACGATATTCCTGCCCTGTCTCAGATTCTGTCAGAAATTTAGATTTTGTACATACTTAGCAACAGAAGTTCTGGCATCAGTGCAATAGACCAGAGCCAAAAGACAGACAGTGCGCTACTCCAATTCAAGAGCGAAAAATGACTTTAAGCAGCCCACGATACTATTGTATGTGAATACAAAAAAGTTTATTAACCACGACGGCATCCAGACTCTTAATTTCTTTTAGATGACAAAAATAGCAATTTTGGTTTTGAGAGGTCTGACTGAAATCCACTTTCAAATGCACAAAACTTTAGCCACGCTTAATTGCTAGGCGTGATCCAACATATTCTGCATGCCCCAAGTGCATCACAGTATTGGAGACAGGACGACGGTTTGAGGTCAACCCGGAGACCAGCCATCACAAATTGGCTGCAATCAGGACCCACAATCAGGTTCGTATTCACTAGCAATTCTCTCATACACAAAACTAGTGATTCGTCAACATCGTATTGTCTGGCCATTTACACTGTTTATGCTGTCACATGAAAATGCACAGGGCATGCCACTGTCCACTATGTTTTGACCCGCAGTTTCGTAGGATTTTTGACATCGGTATGTTACGCTTTGAGTAAATAGTTATAAGCTCATGAAGCCCAACCACTCTCTCTATGCACCTCAACATGAAAGAAGTCAGACTGATTGTTCTGAAGTTCTTGATGAGAGTGCAGGTATCCGTCCTATTTTCGGCAAAAAGGCAGCCTTTAGTTTCCACCAGACGTTTGGTATATACCAGTAGGCCAGACTAGAAGTGAAAATCCTCTTCAGAGTACACATCGAATATCCTATACCTTATCGTTGCTAAATTGGTTGTACACAATCCGTTCCAGTTGACTTGAAGCCATCAAACAAAGCAACTGCATGTAAAGGGCGATTCCTTTGGAGGTACTTTTTTTCAAAAATTAAAAAAACAATCAAAGAATTCAATTCTATTGGATAATTCTTATTATCATACAAGAGAACCAGTTTTTACATTTAGTTTTGAAGATTATTCCTTTCAAATGTTGGCCGTAATTACGGCTAATATGGTGCATTCTGAATGTCCAATTTTCGATGACGCTTTCGATCATTACGAGTATTGTTTGACTAATGACACGAGTAATGTTGACCTCCAATTCTTCAAGCGTAGCCGGCTTATCCATATAAACTTTGGACTTTACGTAGCCCCAAAAGAATAAGGGTGTGATGTAAACATGATCTAAGCGATCAATTCATCGGTCCAGAGAGTGAAATTAACAGTTCACCGAATGGTTCTCGCAATAAAGCCATGGTTTCACGGGCTGTGGGGCAAGCGGCGCCGTCTTGTTGGAACCAAATGACGTTGAGACCACTAGCTTCAATTTCAGATAGAAAATAGTCCGTTATCATGACGCGATAACGTGCGCCATTCATAGTTACGTTCCAGTCGGCCTCAGTTTAGCAGAAATATCGACCGATGAGTCCACCAGCCCATAAACCACACCAAACAAATGTTTTGTCTAGATGTAATGGCTGCTTTTGAACATCTTCGGGTTGCTCCGTACCACAAATACAGCTTTTTTGCTTATTGACGTAGCCATTAAGCTAGAAATGGGCGTCATCGCTGAACAAAATTTTGGTAAAAAACAATGGATCTTTTTGAAGCTTTACAAGAGCCCAACGAATGAAACGGAGACGATTTGGAAAGTCAGCCGGCTTCAGTTTTTGCACAAATTGAATTTTGTATGCTTCTAAACCAAGAGCCTCACGTAAAATATGACAAGTTGTGCATACGACAAACCAAGCTGTTGAGAACGACGCCGAAACGATTCACCACGGTCATCGCATACACTCTCCGCTACCGCCGCTATGTTTTCTTCACTACGTGCTAGATGTAGTCTATTTGGCGTGTAGTGGAAATTGGATTTCAAACTTTTCCATTTTATAATGAACTCTGCGTTCGGTAGGCCGATTCTATGGACTAAAAGTTACTCTAAGGGCATGAAACATATGGTATTCCTGGTAGAACGCTGATTTTCGTAATACAGCTGAATAATTTGTAGACGCTTAGCCCGGCTAAGCCTTTCCATGTTGGAATGTCAAAACACGACCCATGCGTGAGCTCTAATGAAATCCCCACTGGAAGTAGTACCTCTAAAAGATTCACCTTTTATGATGGCCCCGTCTCCACCACAACCGATGGTAGATACCAGCTACAACGGGTTGTGTTATTTCTTTTTAGAGGACTTGAGTGTTGGGTATGACTACACTTATGATGCCAAAGCATGTTTTAAGTTTTTCGGAAAATGCGACATAAAGAGAAAGAAAGATGTTTGGGCGCAGAGGTTACTTCGCTCCATGGGTGGCATCCAACATTTAATGGGGAGACTAAATGTTTAGTGTAAAGTGACTTGATGATATATTTAGGCAAGCATTCTTCTCACGAGCCTGAAAAAATGACTTCCGGCCATGGCTGGTATTGAACCCCGAACCGTCCGATTGGGAAGCCAATACACTACCACTTGAGCCACGACCACCCACGGCAGCTTCAGTAACATCAAATGGATGTTAGCCGGTTCTGATTAGTTTACCGGGAAGTCAGTCTCAAGCGTTAGACAGAGATTTCCTGTTTTTGACTCAGTATAAGAGCTACCAGAGTTTCTGAGTGTTTCCAGTCTGGCTGAATTCTCCTTTTTGAGGGCTTCTACCAGTCTCTTGGCATCACATAGTGTTTCGATTTTTTCCCAGAAATCTTTATAAAAGAAACCTTTCAAAATTTAAATCTAGTTTGTTAGGATTCTTCCTTAGTTTTGTTTAGAAGTTTTAGGGTTTCCTAATGTAGTCATTGCAAATCTGCGTTCCATCATGGAACGTTCTGTCTGCATGCCTCTAACGTTGCATTTGTTTATACTTTTTTTTCTAATGAGACCTTCGATTTGGATCACAGCTTATGTTGATATCCGCATGGGCTTTTTCAAAAAAATGCTAAATTGACCTTTCGATCATTTGCTAATATTTAAAACGCTGAACATTCCTTCCTATTTACGATGCACTTGACAAGGCCAGATTGGCGACTTGTGTATAAAGCAAACATAAAAATTTAAGAGATAAATGTCTAATCTCACTATTATCTTATATAGCGTCAAGTTCAGAACTAAGATGTCCGACAAAAAAAACACAATTTTCAAAACTACAATTAGATATTTGGGGATCCAATAAAATACGAAGCTTGTGCGTGGTCGTAAACTCTACATCGATAAAGAAAAGAGATCAAAGAAAAAAAGATGCTTTAATGGCCCGGCATGTAGCCGTCCGATCTGGGAGGTTATTAAACCTCCCTGAGAGGTTTGCAGGTCTCTTAAGTTTTCTCTCATAAAAATAGGGAACTTTACAGCAACAAATGTACGAAAATAATCGCTGAAAAAGAAAAAGAAAATGGAAAGGGACGTTCACACCCAGGCATTTTCATTCCCTTACTCTCACTGAGCATGTGGCCGTTGGCCATTACTTTATTTACTTTATGTACTTGCCTGCGTGTGGCGTGCGGCAATTCTTAACATCTGTAGCATCGCTTCTACTGATCTTCGACAATTGATACAGATCCCATAGTACTCACAAAGGGACTAAGCGATACGCGCCGGCTCTTGTTTTGGTTGTAACGCCTGATATAACCGTTGATGTACATATAGTACCTGGGTTGCATTTGGATTTTGGCTATTCAAAGAAATACTGAAAAAACGCCTCGCAATATGATTTTTGATTCTCTGATAGGATGAACATTTGTTTGTGAATATTCAGGTGGAGAAATTTTCTATCTATTGTGATATTCCGCTCTGCAGGAAAGCCAACAAGCATAAGTCCGTTTCTACACGTGGTGTCGAGTAGGATGCGATTTCCTATTGTACTATCAAAAATATTTCCTTATTTTAATATTAAAACCACCTAAACCGATTTTTGTGTTATATTTATGGCATTGCTCGTAGGTTTTTGCCAGGAATCTCTCAGAAATATTCGTTCATTTCTTGGGGCATGAGTGTATGTCAGGTTTATGTTGGCGAATTTATCCCACCGATGTTACAATGCGTTCTGCGTTCGGTCACAGTGCAAAAGCTCAAGACTTGATGAATATTGCACACAACATTAATATCTAAATTCTGTTCCTTTTTTCAGTTACTGTAGTACACGTCACTGTTTTTCGTCCTCGGCTCATGCTACCACACTTAATGGATGACGGTGATATGTGTTTTATACGTCTACGTTCTCTCCTAGTTAATCGCTGTTTGTAACTGTTTTAAGGTCGTATAAAAGTCCAAATGTTGTTTTCATGCTTCATTTTTCAAACTCGAATACACTGTATCCGTCCTAATCCGAGGTTATTGCTTGCTCCGTCCCCGTAAATTTTAACATAGTCGGGTAGTTAAATCAAAGCACAATCTCAAACTTTGAGTACCTTTTACGTAAAAGGGACCGGATATTCTGCAGACAGTTAGTCTCTATGGGGATATTAGGGGTGCTGTTGACCAGCTGTTGGGTACAGCCAACAAATATAGGTTTTTTTTATAATTAAAGAGCGATCAAGGGGTCTATGTACCCTTAAAATGTTTGCACATAACGAGGGCGAAGGAAACTTAGGGAGGAAGAAAAGAGAGCTTAGAAACGAATCACGATATTTTAGAGTGGGTTTAAGAGTATACTGATGAACATTCATAGCGACACGGGTGTTACGGTTGAAGGTTTGAAGGAGCAGAATGCTACTGGCGATTTCAATGGAGCAATGGTGGTGGTATTCAAGAGTGTCAATTGACTGACGATATTAGTATCACCTATGAGTGTTATCGCACTGTTTTGAATCCTATCTAGGAGGTCCAGAGATGTTTTATGAGCACCTGATCGGATGTGGGCATTGTACTCCAGTTTTGGGTGGATAAATGCCTTCTTTATGGAGGCCAGATCAGAGAGGATGAAATATTTCTTACAACTCTTGAAGAAACCTAGACATTTCGCAGCATTTTTGACGACATCAAATGTGTGGTCATTCCAACGTAAGTTGTTACTGACATGCATACCGAGAATGGAAAGTTTTCCGGTTTTGACGATGTAAGTGCAATTCATGGATAGTAGCTGCGTATTTAAATTGCGCAGTGCAGCAGACAGCATTGCTAATATCGGAATTTAATGTGCTTAGCATACGCTGACATTCCCGTTCTATAGCCGAAGAGCAGGCACGTGAGTTCGGGAACGAATATGAGAGGCAGAGAGTACTGTCACCAGCAAAGGAATATATTGGATTAGAAGTAGCAGACAAGAGATCACTAATGAAAACTAAAAAGAGTGTCAGAAACAGAACGGAGCCCTGGGGAACACCAGCATTTTTTTTGTGAAAATCAGACTTGAAACCATCCAAGGCAACTTGAATTGAACGTTCCGAAAGGTAATTTCTAATCCTTTGAAGAAGAGATTCATCGATCCCAAATACATGTACGAGGGGTATCGATATGAAGGAAAATGCGAATTCAATTTAAATTGTTTTTATTTTTCAATATAATCTCCCCTAACATCAATGCATTTGTTACATCTTGAGATAAGCTTTTTTAAACCCTCAAAAAAATAAATTTCCTCTTTCTCTGCAAAATACCGACTTGAGTTCTTCATCATCCGAAAATCTTTTTCCACGAAGACACTTTTTCAAATCCGGAAACAGGAAATAATCACTAGGGGCAAGGTCTGGACTATAAGGTGGGTGTTGAATTTCTTCGAAACCACAATCTCGCACAGCAGCCTTGGAAACTCGCGCCGTGTGAACAGGAGCGTTGTCATGAAGAAGCAACACACCCGCTGCGAGTTTACCCCGTATTTTCTTTTTAATTTCCTCCCGCAAATTATGCAAAGTGGAAGCGTAGGATGTGGCGTTGATGGTTTCACCTTTGTTTTTGTACTCAATGAGCAAGATTCCCTTTGAGTCCCAAAAAACTGTGGCCATGAGCTTCCCGGCAGACGGAGTGACTTTGAACTTCTTCGGGGGGTCTGTTCCTTTTTTATGCCACTGCATGGACTCTTGTTTGCTTTCAGGGTCATAGTGGTGGACCCATGTTTCGTCCCCAGTAACAATTCGATCCATAACACCGTCCGCGTTCTCACTACACATCTCCAAAAGCTCTTTACAGCATGCGATTCTCACTTTTTTCTGAGGCGCTGTGAGCATTCGTGGCACCCACCTTGCAATGACCTTTGAAAGGTTAAGATGGTCATGAAGAATGGTGTGAATGGTACCAATTGAAAGCTTGGTGATCTCTGCCATCATTTTCACCTTTATTCGGGCATCCTCAAGAACAAGTTTTTCGACTTCTTTGATGCTTTCTCCCGTACAAGCAGTAGCCGGGGCGCCGGAGCGGGGGTCGTCTTCAATGCTCTCTCTGCCTCTCTTGAACTCACTTGACCACTTTTGCACAGTTGATAATGAAGGTGCGGAACCCTGGTAAACAACCACCATCTCTTCATGAATAGTTTTTTGACTTTTTCCTTGCTTAGTGAGAAATTTAATTACAGCGCGATGCTCAATTTTCACCATCATCGTCTCAGTTGCTATTATGATTCTGTTTAACTAGAGATAAAACGCTTATTAATTCGCGTTTGTATGAAATTTACATGAATGCAAAAAAATAATAGTATTACTTGATAAATAAGTCAATGTATATACAACCACAGCTTCACCCCGATATCGAGAATATGTTGAACGCCCCTCGTATTTACTACAAAGGAGTCTGATGCCAAACTCTGTCAAATGCCTTAGAAATATCAAGTGCAACTATCTTGCTTTCTCCAGATTGATATACGCTTTGGTTCCGCTTTTCGGTGAGACATTCCATCAAATCACCAGTGGACCTGTTGCCACGAAAACCATATTGGCAGTCATTGAAAAGTTTTCGTATTTCGACATGCTTCATTAGCTGACAGTAAGTCAGCGTTTTCATTACCTTGGAAAGAAGGGGCGTAAATGCAATGGGTCTGTAGGATGAGAGAGAGGAAAATTTACCTTGTTTAGTGTATAAAAATATACGCAAATATTTACTCCGCCAAGAATTTAAAAATAAAAGAAAACTTGCTTTAAACTAATTCACTGTTTATTAAAAGAACATGAAGTTAAAAGTGAAACAGGCTGGACGTCTGAAGTATTTCAAAGTTAAGTGAGAACTAGTTATTAGACAAAAGGATCGAGTTATAAGAGGGAAATTTAACATCTGTGTATGTGTAAGCAACAGATGAGAAGGGTTACAAAATGCAGAAGTATCATTATTATTATTATCAAGGGAACGATACAAATTAATTTGTAGGATGCGGGATTTAACGCCGGGGTACTGTGCCCATGTGGCGCGTTTTGTCAACAGCACGCGGAGTACTGAATTCAAATGTGATCACCCACCTACATACTTACAGCGCCCAAAACTGCTTGATTTCGGTGATCTAGCGGGAACCGATGTAATTTTTTTTTTTCAATTTATATGCATTTTTATTTGATACCTTAATTTACTCTTACGTGCTAGACAAAAAAATGCTTAAAAATTAGCTTAAATAACTTACAAATAGTATTATTCTAACATACTGGCCCTATGCGGGCACTCCAAGTTAAACCTAACACTTAAACTATGTCCTTCGACAGTCTATATTTATTTTTATATTTAATGAAACTAAGAAAATCAATTTTATGTAAAAACTTAGTATATGGACATTTTTTTTTTTTTTGTAGAACTTAAACCTAAAAGTCTACATACTACCTAACCGATGCTTTCAGTGTGGCGAGGCCGTTGACAATGCAGAAGTAATAAAAGCATAATTAATGTAATTTGATTGTCAATGTGTTTATTTTTCAACACTTAGAGACGGGGTGGGCAAATGCTGTTTTGCATCGTCTCGGAAAGTGAAAAAGCTTACGCAAGGGTTCTGCCAGGGAGGAAGAATACCTCTTCAGAAGAAGGGGGGATTTACCATATGAATCAGCGGATTTGTGTATATTAAGATGTTTAAGTAATCTTGGTATTACACGAGTGCGAAAGTGGATTCGTCCTATTGAAGACACACTCAAGTGTAGGCGAGAATAAAGCAAAATCTGGAATTGCTGAGCTGGCCGAAAAGTGCTCAGCAAGCAGATTGGCCAGCTGAGATCCGGAATGTCATTGCAAATGAGCGTTGGGATGGAGGATGAAGCAGAATTTCTAATGTTCTTAGCGAATGACCGAAAGATCTTACCACATTTGAGACATTCTAGTATTTGGTGCCTCAGTTTTTGGTCGTATTGAAGTTTTACACGCTTAAGGAAGACAATGCAGTCATTCCTGGCTCGTTTAAAGTCTTTTCGGTTTTCCTCTGACGCGTTGGTCTTGTAGGATCGAAAAAACATTTCCCTAACCCTGACATACTTCTTCCAGCTCGAGTCGTACTCCGTCCTTCTTTTGGTTTGATAATCTTCATAAGATGAGGGATAAAGGATCTCATTCCAAAAGAATGGTGTCTGTATTCATATAAGTAGCGGCATCAACTTCGTTATCGAGGAAACATAATGACCAGTTAAAATTCCTATAACGGTGTACTTTTCAGGATGAGAAGTTAGAAACAAGTCCTTGTTGTTGGCGGTGTGACTATCAACGTCTGGTATTCATGTGGGCTCATTTACAAGCTGCGTCAAGTTATTTTCCGCAGTGAAGGTCTGAATACACCGTCCTTCGGGTGTTGCCTCTTCAGATGGTCGAGGCCAACCAGAATTGTGCTTATTGGGATCAAACTCGTTAAAGGTCGAATTGCTGCCCAGTTTGGGGCTACTGGATAATTTACTTACGGAGATGGAATTTTAACCACATGAAGTTGAATTCCGTATTGGAACACGAATCACATGATGCTAGAAATTGGTGAGCTACATCAGTGCGTACGTAAATGGCGAGACTTCGGTGAGAAAAGAATAATAACACTAGTTCGTAGTCAGGTAGCTTCAGATCTTATTCATCTGAGTGTGCTGAGAGGTATGTAGGGGGATCTACCCCCTCCTATGTTTATAAACGTGGACGTGAAAGTGATTACTTTTTAGGCCGCTTAAATTAGCTAGGTCCAACCTGAATTCACTAATCATAATCACAAACATAACACTAAAAACACAAATGCTAAGCAAGGCAGCGGAGTGAGAATTTGGACGCTTCTTTATCGAATCAAATTGGTGTAGGTATGATGTCATTACAACAATATGAAACACTGCCCCAACAAATTTCACGCTCACAACTGGACCAAGAGCCCGCAGTAAATATTCTACGTGAGAGGCAACCGCATGAATCCTATCTTAATATTTTGCTCTAATGCCAGGGATTTCAAATTTGCCAGTCTGGCAGCATATAATGGCAGCTAAATATTGTAACTGTATATCAAAAATCGCTATTGTTCAAAACAGGAATAATTGGTGCAACCACTACTAGTAAAAAATAGAGTACCATCCCCTCAGTACAAATTCATGTATCCAAGATGTTTTAGGTGTAGCCAAGACTCTGCCAGGCCAGAAGCGGAAGTGCGTAAAAATTCCAAATTTTGAATAATTAATTCAACCGCATCAATTTTTCATGAAACATAAAATATTACATACAAATATGAAGGTCCAAGACGTTTTACTTGTCACTAAGTCCTTCCCAGATGGATTCAAAGGATCGAAATTAGCTACGAAGTACCCTATTTGTGGAAATAAAATATACAACTGGGCCTAAAATGATAAAAGTAACCTAACGAAATACCAGGAACATAAATGCAGGGTGACCACGCCGCAATGATAGTTTCTCCATATTTAAATATACAAACATGTATACATATTAGCAGAAATAATAACAAATTCCAGTTTCTTAAGCCGTGGTTGAATGAATAAACAGCTCTATTCTGAACTACTTAAAAAACAACTTAACAATATAGGACTTAAAAGTTATTATGACAAGCTATGTCTTGAGCTAAAAACGGATATTCCGCTCTAAGGAGATAATTATTTTAGGAAGAGATAAAATCGGTAATATGTAAAAGGAGACCAAAAAAACCACGTCGTTTTCAGTCAAAAAAGAAGGCAATGCTCACGGTTTTCATGGATTACAACGGTGTAGTGCATCATGAATTTTTGCCAGAAGGCCAGACAGTAAGCAAAGAGTATTACGAGTATTTGGGCGTTATCAGAAGTTTGCGTGAAGTAATCCCGGAAGAGACCAGAATTGTGGGCAGAAAACTCGTGGATTTTGCACCATGATAACGCACCGCGCGTCGCACATTGCCATCATTATTCGTAATTTTTTGAGGAAAAATACAACAAATACCATCCAACAGCCACCGAATTCACCTGATTTGGCTCCCTGTGACTTCTTTCTGTTCAATAGAGTTAAAAAACTACTGCGGAGAACGTGTTTCATCAGTCGAGAGGAAGTAATGGAAAAATGTTTCGAGGATTGGATCAAGCGCTGGCATAAGTGTGTTTCGGTCGAAGGGGAAAATATAGATTTAGAGGAATAAAGTTGTATTTGAAATTTTTTGAAAGCATTCCGGGAACATTTTAATCAATATAGTATTTCTGAACCTACGCAAGTTTATAATTTATTATTATTATTATTATTATCAAGGGAACGATACAAATTAATTTGTAGGGTCCGGGATTTAACGCCGGGGTACTATGACCATGTGGCGCGTTTTGTCAACAGCACGCGGAGTACTGAGTTCCCATGTGGTCAACCACCTACGTACTTACCGCGGCCAACACTGCTTGATTTCGGTGATCTAGTAGGAACCGATGCTTTCAGTGTGGCGAGGCCATTGACAGTTTATAATTTATTTAACGATTTTATATCAAATAGGAATTCTTCGCATAATTCTTCAAAAGTTGATGGGTGTTTAACACCTTTTCCTTTGTAGAATTTACGGTACTAGAAATCCTCTTAAAGGACTAAATCTTCTTTTCCAGACCGGATCTCTAGCTTAATTTTGAAACAAATTTCTTTTCATATGGCAGATATTTAAAGCTTTATCTTTGCTGAGTTCTTGAAAATAGCTGTAGTGATTCCTGCCCATAAAAAAAAGGAGACGCCATGGAGTTATAACAATTATCGTCCTACTTCCCTATTGTTTGTGTTTTCTAAAATTTTTGAAAAAGCAATGAAGTCGAGATTTACCTACTTTTTAGACAAATCGAAATTTTTAATCACTTTCAATATGGTTTTAGAAGTGGAAGGTCTACGAATAATTTTCTGCTTACATTTACGCAGGTCTAAATGCGTATAAATCTTCTGCTGTTCTTTTTGTAGATATTTTCAAAACGTTCGACATGATGGATTAGACTTTGCTATTAGATAAGATTAATCAAGCTGGACTGAGGGGTTTTTTCCATAACTGGTTTTGCTTGTATTTAAAAAAATCGGAAACTGGAAACAAAGGTTAATAATCAAAAGTGTTTTAGTTTGCAGAAGTTTATTTTTAAAGGGCCCCTCAAAGGTTTGTTTTAGGTCCCATCTTGTTTTTATTGTACGTGAGTTTCTTGTTCATTGCACTTTTCAAAGGCAAAATCACTGCTTTCGCTGACGATACTGCTCTTGTGTATTTTCATACCGATTTATTCTGGTTTTTGATGTCAGCTATGATTTAGAGATACTGCGAAGGTGATTCAAATAGCATAGACTCGTAATTAGCACTAAAACAAAATTTATGTTTTTAATATCAAGCGGACTGCATGAATTTGCTTTAATATGTCATTCACCGAATTTTTTAAGATTTCTCTGAGCTGGTTGCCAACATAGATCTATGACATTCAACAAGTATGATACCTGCAACAACGTTTGCTCTGAAATCGACCGCGTGGAAAAATTGTAAATACTTGGGTATTACTTTAGATCATAGAAAGAAGCAGACTTCCACTTTTTGTGGAAAATGAAGAAAACATATTCGTCGTAGCGGCGAGTATCGAAGAAGATCCAGAAATGTCGATTCGGCGCCGATTAGCTAAATTACCAAATTATTACGGAACCTCCAAGTACTATTGCACTTGGATTTGTTTAAGCCCCCACCCGAAGGTGGCACATCCCACATGCCACATGTCATCGCCAGAGAGTCAACCGATTTATTTTGCTGTTGGATTTGTGCCTCCATCCGTATAAAATTGTGCTGACGCTAGACTTTTAGCCGGATGGTCATAGACAAGGCCGTGAGTTCGCTAATTGGACGCTAGAAATGTTGGCCGGAGATCCGGATTTTGGTCAAAAAATCGTTTTCTCGGACGAGGCCCATTTTTAGCTCAGCGGCTATGTCAACAAGTAAAATTGCGATTATTGGAGCAAACACGATCTACAAGTATTCGGCCAAGCATCAATGCATCCACATACATAGATTGACTGTTTGGTGCGGTTTACGGCATGGCGCCATCATCGGACCTTATTTCTTTCGAAATGAGAAAGGAGACACCGTTACCGTCAATGGTCTCAGGTATTGAGCAATCCTTATCGACTTTCTGTGGTCTGAGCTCAACAACGTCGATACATTCGAGATGTGGTTCCAACAATAGTGTGCTACATGCCATACAAGCCACGCAACGCTGGAAGTTGGAAAAGAGAAATTCGCCGACTGCGTCATCTCACGGCAAGCGTTCATCAATTGGCCGCCGCGATCATACGATTCGACGCCACTCTATTATTTTCTCTTGGGCTACGTTAAGCCCTTAATCCACGCCAAGAAGTCAATCACTTTGGATGAGCTTGAGGCGAACATTCGACGTGCTATTACCGGAATAACCCCACACAAATTGGGCCGAGTCATCAAAAATTGGTCCGACCGCTTGAAGCACTACCAGCGAAGCTGAGGCGGCCATTGATATGCTATCATTCAAATGCATAATGACAAGAACGTGGCTTCAAAATAAAGCTAGAATCGATTTTATATCTCACACAGTTGTTGTTTATTTAAATTTTTTTCTCCTATCGTTCTTCTCTGGTCACCCTTTATGAAAAAGTGGCTTTTTGCATTTGACTCTTTTTTTAAGCCTATAGTAAAATGTTATTCTGTTTTGTTGTTCTATTTATTCTTGGGTTTCCGTTTTAGTTCTTATTTTTTATTATATATATGTACATATATTGGATTTCCTAGTAAATTTTGACATAGCGTTTCGCAAATTACTTATGCTAGCACGAGTGTGAGATGCCCACGTTTTGACAACCGCTCCGAATCGATTGAGTGCGGTTTTGACTTATCGACTCACGTACAGCCGCAAAACTCTTTTAACTCCTGACAGTTCGCTGTCTCCCTGGCGCAGCACCATTATGGACTGAATACATCAGGACGATAACAACACCCAAAAATTGAAGTTAACACATTAGTTGTAATGGACTGCGAATTTCGAAAATAAACTTGGGTTATTTTCAAGCGTTGTTGATGCGTAAACCTTTCCATTGATAAATGATAGATGGTTTTGAACACATTTATGACATCGGTTAAAAGATAATCCCTATTGGGAAAATGGGGCGCATGGAGTGAAAACCCCTTTACATTTTTTTGGGCTTCGGGCGTATAAAGATAAACCCCCGAATAAGATTATTTCTGGGTTTACAGAACAAATGTCATTTGTGTAACTGGAGCCAGTGGCGACAGCGCAAAGAAAATGGGTGTACCTCACACAGACAGACTTTCGGTTTGTACAGAGCCATTTAAGTAAGTTACTCGAAGCAGTAAAAATTTGGCTTCCATCCAATTAAACGTAAAAATATCCAAATTAAGTAGCTTTGCTTCTGACCAATGGTGACGGCAACAAAAACAGGATCCGGCAGACCCAAAACACAAAAATTCTTGAAGTGGCTAAATTCTTTAAGTTGATTAAGAGTAAGATATTTTTGATATTTTTTCTTTATTTCTGTCGGAACAGAGCACTTAGACAAATTGCTAGTCAATTATACCCCTTGTGAGTTCCCTTTAATAAAATCTTTCATTCTTTCGAAGAAAGATGAGTAAGCTCTTCAGTGGTACTCGTAAAATGCCTAAGGTACCAGCACCTACCACGTCAGCGCCGAGTGCCTGCAGCCTGATGCGAGCGTAACCCACACGTTGACAGAGATAGTGCTCATCACTTTCACCACAAGCATCTCAGGATGTTGTACATATTTAAGTTCTTAACAAATGTGTAGCACCCCGTCACGATGCCAACAAACAGCCTGCAATCTATTAAGAGACAGCAGGAGGGCCGCTGACCTCTTAAGGACGTCGAGAAATATTCGTCTGGTCTGCTTGCAACCCGGAGATTGATGTCATCTGCAGTTGAGTTGTGCTCATATGAAACCCAACTTTCAACCGACAGGTAGACCCTAGCCTTTTCCAACAAGTTCATCGGCGATCTCATTTCCCGTGATCATATTGTGACCTGAGACGCAGTCAAGACACAGTGAATTTAGTCTTTCAAGTGGGTTCAGTGATGTTTTGTGTTCTCGAACTAGCTTGGAAGCCGTAAGAGGAAACTCCCTAACGAAGAGTGAAATCTAACGGAGCCGTCCGTGAAGATACGGCTAAATTCCTTTCCGGCTCAGATTCTGAGCACATGGAAAGTCACTTTCGTATTTTTACTGCAGCAGGAATTCTGGTGTCATTGTATTAGATGGCATGTTCGTAAGACCAGAGTTATAAAACAGCCGGCGTGCAAGGTCACCAAAGATCCAATGCATGTTGTACGATGGATGACACACAAATATTATACGTAGCTTCTTTGGAGAATTGGATGTTAATGTCTCTCTGAATCCGGATGAGTCAACTTCTCGTAGTTAGAACTGCCTCAGTTTTGAGGACCAGCGACATGATATGATCAAACAGACAATACAGCTACATCATCCGTATATGCCTGTGCATATAGTCGACCAACATGCACCATAACAGTGAAAACAGAACGTTGCTTTACGAGCAGCCCGTGTTTATCCCCGCCACTATATATTGGCCACAGCTAGCACCAGCAATCAATGTCCTATTCCCCAAGATTGTTTTTATTCACAAGACTAGTGATTTGTCTATGTGGTGCTGTCTGGCCGAGTTACAAATACTGTCAAGAGTTGCGTTGTCGAAAGCATCCTTCGATGTAAATGCCCAAACCATTTACTCTTGTTGAGTGTCCCTTCAATTCAGCTTACCAGATTCTGACTATCGCAAGATCTTCGGCGTTGGTGGTAGGCGTATTGCATCACAGACAGAGGACGCATTCGGAATGCAGTCTTTCGCATATCGATTACGTCCATTCTCTCCATGATTTTCAAGATGACGGCAGTGAGATTTATAGGTCTGAAACTCTTGGCGAGCGTTTAGTCCTCTTTCCCGAATTTTGGTATAAAGGCTACTCTCAGTGAAGTTTCTCGTCAGGCTTACCAACAGATAATCTAAACCATTTTGTAGCATAACTATGTATATGCCATCGGTGTCAGGTGACTTGAAGCCATCAAAGGAATCAGCAGCATGTTTAATAGCCTCATCCGTCATCATAACCGATCAGATATACCAGCTACGGTCTGTGGTGTTATTCAGCTCTTTGGGAGCTTCGTTTGTATTAGCTGGTTTTGAGCTGGTTTTGATTGAGTTGCATGGGAAGTGAGCCTCAAGCATGAGACAGAGAGTCTCTTCTTTCGACTCAGTGTAGGTGCCATCAGATTTTCTAAGTGGTTCTAGCCTCGTTGATCTTCCCCTTTTGAGAACTTTGACCAGCCTACTGATTTCACCGACAACTTCGATTTTCTCTAAAAAGTCTTTATAAGAAGCACTCTTCGAAATCCGAATAAGTTTCTTATGTTATTTTTACTTCGATCTGTAAAGATTCCAGTCATCGTGAAGATCCTGAAGATTTATGTTCCGCCAAGGGAAGGGCAATCTGTTGGATTGCTAACTAGTTGGGCATGCCATCTCAAAAAATCCTGGTGAGGGTACCGTTGAGTTTCTGAACTTAGAGGGAGCACTGTTGTACAATACTTGTCGAACTTCTCCTTAAATCGCGCTCAGTTGGTTTTCTGCAGATTCCTCCTTTTCAAAAAGAATGAGACCTCTCACCCGATTATGAATTCGATGTACCCGTGGTAGGACATGGAAATCTCCGATAGGACTTTCCAGCCAGTAATCTCCTTAACGTTAAGTCGATTACGTACTATCTTACCCTCATAACAAAAATTGGCTGAAAGCCAACATTGTTGACAACCAGGCGATAATATGAAATCCAGGAGATGATTGCCTCTCACGTAGCATTTCCTACTGCCCAAAATGTATTCTGAGAATTTGCGTCGCAGTATATGATAATCACAGCATTAAATGAGATCGGCTACTGGTAGT
Organism: Volucella zonaria; assembly: GCA_963966105.1. Lineage (NCBI taxonomy): Eukaryota > Metazoa > Arthropoda > Insecta > Diptera > Syrphidae > Volucella > Volucella zonaria. The sequence goes on along the minus strand of OZ014530.1, from coordinate 253,014,556 downwards.
ATCTAATCATATGGAAAATATGGTAAGCTGACCCAATGATGAATTTGTGCCATTCCCCGTTCGTTTCGCAATTTTTGTTGCAAAATTGCCAAGTTTAGATAATGAAAGTGAATTCGGTACAAATAGACAAGTTCTGGTCTTTCCGATCGCTCGTCATATAGTGGTGTGAAACTCCTTAAGCATCTGAAAACACAGATGTGTTCATTCTACATCCGTAGTTGTTGTATGCATATTATGTGAGGTTTTGTATTCAACATGGATGCAGTAGCACACTTGGAATGTTGATGGGTGATTTGAATACTTAGGTGGTCGTCCCTTATCTGCACTCATTTGGAAACAAGGTGGAAATTAATCCTTCCAGTGTGCAGGCCGGGACGTGAGTCATACCTGGACTTAATGGTCTCGACATAAGCTTTGCCTACAATAAGAGAAGAGCCGTCCTTGTGTTTCATTTCTCCCAGTGAGAGTAGATTTTTCACTTTTCAGTGTCGAGTCTAGGGTTCTGAGTTGGAACGTGTCTGTTTTGGTTGCCTGTACACCTCAAAAATCTTAGTTTAGGATTTTTGGCACGGATTTGTCCAACCATTTAAGAGTTTGCAGCGTAGGGTACTGCACTCTAAAGACTACTGTTTTCCATATCGTAGCCCTCTGCTTGGTTGCTAACATTCTCTGCATTGGCCAGCTCCCATAGTTGATCAAGAGAGTGTTTGCACACAGCATCGTTCAAACTGTTATGATTGGCAGCCGGATCTCGTGCACTGGAAGAGCTACCATCAAAGTTATTTCTCAGCGGCGCATTAGACAACTTCCGCCGACCAGAACTACGACCTTTCCTTGTTGTTGCATTGGCCTTATCCAGACAACGTGTGCGTGTAAGAGCGCCTTGCCGTCTCTGGTCTGCTTGTCCCACTTCTCCGTTTAAAATTCCTCTTCCTCTTGGACGGTAGTCCTTCACCGTGTACCTCTTATAGAGCCCCATCCAACTTTTGGGTTTCCCAATCTTACCAATCAGCGGGGTTTTTTTGAGTGTGTTGGTCGGGGCTTTCAGAACCCGTGTACCGGCCGCAGTCGTGAAGACCACTTACGAATTGTCGCTATTTCGAGTACCACCTGAAGTATTACCCTTTATGGTCACCGACGTACTTTTAACCGTTGTACGAGTACGTCTAGTTTCGACGTCTTTGGCGCTTATTTCGACGTCTCGCCCGGGTTGTTTTCATAATCTTAGGGTCTTTGCTTCCTTTCACGACAAGGGAAGCAGTACGACTACTTATCATATGGTGGAGCATTACGGTGTGTATTCCTATGGCATACCTTTAAATATCTGATCTAAGATTGTACCTATATTTATGGCACGGTACACCGAAAAATTTCTAAATTTCAATTAGCCCGCCTCTTACCTTTCCTCCATTCCAGAACTCTAGTTGACATACTTTCTTCTTTCTTCAAGAAGTAAGCCCACTATTGTTCTTTTCAGTTAAGATTTGTTCCTAGTTTTCTGTTAAGCACTTTTTTTAATATCCCAACCTTACCAGACCATGCCAACCTTTTTCTGTGTTCTTGCTTTTGTTTCAACTTTTGTTGTTCATCTTGTTAACGACCTAAACACCACGATTACCATATCATTAAAAGTACTTGCTGAAATACAGCACTACCACCATCAGTAATACGGCTTCCAGAGAACCCTTTCTACAGGACAAAAGAAAATTAAAATGACATTAAAGTCAACAGCACCATAAACGCAGGAATTTTCCATTTTCCTTGGGAAAATTCTCATTGTCCTTTTGGGGAATGGCCAGGGAATTGCGGCTCAGGCTAAAACTTTATTCGAATAAAAGCCAAACGAAAGGAAACGAAAGAAAAATCACATACATACTTTAGAGCGTGTTTACTGCCATCCATGAGACCCTTGAGTTTAGTTTTTTTTGTTTTACTGAAAACAATGGCATAATGGATGCCGGAACAAAGAGCAAACCAAAAATAATGCAAAAAAGAAATTTATTAGAAAATGCTCATAAGAAAGACGGAAGTAGAATAAGGGCCGTTGCCAGAAACTGATGAAACTTAGCCCAAGTGCTCGCCGGTGTAGTTTTAAACTCTTGAGGCTTTTTAACTTTTCTCCCTCTCCACTTGTTTCTTTAAAAAAAAAAAGCTACTCGTACGTACCTTGCTGAAGTTAGTCTTTGATTTATATCCCTATAGCTTGGTGAAAATGCGTTTGCGATTGTTTTTCGCAAATTGAAAAGTAGTGAAACATATTTCATCTAAAATTTCATTTTGAATTTCATGTTCTTTTGAGTTGTCCTTTGTTTTATGCAATTGTGTTGCACAAAGGACATGCTAATGACAAGGTAAGTGATGGAAGGCGCTGTATGGAAGTATTTAGCTCTGAAATACTTTAGCTTTGTAGTACGGATTTCGAAACGATAGAAAAAGAATTGAAAAATACGATCTTGTTTGATGGCAGCTATTAAATAAATTGGGATTCTCGAGGAAGGATGGTTTTGGAAAGACAATTTTTTAGTGAAGACGGCTGAGATAGTTGAAAATATGAGATAAAAAGTGGAAAAGAGCAACAAGCAGTAAAAGTCGATACAGTGATTTGTGCTAAGCTTGCCGTAGTGGAGTTTGAGAAGAATTCCTTGATAAATTTCGTAAGTGTAGAAACTGCATGTACGCTTATCCCAGAATCGCTATTCGAGAAATGTTGTTTCCACCGAGCCAAAAATGGGGAACAGTCGTCGGATTTTATATTAGCACAGGAACTGCTGGAGACATTGAACTGCAGTCCCAACTTTCTCCATACAATGATCACTGATGATGAGTCTTAAGGCACGATCCACAAACAAATTTCCAGTCATCACAATGGAAGCATGCGGGTCCGCAGCAACCGTCCCCATACATTCGCCTTAATACCAGCTATAAATTAAAATTAAACTTAAACTTAAATTTAAAACTAAGATTGGTTGGAGTGGTGAATGAGAACGGATTTGTGGTAGGGAGTGGTGCGGTGGAAGTCAAAGACGGCAGGGTTTGAATTAATTTTTCGTAGCATGCGGGAGATTGGTTCGTTCGCGCCATAGGTGGTGTGGTGAGTTGGTAGATATAAGGGACGTGGGGTACGAAGATTATGAGGGTTAGTGTTGAGGAACATAGAGTTGAGAAGGGACGCGAATTCAACGTGACCTAAAAGGAGTCGATGAATGAATGCATCTCTGCGTTCTTCAAGGTTGTTGTAAGGTTGAAACGGTATTGATACGGCATACCTCGAAGAGCGAATCGAAGAAAACGGCGCTGGACGCTTTCGATTCTAGGGATATGAACGCGATGATATGGGGACCACACCTGACTAACGTACCCTAGGAGAGGGCGAACAAAGGTCATATAGAGGGACCTGGTCAGGCATGAGCTGGTGAATTCTATGTACCACAGTTTTACAAAACCTAGTGCAGAGTTGGCTTTAAGGGCTATCCCATCCATATCTTATTGAGCTCCCTATCACAAAAAAAGGCCAAAGTCGCTAAGATTTTGAACAGAGGAGATAGGTTGGTCGTACCGCTTATATGAAAAGGTGATGGATTGGCATTTGTAGATATTAAGGTCCAAGCAGTTTTTGAGGTACCAGATCGAAAAACTATCAAGGTCTTGTTGAAGGTCGGCATAAAGGGAGACAGACGAGTATTTAATGATCCTATCAAGATCATTTATGGTTAATATAAAAAAAGAAGGGGACCGAGATGGCTGCCTTGTGGGATTCCAGAGGTGGCAAAAAATGGAGCCGGGTGGGCTAACCTAAAACGAATACTGTAAAAACGGTTTTCGAGGTAAGAGAACATCCAATTCAACAGAATGGGTTCAAAATCGAGGTCAGACAATTTGAAGAGTATTAATCGATGCGAGATTTTATCGAAGGCCTTTGTATAATCGGTTGCAACTACATCGACTTCGTTACCATTCTCTAGGGTAGAGAGGGCAAAGGATACGAATTCAACGAGATTTGTGGTAGTTGAGCTACCCTTCAGGAAGCCATTTTGTCTAGGGGAAGTAAGTGATTTGCATTGGAAGCTTAGAGCTTCACACAAAATACTTTCGAAGGATTTGGGTATGTGGGAGAGTTCAACACATATAGCTCATATATAACATATATAGCTCATCCCTCAAAATACTGTCAGATGGAGAGCGTGAGATTTGGTATATTGTAGTCTTTCCTGGTATGGAACCGCAGTGGTAGGTTCCGATCAGGTTGTTGAAGATTGATTTCAGACGTTCACACAATATAGCGTATAAAATCTCGGGTGCAATGTTGAATAGACTTATGCCTCTATAGTTGGCGCAGTTGAGGGTGTCTTCCTTTTTGTGGATTGGCATATATTCTTCTGAGCAGATTTGACAAATAAGTTGTATGGTCTCCACAAATTTTCAGCAGCCTTGAATCTCCACGGTAAACCGTCAGATTCAGTTGCTTTATTCGTTTTAAATTTAGATATACCATTCTAACTTCGTTTTGGTCAAGTCGACGAATGTTTTGGCTATTGTCGTCTAAATTTAATGGTCTATTCTGTCTGACGGCAGTATGTTAAGCTTTGGTGCCGTCATACAGCCTGCAAAAGAAGTTTTTCCAATTCTCAATACCGACTGTGACTCTACTACAAGGTTTCCCTCCTCATCTCTACAGGTTTCTGTGTTGGTCTTCTTGCGTTACCGTAACATACTTCTCATGCTCTTTTTTCTTCTTCTAGAGAACCGATGTTCTTCCCTGCTGACGAGCGGCTCTCTTTCTTTGTTGCAGCGTTTGCCGGCATTCTGCATCGAACCTGAGATTTATTTTTGGTTTGGTGGAATCCAAAACATCAGGTGCAGCGTTTCTGATCGCACGTTGGCAGCGTTGTCGCAGGTCTTCGGTACTTGGTGCTGTCGGCATTGGGGTTTTCGAGAGATTTCGGTATACGTGGTAGGTGAAGATTCTGTCGGCCTGTTGCGATAGCAGCTTTCTGCGTTATATCTTCCCACAGTAGTTCATCTTTGTTGCTGCACTTGAGAAATCCGCATCCGCACATTGACTGCAACAAGGTATTGATCCGAATCAATATTAGCTGCCCGGTATGTTCATAAATAATACTGTTGGCATGCTTTACGTTTTTCGCAATGCGATGAATTTCATCTAGCGTTTGATGATCCGGAGACTGTCATGTCCCCTAGTGTATATTAAGACAAGGAATCCTGCCTGGCGAAGTATGACGTTGAAATTGTACCTGGCAGTTTTAACATCATACTTCGGATATTGCTCATATGCCTTTTCGAAGAGCTCGTAGAAACATTATTTGGTGATGTCGTCCTTGTCTTCTTAGCCTTGATGCAAATTGTCATAAGACGCTCGAAAGCTCTAGGCTTCTTGCCTAAATCTGGCGTATATGGCAAATCTGCACCCGAATAAGCACTGTTTCGATTCCCCATAAAAATCGCCTTAGTATATATTATCACAGCTTTTCATCCTCTTTTTTTTTGCCAGTCTCATTCCACTTCCTGAATGGCGGTGATGTGTGCGTGATGGGAGGCAAGGGCCTCTTCGAATTGCCTAGCTAAGGCAAGGCAAGCACTTCCCTACAAACTAGATTGTTGCGCTCCTTTTTTTAAAAAGAAAAAAAAAAAAAAAACACTTAACGCTCAAGAGGGTATTACTACGTTTAAAATGCCGGAGCACGTGTTAAGTATCTCGGAAAATTGGTTTGGGCTCAGTGGTTATTTCTCTCCATGGGTGCCATCCAACTTTTAATGGGGAAACTAAATTATTAGTGTAAATATACTCGTACTTGATGTCGTATTTATTTAGGCAACCATTCATTTCATGAGATTAGTTGCTGAAAAAAAGTCTTTCGAGCAAGGCACGTAACGAACCCCGAACCATCCGATTGAGAAGCCAATACGCTACCACTTGAGCCACGGCCACCAACCCAGGCCCAAACCAAGGTCAATAGTTTACCGATCAATCGCAACGCAATCTCAGATACAAAAAGTCAGGACAGCATTCAAAAGATTCAAGGTGACATAAAAGAGACCCAACCTTCTCTTGCAAAGTTCCAATATTCTGATGTATGAGTAACAGTTTGTCTTGACTCATTTGTACACAATAAATCGCTACAAGCCCTAAAAAAAGGTTCAAAAGTGGAAGAACTGATTCGGCTAAAAATACAACATCGTCTCCGTACATTAGTTCTTGCACATTTATATGATTGATTTTACTGTCCACCTTCAATATTGTCTGTTATATTGCAACTCTTTAGATAGACTTTTCCCATCCCAGACCATTGTCATATTGATCTCGTACATAACTTTCAAAATAGAGCTGTTATGGTTCGAAGTTCACATTCTATACAACTCATAAATAGTACTTCGGGAGATATGGTGCCGAAATCTGCCCTAAAATCAAAAAATAAAGCAAATGGGTTTTACTTTTGTTTCTTGTACCTTTCAGCCATGTTTGTTAACAGGTGAAAAAAGTCTGAGAAGTGGAAATTCGTGCAGAACCTTATTATTATAAACCCATTGTGTTGCTCCAAATAATAAATAATTTAGCTGAAATATTCTGAAACGATATACGAGTACATATCTCTGTGGTACCAAGAATTGCCGTACTCTGTTTTTTGTGTATCGGAAATATGATAAATTTTGTACAGCTATGCGGAATGTTTAGTGTTTCAAATATTCGTTAGGATTCTGCTGTAAGGCTATTACTAACTGTGTTGTACAAATTTCATAGAATTCGAAAAGTATTTCGAAAAGTATTTGTACTTCACATAATAAATGGTGCATCTAAATATTTATCATGAAGAGAGGTACGCTAATAATAAATGATTGTAAATAAGCAGGGCTTTGAAGTGGTCACCCACCTTTTTGGAATGTACATACGACTAGGTACGGTGAAATACCATTCCTCTTTCCGTTTATGTGTTTGACTGACTGAAGATTTGATCAGTTTTATTACTCAAAATTTGTACAAAAACCTGTCCCGGCGAGAAAAAGATTAAGAGAGTAATTCATTTCCCCAAGAGCTTCAGAGGGAAACGAATTGTTCGCCTAATACAATAGAACTCATTAAACGCATATTACATCAATAAGATCGTAATAATAACCAATCTAAAAATCTTTTTCCTATTGTTAAATTTCTTTTTTGTTTTGCTTTTACTTTTGGCGTTTCAAACACATTTTACAAAAACGTGTTCCTGCGAGATTTTAGGCTTAAGAGAGAGTTTATTCCTACTCCTTAAAATCTCCCGGGAACAGACCTAATGTGTCTTTTATGTGCGGATGAGGACTTTACATCTTTTCTTTGAAAAAGGGGAAAATATTCATAAAAGTGGTGGTATTATATTGTACATCATATAATCTTACAAGTTTTAGAAATAACAAGTGTTTTGTTCTTGCCCTCGTTATCAAACCATTTTTGTAGCTTAAATTATGGCAACGGATCTCTGGGGTATACATACCACCTTATTCCCGGAATTTATTCAGAAAATTTAAAACACAAGTTTGTTCATCTAAATCTATATTGTCCCCTTCAAAGCAATCTCCATCGACTGCAACACACTTATGTCAGCGCTTGATTCAATCCTCGAAACACTTTTTATATTTGGTTTTCGGTATGTCCATCAGTGCTTCCTGCGATTTTTCCATTACTTCTCCTCGGCTGCTGAAACGCGTTCTCCGTAGTGGTTTTTTATCTCGATTCAACAGAAAGAAGTAACAGGGAGCCAAATCAGGTGAATTTGGTGGCTGTTGGATGGTATTTGTTGCATTTTTCGTCAAAAAATTACGAATAATGATGGCACTATGCGACGGTGCGTTATCATGGTGCAAAATCCTCGAGTTTTCTGCCCACAATTCTGGTCTATTTCGGCGAATTACTTCACGCAAACGTCTCATAACGCCCAAATACTTGCCATGTCTTTGTTTACTGTCTGGCCTTCTGGCAAAAATTCATGATGCACTACACCGTTGTAATCCATGAAAACCGTGAGCATTGCCTTCTTTTTTGACTGAAAACGACGTGGTTTTTTTGGTCTCGGCTCATTTGGTGAACGCCATTCACTTGCCGGATGTCTGGATTGCATGTCGTACTCATAAACCGAGACGAGACGCTCCAGTATTGATCCTTTTGATGAATGTGGGATCGGATTCAGTCTCGCAAATCATCTCTTTTGCGACGTCAACACGGTTTCTTTTTTGCATGAAATTGAGGTCTTTTGGCACCAACTTTGCTGCTACACAACGGAAACCCAAATCATTAACCAAAATGTCTTGGACGAATCCATAGGCAATGTTCAAGTCCTCCGCTATCTCTCTGATGGTTAATTTGCGGTAATTGAACAAAATTTCTTTTACTTCATCAATGTTTTCGTCGGTTTTCGATGTCGATGGTCTGTCACTGTGTTCATCATCTTCGATTGACTCATGACCACTTTTGAACCGCTCGCGCTCGTGCCACTGGTAAACGACCGTTTTTTTTTAGAGAATCGTTGCCGAAACATTTTTTCAACATTTCCAACGTTCGCGCACCATTAAATCCGTTTTTTACGCAAAATTTAATACTCGTACAAGTTCGTTGTTGCAAATTTAAATCCATTCCTGAAATTGTAAAAAATTGCTAACACACACAGAGATAGATGAACTCTTGGCTACGTAACTTTTGCGAATGTCAAGCTATAATGCTAAGATTTAAAGGAAATGTTAAAAACAGATTTACCAACTTAACAAAAAAAAACAGAACTCAAATCGGAACAATGGGAGCGCCACATGGTGTTGTGGTGCGTAGACTTTTTTTGATAAAGGTGGTATGTTATACATCTCTAATGAGCAACCTGGGCGAATATAACCAACAATAACATATAAATGTGTATGTTTGGTAATAGTCACTTTAACAATAATAAGATCCGTGTCATAGGTGGGCAAACTAGTTTTTAACACGGAATTTCATCGGCAGATAAATGATTTCCGAGAGCTACGGGAACCCCGTCGCCTCTCGAAAAACCGGTCTTGACATGACAGCGATCTATGTGAAAAACCTCATATTGGTTTCCGTTAAACATTTCCGAGTTTTTATGATCGTTATTGACCCAAGTTTCAGTTAAAACTACTATATCGTACATTTGAGAGAAAAAATCCAATCTTGTTCTTAAAGTTACTTAAAATTACTACTTTCGGCGGCAGATGATACGGCGACAGCATTACGATCTTCAGCTTCAGGAGCAACAGCAGAATTATAGGCGTTAAAACAACAGCCGGAGCTACAGTTATTACAATTGTGCTCGATAAGACATCTGGAATGACCGTATCAACGATAGAATATAAGTTTGGGTTTGCATTAACCACCCTTTCTTCGTAGATTCGGCGATTTTGGGGTTTTTTGACCCGAACCGTCTTACTCGTACTGATACAGGCCAAAATTGCGGATTGTAGATATCGTTTATATATTCAGATGGAACTCCTAATTTGAAATTTATGTAACGCAGATTTTCGTCTCTTTCTCCTGAACGTGTAAGCTTAAAGCAAGAGAGCGTAGTGGCATCCACTTTAAGTTTTGACGATGTAAAATCAATAATCGCATGGTTGGTTGTACATGGTCGAAAGCTCGATAAATGAAGCCATTTGGATCTACTTACTACTTCAAGAGAGTCAATTGATTCAACATTAGTGCCGACAATTACTTTGCGATTTAATCTGGAACGTCGTTCGATTTTCAACCACTTCTCGTCAGCATCTTTTTTAGTTAAGGTGTTTTCCGGGCGGGCGACGAAATTGCTAGCACCGTGATGAGCATATTTAACCTCAGTGACGTCAACCCTACCAGCAGACCTTATGGTGTCTTCAGCCACTTCAACTCCAACGCTGAGATTTGACCCCACCGCCGACCAAATCGACATACCTCCTTCAGCAGATGACGCAATCTTATCGTCGATGGTCTTAGAGGAAATTACGTTTGTAACAGCTGGTGTTGAGAGAACAGAACCAAAATCAGCACTCACGTTTGCCTCGATTTGATTATTGTTTTTGTTGCAATCAGTATCACTCATTAAGTTTGTAATCGCAGTGGCGGCGGTGTTAGATCTAGCGGTAGCCAACGGCTTTCGCTGTGACGATGAATTTGATACCACTATGTTGGGGTGTGTAGGATTATTTTCTCTAGATTTATATGTGTAGGGTAAGTGTGGGGTAAAAAGAAATGCGGATTTAAATAAAACACGTCTTTTTGGCTTTAAGTGTAACAGCAAAGAGGGTCTTTATTCATGCCGAAATTACTTCCATCTTTTTTGCAATAAATGTCACAACATAGTAGAATCATTACCTTATATTACGTTTAATTATTTATATTTTATATTAAGTTCAATTTACATAGTTTATCTTAATTTTAAACAAAGATTGTAATTTCAAGGAAAGTAATTAATTTCTAGTTTTAACAAAGCCAAAGATAAAGGTATATTGCACTTGTTGTTTTTGTTACAGTGTGTCTACACTTGTTCGCACAGATGAAACGTTCTCTTTATTTATTAACATTGGCAAGCGCGCGCGGTCATTTGCCTTAACGCTAGATCGAGTCCACCGAGGTTCGGCTGCAACAGCATCGGTTTTTGATTTTGCTTTTTCGTTAACCTTCGCGTTTACCGCGCTAAGAGAGTTTTTTTTTGGAACTCAGACTTAATATCACTCAGTGAGCGCAATACCTAGTCAATTCTATGAGAGCAAATACACATCACAGACGTGTGATTTGTACATCCATCGCACATCCAGGACAAATTTTTGTTCGTAGAAATTAAATTTAATGTACTGTGGCTTATGTTGGCGCAATTTAGATGGGCTTTTGACCGACAGATGGAACAGGTATAGTTTTATTTCCGTTTTCTAGGTCATATTACATTTTGAACAGTTTTGCTACATTACAAGTAAGCAGAGATTAAGCACATCTTAACAGATTGAGTAGTCACACAACGCTGATCTTTTCGTTGAACACTATAACTCTCTCTATCAGCGCTACCTGAATAGTGCGCAAACCAATCTCATAAATGACCCCAAGTCTTTTTTTCAATTTGTCAATTGCAAAAGTAAGACTGATGGTTATCCTTCCTCCCTCGCTTTCGAAACCAAATCTTCAAGTGATCCTCCTACCATCGCCAACTTTTTTGCTACATTTTTCAAACAATCATTTGCCAACAACTCCTTCGTACCAGGTCCCTCTTACTTCAATGACCTACCAAATTTCTCTATTGGTCCTTTTCTCACTCAAAATTTCGATCCTGCAGTTATTGAAGAAAAGTTACTAAATCTTAAAGATGAATTTGTACCTGGTCAAGACGGACTCCCCGCCGTGTTTCTTAAAAAAATGCTCTTCCAACCTGTCTCTACCCCTTTCTTACCTTTTTCGTCTATCCCTTACACAGGGAGAATTTCCCCAGGTTTGGAAGACCTCTTTTATAATCCCGATACACAAAAAGGGATCTAAAAATGAAGTTACCAATTATCGTCCCATTGCTAAACTTTCCCATGGTATATGAAAGCATTTTATACGAAGCGTTAAGCTTCAAATGCAAGCCTTTTATTTCACCCCGACAACATGATTCCCTGAAAGGGAGGTCAACTACCACAAATCTAGTTGAATTCGTATCTTTTGCTCTCTCAGCCTTAGAAAATGGCAAATAAATCAATATTTCTTCAAATTGTCTGCTCTCGGCTTTGAGCCTCTCTTATTAAAATGGATTTCTTCTTACCTGGTAAACGGATATTATAGTGTTCGGTATAGATCCGCCCTTTCTGTTCCATTCCTGGCCTCATCTGTAGTTCCACAAGGCAGTCATCTTGGCCCTCTTCTCTTCATTCTTGCTATCAACGATGTTGAGAGTGTCATTAAACACTCCTTCCTCTCCCTTTACGCTGACGACACAAAATTTTTTAAAACTATTTCCTCTCCCCATGACTCTGCCCTTCTTCAAGAAGACCTTGATCGGTTTTTAATCTGGTGCCTCAAAAACTGCCTACAACTTAATATAGCCAAATTTCAATCTATAACCTTCTCACGTAAATGCAACCCGTCTCCTCCATGACTTTATTTTCTCCATGGTCAACCAATTCCCCTGGTTCAGACTTTTCAAGACTTAGGCATATTATTCGACTGTGAGCTTAATTTTCGTTCGCATATCGGTAAGATGATCCTCAAAGCCAACTCATCACTTGGCTTTATTAAACGAGGAATTTTCCAACCCGTATGTAACCAGATCTCTCTATATTACCTTTGTTCGCCCCCTGCTTGAGTATGCCAAGCTTGGTCCCACTTTCACCGGGCTCATATTTCCAGAATCGAGGGTATTTAACGTCGATTCCTCCGATTTGCTCTCCGTGGTCTGCCGTGGAACGACCGTTTAATCTTACCTCGCTATCAGGACCGCCTCAAACTTCTAAATATGAATTCGTTAGAAGAATGTAGGAATACTGCTGACATTCTTTTCATTCATCGACTTCGCTCAGGTTCCATCGACTGTGCATCCATTTTGAACTCCATTTCCTTCAATACCAACCAGCGCAAACTACGTTGTCCTCGATTCTTCTATCTACCGGTCCACCGCACCTCTTAAGGCTTCAACGAACAAATCTCCTGAATACTCCGAAAGGTCAACTCAAACCTCTTCATTTTTGATTTCCACCTGAGCACTCCTCGTCCCAAACAAGATCTCCTCCATCATTTCCTTGGTACCTAGCTCTTAAGACTTTCTGTTAGTTTTTAAGTTAGATTAAGCTTGTATTAAGCCAATAAATGGGGGCCTCAGCCCTCACCAAAATTAAAAATTAAAAAATTATAAAATTAATTCTTATCTTTAACATAAACATACTCGTATTAGAAGTTAAGAAAAATAAAGTTACATATGTAGAATAAGATAGAAGAGAGAAAGAAATAAGTTCGAGATAAGTTCAAAAACAACAAAAATAAAAACAAAAAGATGTTCAGATTAGTTTGTACTACGAGTCTACGAGTATGTACATATTAGATAGTAGCGAAGTGAGAGTAAGGACGACTTAAATTTATCCTTGCTTGTCATTCTTCTCAAATCAGTAGGTAGAGAGTTCCAAAGATGAACAGCCTGAACAAAGAATGGGCGCTCACTAGTAAAGCATGAGTATCTTGGTTGGACTAGCGAAAATACTCTGTACGATTGCAAGTACTGAAGCTTATTAAAGTGGTAATCTGGCTTTCGATATTGGATAAGGTTATGCAGAAGACATAGCGATCTGAATTTTAAAAGACTGGTAAAAGAGCATCCAGTTATTTGCTTAGAAAAGTAAGAGACAAGATCTGTGGCTTTTGTGGTCAGGTTGGCAAAAAATCTCGCAACCGTGTAATAAAATTGGTAGATGAATGATTTACGGCCTGGGTCAACCCCGGACAGATTTATTAATGCTTATTGCAAGCTTATTCTTAAAACTAACAATTTTCACTTAAAACTAAAGATAAAAACTAAATGGTGGGAGGTTAAAAAAAAGTTAGGACGTGAGGCATAGGTGGAAATAAGGATGTTCTTAAGAGAGAGTTTGCTCAGATGGTAGTCGAAGAGAGGCGGAATATCGTTAACTTCACGAAGCATTCTAGACATTGGCTCCAAGTGTCCGTAATTCGTTCTGTGAAGATTGAGCCGGAAAAGTGGTACAGACCTAAGATTGCGTGGGTTGGTATTAAAAGAAATAAGTTGAAGTAAAGAAGGACAATCGATATTACCACTAAAATTTGATGAATAAGAGAATGTCGGCAACGTTTCGACGTATAGAAAGGGGTTGCAAATTTATAAGTTTCAATCGGTCAGTATAAGGTGGTAAGTTTTAGCTATCATCCCAAGACCATGTATAGCAAATCGTAAAAACCTGTGTTGAACATCTTCCATCCGGAGGATGTGTGTTCTGTAGTAGGGTATCCAAACTTGGCTTTCATATTCAAGAAGACGCCTAACAAAGGTTATGTAAAGAGATTTGGTAATTTGGTAGCGCTTGATGAAGCCAAGGGCAGAGTTGGCTTTTTTATTTTATTATCAATGTGAGAATGGAAATTGAATTTCTTATCACAGATAACACCTAAATCACTCAGAAAACTAAGAAAACAGGCAGATTAAAGATTAGATAGCAGCAAGGTGAAGTAGGGGGCAGCTTAGGGTATTCGTTATAGCCTGGCACTTATTGACGCTAATCTCACAAAAATTCCTCTGACACCAAGTACAAAATCTGTCACGATCTTTCAGCAGTGGTAGGCTGTCTGAGGAAGAAGATATTATCTAAAGATTTTCATATCGTCTGTGTAAACCGATATGTATGAATTTTTAATGATGCAATCAGCATCATCAATGGCCAGAATAAATAGTAAGGGACCAAGGTGGCTGCCTTGAGGGACACCAGAGGAGGCTTTAATTGGGTTAGAAATCATGGACCTAAATAAAACGTAGTACTGCCTTTCATTTAAATATGATTGAACCCATGTTATAAAGTTTATTTGGAAACCAAGAGCTTTCAATTTCAGAAAGATTATATCATGTGAAATCCTATCAAAGGCTTTGCTGAAATCGGTGGCAATCACATCAACTTCATTTCCAGATTCCAGTGTACATAAAGTGCTTGATACGAATTAAGTTAAGTTGGTGGTCGTAGATCTACCTTTGAGAAATCCGTTCTGGTTTTGGAAAACTATAGGTTTACAATGGATAAGCACTATGTCATATATAATGCCCTCGAAAAGCTTAGGTATTCAGGACAGCTTAGCAATTGGTCGATAGTTGGAAATATCATCTTTTCGGCCTTTTTATGTAGGGGAATAATAAAAGACCTTTTCCAGGTCGAGGGAAATAATAGATAGAAAGCTGAAGAAGAGCTGTAAGAGGTTGGGCTAGGTGCATTTCACATTTCTTTAAAAATGTTGGGGGAAGATCATCAGGGCCAGCATAATAATCATCTTTGAGGTTTATTATTTTATCTTTAACCTGCTCTGAAGTTATAGACACAGATTCCAAAGTTGTTTGTGGGCAGCTATTTAACATAAGTAGGAAAAGAAAGAATGGTCTAGCTCTTGGGAATGGGTGGCGAACGCTTGGCTAACAAAACTTGCGAAGAGATTTGCAACAATTTGGGGATCGCCCGAGGACTTATCTAGAAAATTCAGAGATGATGGATAGTTATCCGATTTAGTTTTAGTTTTGATGAACTGAAAGAATCGTTTGGTGTCGGAAATGAGTGTGTGGTCCATTTGGTTTGAATAGTTATCATATAGAATTTGGTAAAGTACAGAGAAATTTATCTGGGCTCACTGGTAGTAAAAGAAATCGGTGTCGGAACGCGATTTTAAGTAAGTATACCAGAGATTCTTTCTCTTATTACGCAACTCTTTATTATACCAGGATGGTTATGATGAGGGATTCTTTTTGGGTAAAAAAGGTACAGATTGGGAGAGACATTTGAAAATTTCGGTGTAAAAGGATGCAAGAGCATCGTTAACCGTAGGATTGGAATTATCGTAGAGAAAGTTGAAATTGGCCATACTGAGGAGGTTGTTCAGTTTGGCGTGGTTAGCCCTATGAAAATTAAAACTGTAAGAACACTCTTAGGAAACCCGATTAAGACCATTGTCATACGCCAACGTAAGAGAAATTGGAGGGTGGTAACTATCCAACTTAGAAAGAAGATGTCTACTTTTAAAACGATGCAGTTATCTGTATCAGTGGCGAAGACTTGGTCGAGTTGTCTGCCAATGTTATTGGTGACACCACCTAATTCATACAGACCAGAGTCAGTAAGGCAGTAAAGATTTTATTTATCAGAGGTGAGACTTGTTGCAGTAAAGTAGGACTGGTCAGTCTGAGCCCATAGAAGCTTATGTAGATTAAAATCAACTTAAAAAATAACTACGTCGTTGGGATCAGCAGCATTAAAAATGCTGTCGATTGCATCAACAGCTAGCTGGTAACTTTGCATTGGTTAAGAGGGGCGAATACAGGAGCAGCAAATATATAGGTTGCGCTTGCAAGTAGGAATTCTAGCGCAAACAAATCCAAAGAATGCAGTGGACGATTGTTTGAAGGGTTTAGACTCGAGGCGAGAGTGTATAGCTAGAAGTACACCATGATCATATAAATTTTCCTCTTTATCTAGACCATCGTCACGGTGTAAATCGAAGTTTTGGGAAAATAATTCATTATTCTTAATATTAGGGGTGAAATTGGTTTCTGTGAGGGAAAAAATGTCGTAGGGCAGAATCTGTGAATTAAGGTATACCATAAATATAGCAGAAAGTTTAGCTCGTAATCCTCTGACGTTTTGATAATACAGGGACAGATATTTGGGAGGCTTCGGCAAAGAATTGAGTGGTGGTTTAGGAGCGCTGGTAGTTTTTGAAACTAGACCGTGTTCGCTGGAGGTGTAGTATGCGTTGGGAACTTATATGAGATGCAAAAGGAGAGAGATCATTAGCAACAGATCATCAGGAGAAATATCTAATTGCTCATGAAAACGTATAAAAAGTTGCCGCAGATCATTATGATTAGTGGGAAGGCCTTCTTGTAGAATGAAAACCATTGCATTGGTTTTCGTTATACCGTCGATACAGAGTCTGGCTTATCATGTAGGTATGCGAGATATAAACGAACATTATCATATAATCTGCGGTCTCCTAATCGAGAGAGAACATAGCGGCCATCTTCCCCTGAATCGATAAGGTGCTTGGTTAACTTTGCCTTTGTAGGAAGTATGGGTCTAAAAAAGAAGGTGGTGTGGTATTAGGGTATGCCGTTTTTGTTTGAGTTGAATGTGGATATGTTTTTGGGTTTATTAAATGACTGAGAGGAGTATCAAGATTAAACGATACACGTTTGGGAATTGGGTTGGACGGTGTGGAAGAACGTTTTGTGTATACGCAATTAGCAGTACGAAGTGAAGAAGGAGTGCAGAAAGGGAAAGTCCCAATTTTAAAACTCCAGTTTGGATCAGGAGCTTGTTTGTTAGGCCTTGGATTTTTTTTCTGAGAGTTGGGTTTCGGTATAGAGTTAGACTGCTATTTTCTAGGTTTAGTGGGATTTGAATTACTGCTTTTGCGATGTTTGTTGTTTCCTGTATTTGGTTTTAATCTTTCCATGGTTATTCCACCTAGATTGATGACGTCGGAAGCAGGGTTGATGAACATCTATTCATATTTTTATTGGTGGAGATCTTACGGCAGTTGGTGACAACAACTTTAAATTTACATTTGAAGAGACTAGTTAGCCTGGTACGATCTCTTGTTCCACTCCGAAAGTGTCCCTAAGGTGTCGAATCGTGAGATTGTGGGTTCAGGAGTTGGTGTAGTAGCATCAATTTCCTGAGCGGGTTGTGGTGGAGGAAAAGAGTTTTTACCAAGATTAATGTAGGTTTTAGTGATAGAAAATGTTGAAAGATTCATAGTGCACGAAGTCCGCTCTGCCAATGAGAGAATTAATTTTAGTATCCCAGGAAAGGGTTGAATTACAAATCACACCAAGGTTTTCACCGGAGACAGCTGATGGCATCAGAAATCATAAGTTCTTCGATGTATTAAAGCACAATACTTCAAACTTGTCAGCATTAAGTCGAAGATCATCTTTAGTTGACCAGTCGTGAATTCTGGCAAGATCTCAATTTAGGAAGTCTATAACAGAGCTTGTGCCATTTGTTGGTCAACTTATCGTGAGTTGCAGTATTTTTCAATATTTGGCAGGTTATTCACGTATAAGGAGAAAAGCGCAGGTCCAAGTATTGATGCCTGTGGCACTCCACTTAAATAATTCAAGCTATTCTCACCAATGCAAACACAATGTTTCCTTTCGCTTGAAAAAGACATAATAAGTACTACGGCCAAAGTAAAAAAAGAGAAATAGTCTTTGAATTTCTGTCAAATGCTTGTGAAATATCTAGCAGTGAGCGTCGGATGGTTCTTATCAATTGAGATACGTATCTCTTCTGCTATTAATATCAGCGCAGCGTTACAGTTCCTTTTAGGTCGAAAATCAGACCAATGCTTACATAGGAGATCCTTGTTATTTAAGTAGAAACGAATTTGTTTTAGTGCTAACTTTTCAAAGTAAGACAGAATAGCAAATGGCCTGTATTCAACCATATTCCTCATACTAGTCTTAGGGACTCGGACTATTTTTACTCTTTTCAATTCGGAGGGAAAGTGGAAGTAATGAATATACTATTAAAGATATGAGTAGTGTGAGGAAGTATATAAAGCGGAGGCAATTTTATAAACTTTGAATTTAGGCAGTCGAGACCAGTAGGATTGGATTTTACCAAGAGGAATGCTTCAACAACATTTACTTCGGTAACTCTATGGAAGCAGAAAGCCTCCTCATTTTCATTTGCAAAGACAGACTCAGGTGGATCGGGATTCCAGGAAGGATTACCATATGAGGAAATGAAATCCAAGTTCAGCTGGTCACAGTGACCATCTAGAAATGCATCGATAAGAAATCTCCTCCACTTCCGGTAGGCAGTGTCACGTTTGACAAAAGTCTCTGGATGTGGGGGGTAAACCATTGAGGGAACTTTGAAGTGCATACTATTGCTTTCAGAAGGGTGTTGTTCTCATGTAGATGTAATACTTGTTGCAAGTCAACGGCCTCGCCACATTGAAAGCATCGGTTCCCACTAGATCACCGAAATCAAGCAGTGTTGGGCGTGGTAAGTACGTAGATGGTTGACCACATGGAAACTCCGTGTGCTGTTGACAAAACGCCACATGGGCATAGTACCCCGGCGTTTAATCCCGGACCCTACAAATCAATTTGTATCATTCCCTTGAAAATAAAAAAAAACTTGTTGCTGTAGAAACATTATTTGGTCATCCACATGCCCTCTATGTAGTAAATGCCATCCAAGCATATTCGAATAGGTAACTCTATATTAACTGGTAGATATATCAAGTCGTGCTTAGAAAATCCTGGAACAGAAAGGTGCTGGTAAAAAAGCAGGTTAGAGATGTCGCCAACAAAGAAAACATAAAGAAGGGAACGTCAGTCCTCCAAGAAGTGGGTGGAAGATTTCATTTATATTTTAATTCTCGAGAGAATGCATTCGAAGTTATGCTTTCATTCAGTGGCCTCTCCAGTCCATTCTTCACTTAAGTAAACTTGGATCTTATCTTTCGTCAAGCACAAAATGTTAGCCAGAGGTTATTTCTCATGGCAAAGTCATAAACCTACAATTGTTACCACACTCGTGAAGACCATAGTTTAGGTCATAACATCTGTGGTATCCTCCTTGGCTTAACCTTAAAACACAACGGATTTCCACAAATACAATTCAACCCTGTTGATGTCATTAACAACTTTTTTCTATTCCCACCAACAACGAGTGTCCTTTCATAAAACCTTGCTCTCATACTTTTTTGAATATCCCCAATATAAAGACAAGAACCAAGGACATTTCTATTGTTAACGCTTATATCTGGGATTTCACATTGCTTATGCCCATCTGCCAACACCCATGTTAAATGCCAAGAAGGAGACTATCAAAAATCTCTAAAAGCAACCCCAAAACTTATTGTTGCACATCATAAAAAAATATATAAACTTCAAGCCTTAAAAAGACACCCACGCCCATCGTTACCATCGTGCTTTTTAATTATAGCCTATCACTTATTCTCGTAAAACTTAAAAAAAAGTATCTTGACTCGTAAAGTCCTCCAAATCGTGCTCGTGCATCTCATTTTCTAGCGACGCAACGTTTTCCTCGAAAACCAAAAGAAAACATGTCTAAGGAACCATTCACAAAGAAATTGCCATCCGACTCTCTATAGAAAGCTGTGGAAAATTCTCACGAAAACCTTGAAGTATAAAGGCAGTTAGATACAATATCTAACAATAGACATTAGAATAACATCATTGCCGTTCCAAAGGCTCTTTGTTGTTCCATATTTGCACCCGGTTTTTGGGATCTTTTATAAATATAACCCGCCAGGCATAAACTCGGCAGGGAGGAAGCATAAGTCTCCAAACTCAAATACGAAGTAGGAGGACTACGAGTATCTACAATAGGAAGCGGCAAATAGCTTGAAGATATTGGCTTTAACTGTGGTACCTCCATAAGGATGGGACGGAACTGTTTTGCTATAGTAGGTGGTAATAGGTTGCATGCTGTGGCTTTTGTATGTTTGGAGGACAAATAGAAAACATTTTTTGTTTTCCTGGTGCAAATTGGTACAGTTCCATGAATCGGTTGGCTGCTTGGAATGGTGGTTGGTGTAGAGATTTGTGGTTTCACGATTAGAGTATTGTGGTTTTGCATTAATCGTAAATTTGTTTTTATTTTTTCGATTTGATATTGAATTGGATGGATTTTTTCCTTCGTGTGGAGTTTCTTACCATTCCTCTGTATTCCGCCAATCGATACGGAGTAAATGGATAGAGGTATCTTTCGGTTCAAATCTTGAAATATGTGGCCAAATAGTCATACTTCTTTTTGGCTGCGTTCTGTACGATTGGGGGAAGCACACCTGGCGATGCGCAGTGCTACTGCCACACCAACACACAAATTGTGCTTATTTTGCCATTCAGACTTGAATTGCTAAACTTATAAGAAAAAGTTATCAATAGGAGAAAATATCGATACTAAAATGCCCTGGTAGAGATAGAGATGAATGAACCTTAGAATGATTTCGTCCTTCGGAGGAAGGATCAAGGCTTAGTTCTCCAAGTTCTGTGGGTCGGTTTTTCAAAAATAATCAACTAAATCGATCTTGGTACGATCTACGAAATGCACTCCTTCAGTTATACTAGTTTTTCAGAATTTTGATAGAGCTACGTTTCGATTATCGCCATCACACTCAATGTTGATGGCTGTAATCGGAACAAACTGCCAGAACCTTTCACGACTTCGTATTCCTTAACTTTTAGAGGGGCCCTATGCAATCGGCATCTAGTATTATAGATCGGTGCCATGGCAAAATACCGTGGGATTTATCGCAATTATTGTACTATATTTCACCAGACCAACTTACGAATCCAATGATTTTATGATCGAAGGCACAGGTAACAAATCAACTCCGTAGACGAATAAAAGCTGCTCTTTCATTCTAATATTAGAAGAGATGCCAGAAACGACGTCTTATAGGGAGGAAAACAAAACATCTGAGGACTATTGAACCAAAATGTAAAGTTCACGTGTCAAGCTAATACGAACCGAACCTGTAGACGAAAATCTTAAAATCTAACTATTGGTGCTAAAGTAGTGAAACAGCAAAGTCGACCAAAGTTACAGTTCAGGCAAAACGAACAATCAAAAATGTCCGATCTATAGACAAAAGACACTCTAAATATCGAGCCAATTATAGAGAATTTTTAACATCCTTGCAAGAACCAGGTTGTGCTAAAGTCTGGAACCCTCCCCCCACTAGATACTCATATCATGGCAGTCCGCTCTCAGATCCAATTTCTGTTTAAAAAGAAGTGGTCATTTGTAAACCCAGTGGTAAAGGTAAGCCCTTACGAATGCAGGCTAAAATGGCAAGGGCATGCCCTAGCAAACATTTAAAGGACAACGACCTTCGGATCTGCTTGTGGAATGTTCGAAGCCATAACAGGTCACGTGCAACAGAGTAATCCACAGAGGCCCTTATCTGCTATCATCGCCATCCAGGAAATGCGATGGGAAGGGCCGGAGACACGGAGGATGAAAAACTGTGATATACCACCTTGATCAAAAAGGTCCCGGAATTTATTCAGAAAATTAAAAATACAAGTTTATTCATCTAAATTTATATTGTCCCCTTCAAAGTAATACCCATCAACTGAAGCACACTTATGCCAGCGCTTGATTCAATCCTCAAAACACTTTTTATATTCGGTTTTCGGTATGTCCATCAGTGCTTCCTGCGATTTTTCCATTACTTCCTCTAGGCTGCTGAAACGCGTTCCCCGTAGTAGTTTTTTTTAACTCGATTGAACAGAAAGAAGTCACAGAGAGCCAAATCAGGTGAATTCGGTGGCTGTTGGATGGTATTTGTTGCATTTTTCGACGGTGCGTTATCATGGTGCAAAATCCACGAGTTTTCTGCTCACAATTCTGGTCTCTTTCGGCGAATTGCTTCACGCAAACGTCTCATAACTCCCAAATACTCGTAATACTCTTTGTTTACTATCTGGTCTTCTGGCAAAAATTCATGATGCACTACACCGTTGTAATCCATGAAAACCGTGAGCATTGCCTTCTATTTTGGCTGAAAACGACGTGGTTTTTTTGGTCTCGGCTGATTTGGTGAACGCCATTCACTTGCCCGATGTCTGGATTGCGTGTCGTACCCATAAACCCACGTCTCGTCCCCAGTAATGATCCTTTTGATGAATGTGGGATCGGATTCAACCTCGCAAACCATCGCTTCGGCACCGTCAACACAGTCTCTTTTTTGCATGAAATTGAGGTATTTTGGCACCAACTTTGCTGCTACACGACGGAAACCCAAATCATTAACCAAAATGTCTTGAACGGATCCATAGGCAACGTTCAAGTCCTCCGCTATCACTCTGACGGTTAATTTGCGGTTACGAGTGTTGACCAACATTTCTTTTACTTCATCAATGTTTTCGTCGGTTTTCGATGTCGATGGTCTGCCACTGTGTTCATCATCTTCGATTGACTCACGACCACTTTTGAACCGCTCGCGCTCGTGCCACTGGTAAACGACCTTTTTCTTTAGAGAATCGTTGTCGAAACACTTTTCCCACATTTCCAACGTTCGCGCACCATTAAATCCGTTTTTTACGCAAAATTTAATACAAGTTCGTTGTTGCAAATTTAAATCCATTTCTAAAATTGCAAAAAATCGCCAACACACACAGAGATACATGTACTCTTGGCTACGTAACTTTTGCAAATGTCAAGCTATGATGCTAAGATTAAGAGAGAATGTCAAAAACAGATTTACCAACTTAACAAAAAAAAAACAGAACTCAAATCAGAACAATGAGAGCGCCATACGATGGTGTGGTGCTGGAACTTTTTGATCAAACAGCGCTTATTCGGATGCGAATTTGCCATAGGCGACAGACTTAGGCAAGAAGTCTCAAGCTTGAGCGAACATCATATGACAATCCGTATCGAGGCTATATTCGCTAACATAAGGTTAATATGCGTCCACGATCCTAGGGAGGAGAAGGACGCCGCCACCAAAGAACGCTTCTACCAGCTCTTCGACAATGTCCGAAGTATGACATTAAAATCGTACTAAGCAATTATAACGCCATGGATGATGACACCACGTCTGGCAACGGATTTAGACCTATTGACTTTAAGGCGAGTGGAAATAATACTATAAAAGGCACGCGGTTTTGTTTTCTTGTCGTGGTTTTGTGGTCTCAATATACATACACAAGAGGATATGGCGATCTCCGGATCATGAAACGCTAAATCAAATTGATCATTTTGTGATAAACGTATTCTGGACGTTCGAATGTTCCTGCCGGCCTACGTTGATTCGGACCAATACCTCGCTGTAGCCAAGGTGCAAATACGGATTTGCCAAGAGCCACATCAAAGAAAAACTATTGTGAGATGATATAACGTAGAAAAGCTGCAATCGCAAGAGATCGACAGAATCTTTGCCAAACGCTAATCCCGAAATCTCTCAACAATTGCTATGCTTCCAGCATAAGTGCCGAAGACCAGAGGCAATGCTACCATCGTACCATCAGGGACTGACCTTACGGGTTTCGCCCGTCCACCACAAAGAAATCCCTAGTTTGATGAAGAATGCCGGGCAGCACATGGATCTGAAGAAGAAGTGTACAAAGCGGTGTTAGAACAAAGGATGAGAGCCGCGCTTGAGCTCTACGAGCAGAAGAGACGGAAAGAACATCGACTCCTCCAGTAGAAGAAAAAAGACCACTAGATTTGCGCGAACGAAAATATTGAGAGGTTATACCCCAGGAATAACGTACGGACGTTTTACCAATAAGTAAAAGGAACGTGTCAAGGCAAGAAGACTCGTACAGAAGTCTGTAGAGATGAAGAAGGAAGTCTTGAATTAGAGTCACAGTCGGTGCTGAGAATTTGGAAACTGTATAACGGCGGAGGAGCACAACATTCAACTTAAACGATAATAGCTAAAATTTCGATCCACCTGACCAGAACGAAGTACGAGTAAGGATAGAACTAAACTAAAATCCAGATCTTACCTGCCATTGAACCCCTGAAAGCTTTCACCAACAACCTGATTGGTCCCTATCTGTGCTGTGGTTTCAGACCAGGAAAGTCCACAATCGACCAAATCTTCACAGTCCGGCGAATCCTGGAAAAAAACTCAAGAATTCTAAATCGATACTAGTAATCTTTTATCGATTTTAATGCTGCATAAGTATAACAACATTTATAGAGACGAGTTGCAATTTCTAGCAAAATCGTCCCTTTGTGTAGAATGACAATTGGGAACGCTCGGTGCTCCGTTAAAGTCGGTAACGACTGAACCGAGACCTTTGACGTGAAAAAAGGTTATAAAACTTCTTTATCGTCATACTTAACAGAATTGTACGGAACTGACAAGCGAACCTTGGAGACACAGTCTTTCAGAAGACAGTACAACTACTGGCGTATGCCGGTGATATCAACATAATTGGAGGAACTCAGCGGACGTTCGCTAGTATTGCAACGGAAGCTGTCAGAATTGCTTTATCGGTAAATGAGTGAAAAACCAAGTAATGGTGTCAACAAGAAGCGACACACAACGTCGACCTTACGGTCTACAGTTGTAATTTCGAGGTGGTAAGCGACTTTGTCTGCTTTGGCTCTGCTATAAATTCTGCCACCAACACTTCCGCAGAAAGAAAATGAAAAATCAAACTTGAACTAGGAAGGCAATTGCGTAGTAAGACCCTACGGAGACTAAGGAGACTCTATATAAGACCTTGATCATTTGAGTCCTATTTTATGGCGCAGAAGTATGGACTCTATCGAAAGCGGATGAAAACATCCTCAGTCATTTGGAGAGAAAAATATTCGGTTCCATTTACATTAACGGGCTTTGGAGGACGAAATACACGAGCTGTACATCGACATCGACCTAGTCACGAAACTGAGCATCAATCTCCTGAGATGTCTAGGATCTGTGGAGCGAATGGACCCGAATGCTCAGGCCCGCAGAATCTTCGAATCTACCCCGGAGGGACAGCGTAGTAGGGAAAGACCGCACTTTAGTTGTCCCGCACTAATAAAGGGGACCTCAACCGACTGTGAATGCGCAACTGGTGGCAGTTAGCTGAAGGCCGGACTAAATATAGAGGCGAACTGTAGTACCACCTAAGTAAATAAGGTCATTAGTGCAACATGCATTGGAGCCTTGATGACCTCGCGCGCCGACCGTCTTATAACTCTGGTCTTATGGACATGGCAGTCTGATGCAATGACACCAGAAGTCCGCTGTGGGAAAAGTACGAAATCGACTTTCCCTGTGCTCAATAGTGGTTTCGACTAGAATCTGAGCCAGGAGGGGAATGTAGTTGGATCTTCACGGATGGCACTGAAACCGATCTAGGATGTGGCATAGGTGTCTTTCTGGAGGACGACAACGTTAAATTTCACTCCTCATTGGCAAGACTTGCCTCCGTCTTCCAAGTGGAGATATACATAATTCTGATGGCGACGAACTAATTATGAATAATCGGTAGAGGGGGAAGCATATGGCTGTAGCGACAGACAAGCTGCGCTTAGAGCCTACGTTAGATCTGTCTGCGTCATCTGTTAGGGCTTCCTTTAGACGTTGGGTTTAATATGAGCATAACAGCAGATGGCATGACTCTGGGCTGCTTTCTAGCATCGTGATGAGGGACTGCTCTTTTACTAAGTACTTAAATGTTGTTGGGCATAAGTGATAGAACATCCTGCGACACATGCTGCTAAGCTCTTTTCAGAGTTTCCTTTCGACTAGCTGTGAAAGCACCATCAACTTTTGTAACAAACCTAAACTATTTGAAGAATCCTTTGAGAGAACTTTTTGTAGACGTGAGTTTTTCCACAATTCTTTCTCCAGGACGCTCTCTTGGACTTTCTCAATTCTGTATTGAAGTTTTTTAAAGCAGACTTGTGTAGGTCCCAATTACCGGTGTGTTTGGATGTATTAAAATATTGTCCTACCATTTTGCGCAATTGTTCAAGTTGAGGTTTCCATCATAGCACACACTTTTAACCATATTACGTTTAAATTTACAACTGCATTTAAATGATGAAATAATGGCTTCATTTAGTTTATTCACCGCCTCATTTATGTCCTAAATGTATTGTAGAGATGAGGGCAGCGAGTCAGATTTGATAGCCAGATTTTCTTAAAAAGTACGCCAGTTCGCCAGTTTGTTCATGTATCTAGTTTGACCCTGTCCGATTTTGCATCCTATTTTGAACCTTATGTGCAATCCTTGATAAAAGTATGAGAAAACGGAGGCGAGATGCTGAGGTTAAGTACCTCCTCTCCAACAGAATTGATACAAAAAACAGATTTTTGCAAAAATATAATTTGAAAGTAATTCACACCTTTTGTTGTTGTCGCTACTACCCCAGAAGTTGTTGTAGGCGTTGGCAGCACATCCAAGAACGAAATGCTACTCGTAATTCCGACGGTGACACAGTTCGATCAGGTGCTGTACCCGACCATGAGGAATTGAATTTACCATATGTTTCTTGGGAAATAGGCTGATGTGCACATGAACTCTTGCAATAAGAAGATGTCGGGCCTGATCATCGCTTGCTCTAAAATCTCCTAAGACAAATTCTATTTTTCGCTCATTACTTTTGAGGCCAAATATCTTACTCTCAATAGCTCAAGGTTTTTGAATTAGTTCAAGGGGACGTTTTCTCTTAGGCATCGTGGGTTGAAAGTGTACGAGATACCTTTCGCATGGAGCAGGTTTCCCTGGAAAACCTTTAATGTAGGGAACGTACATGGGGCTCCGTATGCGGTCCGGTTTGTTATCGCATCTCCGCCGTATGGGAATCTCGCCAAGGTAGTGGCCCTTTGCTCTCTCTCTCTCAGGACGAGCTGCGTTTTCTGCCGCTAGACTCCTCGGTAGAGGTATAGGAATCCTATTTTTGGGTCTATTCGCAGCAGCTAGCTCTTGTGTTGGAAGACCACTGGTGTTGGTTGTGTTGGAGGTAGCTGAAATTGTGTCTGAACTCTTTATAATGAGCCTCAGTTTACCAAAACGGTACGCGACATGAAGTTTTACGTTATTTAGGCGTTTCATCGCACTTTAATTTAGGCAAAGTCAGTGCTTACGAGATCTTTCTCTTAGACTTTTTGCAGGACTCTCCAGGTTGTGGTGTTAAGATCTGATTTTCATGCCTCCATAGACGCGAGAATTTGCTCGCTAGCTAGGCCAATCCTTCTCCACTTACATCACGTTCAGACCCATTTCTCCTTTATTTTTGAGAAATTACTCCTAAGCGAATTTGCGGTGGCTTCATTGGAGTAAACAAACACGGCTCAGCTAGCCGTGATAGTAGAGCTGTCAAAAGACGGTTTCACCTCTTCGTCTCGAAGCTCAATCGAAACATCGATAACTCCCTCTTGCATTTGAGTCATTTATCCAGCCTGACGCGGTCCAGTAAATTGCTATATAAAACATTGTCGACTGTAGCATTTCCTGTTCGGACTTTCTTAACTTCCGACATTGTGGGTCGTCCGGGTTCGTTTGGCCTCTGTGCCGCTGTTTTCGGTTTTAGCAGTGGCAATCTCTAGACCACGTTCCCTAGAGTTGCCTTGTTTCAAGGCTTGTTGTAACTTCCTCCTCTCCGAGTGTAACCCGTAGATTCTTTTGACATGTTCCTAGAATTTACGGCTACTTTCATACTAACTGATGGTACACATAAATCTTCCGAAAACATGCTAATTGCGTCTTGACATAAAGTTTATGAGTCTAAGCCGCTTAGAAGTGACATATTCCGTTCCGTTTGGTGACTGGGAGGTTGGAATCTAGGATATTAGGTAGGTAGGTAATTGAAACGGAGGTAGTCCGGTATCCTAAGTCCGCACACCAGAGATTACGCACCCTCTTAGCCATGTATCTCACGGCACTTGGTGTTGCTCCTTGTAGTTAGAGTTTTTACAATGAGGTTAGCTCCTCTTCGTCGCTCATTTTAGCTGGTGTTAGGACACTTTTATAGAGAGAAACCCTTCAATATTACGAGCTTGTGAGTGCACGGAGAACACGCGGTCTGCAATATTAAAATGGATTCATTAGCCATGATTCATTAGCAAGGGTTTACTTGTTGCCCTACAAGTCCGCACCTGACCACCAGGCTCTTTCTCACTAAGCTGCAGATCTCTCTATTCCAAAAGTCCAGCAATTAGTTGGAATCTGAATGATTCGTACTTATTGGTTTTAGGAGGCTTGTATGGCAATTCAAACATACTCGTACACATCAACAAGGTGACGAGTTAACTATCCTCAAAACTAACAGTTCAACAATTATTTGACATTTTTTGAGACCCTGAAACTATTTCCGTCAAGGTGTTCATTTACGTACCCTGATGCAATGTTTCTACCGCTGCTATAACCAATAGCCTCAAATCGTCTCCTCGTTTCGTTACAGATGAACCCCAACATTAAAAATTTTGATTGAATAAACAAGAGATAGCTTTCTATGGACCTGGTACATTTTTTTCTTTTATATCATACTTTTGCAATATTGCTGGTCCCCAGGTATCCAATTAAAATTTTTATTCCTCACCCTGTATGAGGAACATTGTCCTCTTTTATTAAGGAAATCTACCAGGACCCCAATTAAAACAGAACCCCACGCTTGTCCATTCATTGGGTGATTTATTAAAATTACTCGCACCACCCCAAAGTGGTTACAAATTTATCAACACCAAGGTGTGTAGTGAGTAGTGAGTATGAAGAGGGCAAAATTAACTACCTCGACTCTGTAATTTTTGAAAAGTATTAAATTTAATTATACAATCAACTGACAACTGCAGCTGTCACAGGTTATGTGAAGAGCTTCAAGAGAGGAGGATATATATGTGACACCCTTTTATATGGACTTTTCGTGCTTGACTTTCGGGGTTATGAGTTCAGGGCTGAGGGTGTACACAACACAGTGCTTAGTTACTCATGGTTAATTAAAAATGTCCTTCGTCCTTCGGATTCATAATTTGCTTTAGCTTCCAGTAAAGAGCACATAACATTTGTACTTTTTACAGATATGATACTTGCTTGTATGCCCATTACTACCCCACTACTTAACCCTTTACCAGTTCGTAATGGCAAAACCCAGCATAGGGAGTGTGCATTAAGAAACCTACTCACCCACTTCAGGTATAAGTATCTACTCCTGGATGGTACCTACTCTTGGAATAAATATGAACATTTATGGTGTAAAAAAATGTATATGGTCATAAGTACCACGAATACTAATTAAATACATTAACTGGCAGGGAACTAGGGATGGAGTTAGAGAATCGTAGTTTGGGTAAAAGGAATATGAAGTTAAATGTTTTTCTTTTTGTCTATAACAAAGACCAAAGTGCAAAAATTTAAAAAAAAAAATAGCGGTCGTGTCAAGGGAAATCTGAGGTTTTTGTGTTTTTTTTTTTTTTTTTTGAAAACTGCCAGAGTGGAATTTTAAAAAGCTCCGGGTAAACCAAATGAAAGTTCGCTGATAGGAGAAACGTACATATGTAGGTCAGCAAACAGATACACTTACGAATTATGCATCCGACATTGTTGGAACCGGTTGTTCAATAATGTAAACAACAAATAAACCACGAGTTGGTTTTTGATTCATGGATTCATGTCTTAAAAACGATTATTCTGATGCGAGTTCGTGATTAAAGAGCAAATTCGTCAATTAAGGACAAAGTTTATGTGCATATTTGCGTAGGCTATTCGAGGTGGGGCACACAACGCATTACATTTTGGAGCTGCTTTTGTGGCGCCTGATACTGGTTGTTACAAAATGATTATTATTCTCTCACAGCGAATTGGTTTTATGGTGAAGCACGTGAGAAACTAATCAAATTTGTTCTAGTCAGGCAATGGCAATTAATAAGTAGGATTATTCGTCCTTAAGTAAAAATGGACAGTGAGTGAGCGCAATTAAATTGCAGTTCAAAATGAAATTTAAGACAAATTAATTCATATTTTTCCTGGGCTTTGTAGTGATGGGGAAGCGTATTTGGAAATTGTGTACATAATCCACTACATCCACTATATATATATAATCCTGTGTTATTACAGGAAAAACAAAAGAAATGCGGCACTTCATCAAAAGATGGACAGGCAGTGTTTAATGTGCCACGCAATTTTTAATAAAACTCCGGAAAATAAAAAGTACTAGGCAGTCAAGAATAAACTAGACCAAATAATGCCAAACTGCTAGAGAATCAACGGACATCCAGAGAAACTGAAAACGTTAAGCATGACGCAAAATGTTTCATTAGAAAGCGACAATTACCACTGATTAAAGTAACATATATCTACTGCTGAAACAAATACTTGTCTCAACCAGCAAGCCTATCCAGCTAGGTTAGGTTAGGTCAGCGGGATGGTGAGGTACCTGCAGCCGAGGGCATTCTAACATACACCTCATCACACTTAGGTCTGTGTAGACCCATTGTGATGCCCTGGTGAGGAAATTTAGAGGAAATTTATCTCAAATTGCTGTTGCTGGAACAGTTATATAAAAAGTGGAGGGTATCCTCCCGTAAACTTATATTCCCACAGCTCCAGCAGAGGTCGTTGTCGATAAGATGCAGCTTTATTGCGTGCACCCCCAGGAGATTATATCCTGTAAGTAATCCAACAAGTGTATGTAGATCGTTCGGCTCTACTTTTCAAGAGAGTGTTACTTGTTCTGCATTTCCTGAGTTATGGCCATAATTTTCTTGAGGCTGCTTGCAAGGTTTTTCCAGCTTCCATTGGCTTTTAATTGTATCACTCACTCCACTTGTATTCTCAGAGTGGTGGTTTAATACTTCAATCTGCCAGTTCCCTTCCTAGGGAGGATCCTATTCAAGTTAGCTCATTTGCATTCTCATTGCCTGCCAGTCTTTTTTAGCCAAAGACCCATAGTGTCTTTGCGCTGAACGCAAAGAGCCTTAAGCTCTTCACGACCGCGCTTCACAAGCCTCGATTTGATCTCGATTGCCGCGATGGCCTAAATGGCAGCAAGTTTGGCTGCTTCTGCTATAGCCGATATCTCAGTCTGGAAGACACTGATGTTGCCCCGCAGGCATCGTGAGCATCGTAAGCTCAACTGATCGGAGAAGATCCCGCATTGATGGCATTGATATTCCTTTTTGATTCGGGATGTATGGTATGACACCGTATAGTCGAGTGAATTTGTAAGCAGAGAAAGAGTCTATGGCCTGGCTTATTTTGTTTTCTTCTGGTATCCCCTCTGGTATTTAATATTAGTTAGAATGAAATGTGTCTATATCTACTACTGGTGTTGGAATACATAGGAGTGTATTCAGGAAAGCAGGTTTCTTGTACGAGTCCCATATCATTAGTGTTAGAATTGGTGCAACTATCGTATGCTAGTTTTAGGTCTCCAGGATATGGCTTTCCCTAGTTTGGCACACTCTGTTTTGGATTTGGAGCCAAACTTTCTCAATGATATTAATTTAGCGCTGCAGATTACGCACTTATAATTCCTCAGACTATCCTTATACTAGGTGGCACAAAAGTCATTATTCTATCGGAAGATGCTATAATTTTTGCAAATCAGATACAAAATACACGTCAACAAGACATGAATCGCTATAGTCCTAAAGAACGTAGAACAATTGTTACGATTTTTCTGCGGAATAATTAGTCGGTGGTGTTGGCGCAAGTTTCTCGGTGGTCCGACAAGAACTGGGCAAGCAGCCGTTCTGCTGAGAATATCGCAGCTAAAAGTATCGTAGAGGACCCCGGAGTATCGGCCAGACGACGTGCCATGCAATTTGATATCAATCAGCAGTCTTTATAGAGAACTTTGGTAAAAGACTGTAAGATGTTCCCTTATAAAGTATAGACAGTGCATCAGATTTTAACTGTTGACCGCCAAGCGAGCGTTACCTACGCTGCATTTCCGAGTCGTCTAATCTCTCGTTTTGGCGATTCGCACTGGCCGGCAAGATCGCATAATTTAACCGTTCCAGACTTCTTTTCTTGGGGTCACGAGTCTATTTAAGCAAGCCTAAGAAACTTGAAGCCCTCAAAGAGAATATCCGTCAAGAATGCGAGGACTTATCGCTGGAAGTTCTGCCAAGAGTGATGCAAAATTCCACAAATCGGGTCCGAATGATCATCAATTCTGGCGGCGGCCACTTTGCCGATATTTTCCCGACTCAATGAAAAAAAATTTAAGACATCAAGCAAACATAATCCAAAAGCAGAATTAAAAATTTTCATTCACAAAAAAAAATACAGCTAAAGAACTTCGGGTGACAGCTCTTGCGCCGCCATGTATGAATCTGCAGATGCTTTCAGTCCAAACCCAACGAACATATGCGAACAGGATATAAAGGAAAATGGCAAACGATGGAAAATTGCATCCACTCATATTCTGTATGGAACAAAGTCACCGCGCAGTTAACTTCATGCAATCAAGAACAACAAACGAAAGCAACCCTTTGTATTGTGTGCAATTTCAACTATCGATCGCAGGGCATCAAGAGTTACCGAGGATACAGTCCACCTACATAATATGTACATATAACTAATATTGTGCGCTTTTAAAATAAAAAAAAAACATTTTTCCTTGAATAAATAAAACATACTCGTATTTGTTTTAGTTTTATTCAATACGAGTTAGGCGTTCCCTAACAATCAACTTAAAACACTCTTGTCGGGTCAGACACATGCAAATGCAAATTTGTTTTGAATTTCAGATATGATATCAAAATATTCTTTTTCCTGAACGTGTCACAAAATCAGTTGGGTGTCGACTAACAGACAAGTAACAAGCAACAAGCGATTTAGAAGCAGTCTCCGGGAAGTTCGTAACAGAAGCGGTGCAGACATGGGAATGCCCAGGGATCGCCATCTGATGGTTGCTACCGTAAAATTACGTACAGCTACAGTTCGGAGATACCAAGAAAACACCAGAATGCCTAAGTTTAATACCTCTCCACAAGGATGGAGAGCAATCAGTAGCACGAAACCCACCTCCATCGAAAAGCATTGGTGTGCTGTGAAAAGTTTCCGAAGAAACATGGGCTAGGATCGAAGTAAGAAAACATCTCAAAGCGCGCATCGCAGCTACTCCAGCAGCAAGGAGAAACGGGAAAAATTCACCGGATCGTGCGACGTGATAAGCGTAACTATATCAATGCTTTGGCTTCCGAAGCAGAAGAGACCGCTAGTAGGTGTAACAGTAGGACCGTTTACAGAATTACCAAAGAGCTCACAGGAGACCAAAGTTCTGAACAACACCTGGTAAAAGACAGAGACGGATTTCTGCTAATTATGGATAAGGACCAGCTCAGAAGGTGGAAGGAGCACTTTTCTGCGATTTCGCCAGTGGAGTGAACCCAACGGCCAATGACTCGTCCGTAGTAACAAATTCCCGAATACACACTGTATCCCCCAGTAGAGAAGGATTTTTTTTTTTTTTTTTTTGTTAAAAGAACTTAAAACTCAAGTGGGCATGAATACACTTATAATGCCTCCACAGGTGCTAAGTTTTTTTGGAAAATGGAATAGAGAGAGAAAGAAAGATTTTTGTGCTCAGTGGTTATTTCGCTCCATGGGTGGCATCCAACATTTAATAGGGAGACTAAATTTTTAGTGAAAGTTGGCTTGATGTTGATTTCTTTCTAGTCAACTACTCATCTTACTTGATTTTCGTGAACTGAAAAAATGAATATGTCTTTCGGGCGAGGCTGGGATTCGAACAACGAACCTTCCGATTTAGAAACCAGTCTACTACCACTTGAGCCACGGCCACCCACAATCTTTGCCGCAATCGAAGCACTGAAGAACAACAAAGCGGTTGGACTTGACGCTGTTCCCGCAGAGCTTTTATTAGCAGTGCCAACAACACCGAGTGAACTCCTTGAGTAAACTTGGAAAATAGAGAGTTTTCCTGAAGAGTGCAAAAACGGAATGATTGTCAAGCTCCCAAAGAAAGGAAACATAGCAAAATTCGTTCTGGAGCTAAAAAAAGACCACCTCGAAGACACACTCGACGCCGAACAAGCAGGATTCCGCACTGGATCTTCTTGTGTGGACCACATCAACACCTTGCGGAACATTATCGAATTGTGCATTGAATATCGATCACCACTTCACCTGCTATTCATCGACTTCGAAAAGGCGTTCGACAGTGTCTATAGAGAATTTATCTGGCTTGCTTTGCGCAGGAGGGGCATCCCAGATAAATTATACATAAATACTGTTCCTGTTGGTGATAGGTGATGCACTGCATGCAGCTTTGTCGACTGGACTGTCAAACATCTGAAATTACGCGGACAACGTATACTTACTCTCTCATAGGATCATGGAGATCCACCAAATGACAACTGGGGTGGAAAGAGAAGCTGAAGTCGCTGATCTAAACATCAATACGGCAAAAACTAAAAGAATCAGCCTTGGAACCAAGTAGAGATTTCTGGACAACAAGTAGAGAATTTGTCTCTACTGACGGCGGGACCGAACTAGACACAATAAGCCGAATTGGGAAAGCAAGGGCCGCGTTCGCAATGCTGTTCAAAATATGGAGAAATAACTCTATCAGCCTAAACATCAAGCTACGACTATTCCGCTCCAATGTTGAAAGTCACACCCGCTGTCACAAGAAAGCTGCAAGCGTACGTGAATAGATGTCTGCGAAACATCTTGAGGATTTTTTGACCCAACCGTATCTCTAATGATGAACTTCATGCGGGAACAGGTCAGGAACTCATTGACTGTATCATACGAAGACGTAAGTAGCAGTGGATTGGGCATCGTTTCGTAAAGGTCCCGAGTGCATTGCGAGTCAAGCGATGCAGTGGAACTCTCTCATGCGGATTGGCAGACGAGTGGGTCGGCCTAGAACTACTTGGCGAAGAATGGTTGAAGATCAATCAGCCCAACTGTGGAAGAGTTGGATAGAGCTGAGATACATCTCCAGAAATTTTACACGATGGCGTATAGGAGAAGTGGAGACCATATACCCCGAAGGGGAACCTCACGGACATAATAGGTCAGAGGACCTAAGTAAGTAAATAAGATTTCAGACGACAGTAAATTTGAACGTCAACTCTGTTGTATGTTAAAACAAAGTAAAGAGTGAAACTTTCTATTTGTCGATATCACAGTTAACTCCAACTCTTGAAAATTCCCTGCATGTCCCAGTATTACATAAATACTTCCACATACTGTGAACAACCTCAAAGTGACAAGCTGTTACCAACATTTCATCTAGTTTTTTAATTCAGTTCGATTTAATAATTTTTTTTCCATTTATTACACTGCTGCTTTTACCAAACTCCAATGAATCTCAGCTGCACGTGGCCTTTCCTCAGCAGTCCTACCGCTGCTCTTGGCGCACTAATGAATCTGCGCCACCTTGATATTTTATCAGGGCAATTTCAAAGTCATCAAATACCCACTGGAGTTTCGATTACTTTACACGCGGATAATCTTTTGATTCTGCTCCTATGGACATGTCATCCGATGCAATGACACCAGTACAAAATCGACTATACCTGTGCTCAGGAATGGTTTTGAACAGCATCTGAGTTAGGAAAGGAATTTAGTCGAGTTCTCACTGACAGCTTCAAAACCGATCAAGGATGCAGAGCTAGTGACGTTTTGGAATAGAAGAGTATTAGATTTCAAATTTCTGAGTGCTCTATTCCGACAGGAAAGAAGAAATAAAAAAAAAATATTCGTATAAGGTATCTGCCGCGTCAAAATCATGCTCCTGAAATTAACGAATGACTTCATGACTATCAGTCATGAGTTGTCGCTTGAACTTTTCACAGTTTTAACAAATTTTAATATTATCCAGCAGCACTTAAGATGACTATTAGTAAGCTTTTATAAGTTTGCCAATTTCTTACTGAATGATTGACACCTACCAAAAGACTTACTTTTCCTTGTTTCCTCTATTCAGTTTTTCTATAGATGGTAATCTGAAACTAGTCAGCTCCATATAAGGTGTCAGTCAAAGACAGCTACTATCCTTGTTCTCATGATGTGTTTTTCCTGTCTCATGAACTATATACCACTACATGTTCTTATATGGATACTAACTGGTGTTAAACGAGAATCCTTGACATCAAGAAACCATGACACTATAAACACTGTGCAAACATAAATAACAAGGAAGCAAATATCAACAAGAAGAATTTGCACAATTTCTGCTCGTACACACTCATGTTGCAATTAATGTTTACAAAGTTGCATAGAAAATGCATAGAAAATTCATTTAATTTTCTGTTGTCTGTTCACTTCATCAAAAGTGTTTTCCATCTAGATACAAGGTTACCAAGACATTATTCAAAGTCTGTAGAGAGAAAGAGCGAGCTACTACCTCCATAATTACCTCTGATTACCTTGAACTTTTGCCAGCTATAACACTTGGAAGTGAAGCATCAATGCAAACCGAGATTATAAAGTTTATATCGCACTTTCTCCCTCACAGTTGTACTAGTTATTCTATTGAAAAATTGTTTTTTTTCTTTTGTAAAAAGGATCCTCCTTCGGACAAACTTTTTGCACAACAGCAAGCACCAATTCCAAGGATTTTCACATTTTCAAAACAGAGCAATCGTTACGCTTGGCCAGATTTTGTTTCGCATCACCCATAAATCTGGAAAACTCTTGTTAAACTCTGCTCCTTTCTGTCTGCCAACAAAGTTTTCATTAAACTTGTTACTTAACTTAGCAACACTGGACAGTATAGACGCACCTATAGATACAAAGTTCTACATACCTATTCGAATAGCATAAAGACAAATTCAAGTATCTAAGCATAGAAATTTCTGAATTCTTCCAAAAATTACCACATAAGCTAAGGTATGCTGTAAGACTGATCCTTAAACACACTTCAATGGGGTGAAATCCTTTGAATGCTTAATGACATTTTAAAGCGAAATAAGATTTTAATTACAACATCTGTGGGTGAGATTTGATTTAAATTTTAATAGCCCTCCTCGTGTTCTTAAGGCGCTCTCGTTCACCACCTCGTTCTCCTTATCGACTCTATCTGGGTCACATCTACATGAGCTCCTTCTCTTGTAAACCGGAATTTTCGAGTTGTATTGCAAATTTAGTTGTTCTGTTTAATGAAGCGTACAGTCACTTACCACCTTGTGGCTGATGTGACTTCCCGGGTTGAATGAAAGTTTGGAGATTTTTCCTCGGATTTCGAGTATAAATCGTCGTATTGGGGGATAAAAAGGGAGAAAACCCGCTTAATCCTCCATTGAAAATCCAATTAAGTGTTTTTCCGGAGTAATGACGTCGAGTATGGATTTGTAGATTTGTAACGTCTGATGCGTACAGATTGACGCCTACAGCCTTCGCCGGGGTAATGTGGGGGCTATCCGGAGATAGTTTCATCTTCTCATGTACAACGTAATGAGCTTTTACAGCATGATACGCTCGAGTTCAGAAAAGTCTCCATGCTGATGCATCTTTTTGGTGTTGGTCGAATCATAACTTTTCAAAAGGATGATTGCCGCATAAATTCTCGTGGACACGATTTTTTATTTTTATTTTCATATTTTTTGTTGTTTTTATTATTTCCTTGAAAGTTTTTCCATTATGACTTTGGGGGTGTCTGTGTTGTGGACTTTGGCGGAGAAAAAACTCAGAATGCAGGCACAAGCGACAAAAATAATTTATTGAAGCACTCGTGAAAGTTTATGTAAATAACTTGATCTAAAAGTTTTTTTTTTTACTTTTCTGTATACGAATATTTAAAAATATATGCGGAAAAAAAAATGTCTACACAATCAGTTTTGAAAATTGTATAAAGAATACAAAAACAAGGACCAGAGTGCAGGCAGTGACTTATATACATACTCGTAATTCTTTAAACAAATGCCAGTCTTATCATTTTTTATTACAGGATAGATAGTGGCAAAGATAGTAAAATTATAGTCAATTCAACGCATCTACAGAAAACTCCCCAACCAATCATACATTTATCGGGTTTGCATGACGTAAAAATGGCACTAGGCGAAATGTCACTATAGAAAGGCAAGCACAGAGTTTTCTCATGTCAGTATACACAAGGAGCATCGTGGTCTCTGCATAATGGAACGCTTAAATAAATTGATAACTTTGCAACCGACCATGATTCTGGATGTCCAAACTATCCGGGCAGCCAAGACTTACTCGGAACACTATCTTGTCCTAGCCAAGTTTCAAAAGAAGAATTACCACGTGCAACAACAAAGAACTGCTGTTAAAAGATATTAAGTAGAAAAGACGCAATCGCAAGACAATCTTTGCCAAACGCGTATGCCGAAATCTCTCTACAACTCCTATGGCGTCAGCATCAAGTACCTCTAGATCTCCCAACGCTCATCAGATACGGTGCAACTGATATGCTAGGTTTCAGCCAACCTGATGAAGAATGCCGGCAAGCACACGCAGCTAAACAAAAAGCGTACAAAGTGTCACTGCAGCTGAAGGATGAGAGGTGCTCGTGAGCTGTAGTCGGAAAGAACATCTGATTCATCAGAAGAAGATGAAGGAGCATGAGTAGTGCATGATCGAAGATATTGAGAGCCTGTACTCCATGTACGGAAATTGTACCAATAGGTAAAAAGATTTGCCAAAGAAACAACACCCTATAGAAACCTGTAAAATCCCGACATCGGCAGAATAGCCCATTCAACTTAGACGACATGAGCCAAAACTTCTTTCCACCTGACCAACATGAAGTAAGGATAGAAATATCTAAGCTGATGGATCTTACGGCTTACCCGCAGAGGTATTCAAGACTGTTGAAAATGACTTTGTGGAGAGCACACAACAACTCATTCCTCAGATCTGGTTAGAAGAGTGTATGCCTACTGAATGGAATCTCAGCATCGTCTGCCCTATCCACAAAACCAGAGACCCTCTCAACTGTGCCAACTATAAAGGTATAAGTCTCCTTCACAACCCGTACAAGATCTTATCTGCCATATTGAGTGAATGTCTGAAACCCTTCGTCAACAAGCTGATTGGTCCCTATCAGTGCGGTTTCCGACCAGAAAAGTTCACAATCGACCAAATCTCCACACTCCGCAGATCCTGGAAAAAACTGAAGAACATAGAGATGAGCTATATAGAGCCATGTCTAATTTTGGCATCCCAGCCAAACGTCTCCATCTGACAGAGAACGATTGGGAACGCTCGCTGCTCCGTCAAGGTCGGTTACGACTTAACTGAGACCTTTAATGTCAAAAGAGGTTTCGGACAATTTGACGCGCTGTCAAGTCACTTCTTTAACATCATACTTGAAAAAATTGTGTTGAACTCACAACTGAGCACTGAAGGCACAATCTTTCAAAAGTACGCCGATATTGACATAATTTGCAGAACTCAAGGGGTCGTCACCTGTATATATGTTTTGGAATGGAAGCTGTACATGCTGTCAACAAGAAGTGACACAAGACATTAACGAATTGGACAGAACGCCAACATGTACAGCTACAACTTTGTCTACCTTGGCTCTGACAACAATTCTGCCAACAGCACCTCAGTAAAACGAATAATCGTATTTGTCAATTGTCAAGACCTTGATCATCCCAGTCCCTTTTTATGGCGGAATTTGACTCATTTCAAGATTCTTTGAGACAAATGCAGAAATTTGGTGAACCACAAAATTAACTTCTCGAGAAATACTGAATTTTCATTAAGTGATGAATTCAGCGGCATCGATCACAAGAAATCCTTGGTTTGAAGAAGAACGAGGACGCCTCGTTTGTGATATTAGCAAAGGAGAAGATTCCAATCTTTAGCTTTAGGGACGACCTAAGAAGTGGAGAGGTTTTTCTGCAAGAGCTGTTTTCGAAAATTTTACAAAAATCCAAATAGAATGTATCAATCTACAAAAACCAAGCAGAAGCCTAGAGAGGTAAGCAAGGAAATGCAGAAGTTGAGTCACAGTCGGTTCTGAGGATATGGAAAAAACTACTTCAACTTTTGCGATGAAGACCTTCCCCCATTCGATAAAAGTGAAGTTATGAAAGCTCTATCCTAACTAAGACATCACAAGGCTGCCAGACGACCAGGCTACCGAGCAGAAGGTCTCAGTAGTGAGCGCGCACTAACACATACTTAAACTTTACCCGGAGAAAAGCATGCTAATTTATTTTCACCTCAATAAATCACTGTGATAAATATAAAAGCATCAACCTTCTTAAAATCACATACACGATGTTGTCCTCCATATCGTACGATAGCCTGAAACCAGTTACCGGAGAAGTTCTTAACTCTGAACAGAGCAATATTAGATCAGGAAGATCCTTATTTGACAAACAGCATAGATCCTGGAAAAAAGTCAAAATGACTACATCGATGCTCACCCACTCTTCATCGGTTTAAAGGCCGTATACGACAGCATCCCTAGAAATAGGCTATACAAGAACTTGCTTCAGTTTAGGATTGCTGTCGAACCACTGCTGCTTCAGTTCGAAACTAGTACCAAAGGCACGATTTCGTAAAACTCTGTAAAACTACTTGAATAACTTAATTCCAAACAGATCGGTTTCCACGAAAACTTCATTTCTGATGACAACTGACACTAACCGGACGATCCTACGACAAGGATGGGTCATTACTCTACACCTGAGCACATGTAT
This sequence comes from Volucella zonaria, assembly GCA_963966105.1. Lineage (NCBI taxonomy): Eukaryota > Metazoa > Arthropoda > Insecta > Diptera > Syrphidae > Volucella > Volucella zonaria. The sequence goes on along the minus strand of OZ014530.1, from coordinate 252,973,770 downwards.
CCACAATAATGCTGACTAGGCGTCTGGCAGCACTGTAGCTTACCTTGTTTAGTATTGCGATAGAAGGTATCTTTAGATATTAAGAATACAATTATAATCAGTCTTTTAAGTGGATTGCATAACAACAGTTAAAGGTTAGGAAGTAAGGGAATGGTGGAGGAGATGAAGTTTAAGACGAGAAGCGCTCAGGTTAAAACCAAAAAGGGGGAGGTTGGAGTTGACCTTACGGAGAATGCGGGAGATTGGTTTGTTAGAACCATAAGAGGTGCGGTGGGTTGGTATATAGAAGAGACGAGGACAGCAACACTTACCCTCAACACGAGGGTAAGTGTTGAAGGAAATAGATTTGTAAAGGGCAGCGCAGTCCACAGACCCAGAGAGCAGTCGATGAATGAAGAGAATGTCAGCTACGTCTCTGCGTTTTTCGAGGGTATTTAGGTTAAGAAGTTTGAGGCGGTCGGGATAGGGAGGTAAGATAAAGGAGTTATCCCAGGGTAGTCCACGAAGGGCAAATCGAAGAAAACGACTTTGAATGGGGGACCACACTTGGTTGGAATATTCGAGAACGGGCTGGACAAGGGTAATATAAAGTAATCTATTCACATAATGGTTGCAAAATTGTTTAAACCATCGTTTGATAAAACCGAGCTATGAGTTGGCTTTAAAGATTATCTCATCTAATGCGAACGGAACTCTCTATCTCTCTCTCTATCGTATAATATTCCAAGGTCGCGAAGGGATTTAACCTGGGATACAGGTTGGTCATGGAACAAATGAAGTCGAGGGGGAGATTGATTGGACTTACGAGACAAAGTCATCGATTGGCATTGGAGACATTAAGCTCAAAGCAATTTTTTTTTAGACACCAAGTGGAAAACCTATCGAGGTCTTCTTGAAGGAAAATATAGTCTTGGGCTGAAGAAATAAACTTGGAGAACTTAGTGTCGTCGGCGTAAATGGATAGTGTTTAATATTCCTGTCAAGATCGTTTATAGTTAAAATGAAAAAGATGGGACCTAGATGGCTACCTTGTGGGACACCAGAAGTGGCTAAAAACGGGATTGAGGAGGCTGACCTAAACCGAACGCTATAATAACGGTTCTAGAGGTAAGAAGATATCCATTTTAACAATATGGGGTCAAAATCGAGAGAAAACAATTTGAAAAGGATCAATTGATGTGATATTTTATCGAAGGCCTTCGATTTTGTTGCATTTTCTAGGGCTGATAGCACAAAGGATATGAATTCAACTAAATTTGCTGGCTGGGTGATATAAGTGACTTGCACTGAAAGCTTAGAGCTTCATATAAAAAACTTTCGAACACTTTAGGTACTCGTATGTGAGAAAGTTAATTAGTTACTTCATTCTTTGATCCCTTTTTTGTGAACAGGGGTTATGAAAGAGGAATTCCAAATTTGGGGGAATTCCCCTTATGTGAGGGACAGATGAAATAGGGAGAAAAGTGGGTGGAAAAGATGGGAGGCACACTTTTTGAGAAATATTGCTGGGAGCCCGTTTGGCTCGGGTAAAAATTCATCATTGAGATTTTGTAACTTTTCTTCGATCTTTCTTCAAAATATTGAGAGAGAGAAGAGCCAATGGAGAAACTGGGAAGGTACTTGAAATATATGGGGTCGGGTACGTAAAAGTTGTCAGCAAATGATTGTTTAAAAAAGTTTGCAAAATAGTTGGCAATAGTATATGGGTCGGTCGATGATATATTATCGAACGAGAGATATGGGGGTAACCGTCTGATTTTCTTTTGTAGTTGACGAATTGATAAAATGTCTTAGGATCGTTGATAAGGTTGGTCTGTGCTGTTTCGAGAAAGCGCAGATAGAGGCAGTTATAGAGCTGGGTGAATTGAAGTTAGGTTCCGAGATAGTTAGAGTAGACGTAATAAGAATTGGTTCGAAGAAAAAATGTCCATAATTTATTTCTTTTATTTCATAAAGAGCGAAGTCTTCTGTTATACGTGGGAGAGGAAGTAGATGATGTGTTATGTCGAGAAGAGTAAGTCGACGAATTAAGTATTTCATGTAAAAAATGGAGACAACATCAGATAAGGGTAGGTTGGTGAAATCAAAAGAGGATTTGCTAAGATTGCTATTGATTTTACGAAAATTGGTTTTGTGGAAGTTGTAAGAAGAGATAGTAGTGGAAGAAGTGGACTGGGTGGAGAGTTATGGAAAAATGAGAGAAGAACAGGGGGTGAAAGTTGTGGATAGTTGATAGAGTAAAAGGACAAAACGTAACTGTGCAGTTAATGGGATCGCTTGTGAAAATAAGGTCTAGTTGCTTTCCGATGGAGTTATGGACGCCACTTACTTGGCATAGGCTTCAGTCAGTTGTGCTATCAATGAATAGACATTCCTTGGATGAAGTAGCGTTTGATGCGGTAAAAAACAAGTGATCATCGGATGGAATCCACTTCAGTAGGGGTAGAAGGATATCGTCGATGGAATCTCTTAGGACAATTAGTTGGTCAATTGCTTTAATAGCAAGGATGTAGGATTCGATAGGTTGAGCTGGAAGAATGTATGTAGCAACACATAATGTACAGGGACCTATTGGGAAGTGTTATTTTAATTGAAACAGAATCAAGTTTAACAGAAGAAGAGATAGCGACGAGAGAAGCGTTGCGGTTATTGTTAATAGCAAATTGGACACTTCTCCATGGACTTTAGGGAGGGCAGGATCATTAACCATAGGGAGAGAGTGATCGTCAGCTCGGAAAACCTTATAAGAAGATGGGAATAGCTCCTCTCTCTTTATGTCGGGGATTAGCTAGGTTTCTGTAAGAGCATAGACGCCGAAAGAGAGGCCATGAGATTTAGACAAAACAGCACGAGTTTTAGAGCGCAAGCCTCTTACGTTTTGATAATAAAATGTAAGCGGTAGTTTGTTGGGGAGCGTAGATGAGATGCAGGCAAAGATGGCAGGTTAGGAACGAAAAAGTTTATCATGGTCAGCTCTGCTACGCTGAAGGTGAGAAACCCTTTTTGAGTGTACATAGCTGCGGAAAGCAACGAGGTCATCCGCAACTTTTTGGGGAGGTGTGTTGAAGATTTCTTGGTACCTGTTGTAAAGTTTCCTGAGACTGGTTATATCAGTAGGAAAGTCTTCTTGTTGGATGGAGACCATGGCGCTTGTTTTGGTTTTTCCCTCAAAGCAAATAGAGACGAATTTATCGTAAAGATATACGAGAAAGATACGTACATTTTCGTATATCTTTTTATCCCTTAGCCCAGAGAGCGCGTAACGGGATTCCGTAGTGTCGATATTCTTTTGGGTCAATTTAACGTTAGATGGCGAAAGGGGATCAAAAATATGGGCAGGGGTCGGAGAAATCGAGGAAGAAGGCGAGATGGAAGCGGGATTTCAGATATGCGAGCTGATAAAGTTTGAATATTTGTCTCCTGTTGTAAGATTGAAATTTGGAAAGCAGTTGTTACAATAGTATTCCTGGGAAGGGGTGTGGGCGGTTGAGCAGCGATCAGGGGCAGGGGTTAAATTAAAAGAAAAGACTTGGGGTTCGGATGGAAGAGAGGTGGTTGGTGCTTTTGTGGTGAGACGTGAAAGGAGTTGCTTAGGGATATAGACAGGAGGGGAAAAATTGGGAAATAATTTGGACTTAAAGCTATAGTTGCGGTCGGGTTTAGGATGTGAATGGGGAATGGATCTAGGCGATTTATAATTAATTTTAGATGCAACGTTACCTCGTTTTGTTTCAATGTTTTTATTGGGTGGTTGATCCGTCCATTTTGAGACACGCAGCTTTTTGAGTTTGAGGTTTGTTTTGCATGGGTTAACAAATAACCATTCATATCTAGCCGGTAATTTGGTCTTGAAATTCCGTTTGTTTTTGTGCTGAGATGTTGGGAATATTGTGCGTTGGCTGATGGTGATGCCATATCTATTTTCCAAAAATGAACATCTGATTCGTTGTGCGGAGTCGGTCTAGCCTGCTTTGCCACTGTGAAGGTGTCCATGTTGTGTTAAATTGTGTAAGAAGTTTCTGTTGGGCGGCGACAGGAGGAGTTGATATTGGAGCAGTTATATCACCATAAGATTTTTGGATCGATGGGCTGGTGCTAGGACTTGGAGGTTGGGTTGTCGGCACTGGATGTGGCAATGGTTCGGCTCCGGTTTGTAACAATTCAGCCAACATTGAAGTATAGTAACTGTAGTGCAACGGGGGTTGGGTTGAAAGACTATCAATTTTGTGACATACTGTTTCAATGAGATTTTCCAAATCATTCAACACTGTTCTATTCGTAGTGAGGACTCGCAAGGCTTTGACAGTTGATGATTGTTTGCTGCAGGTTCGAGATGGAGATAGAATGTGAATGATTGGATATGAATATCTATGTCTTCCCGGAGAGAGTTGACGGAATTACATGTTTTCTTGTTGGAATCCATCATTGCGGAACCGATTGATATAGATTAACTTAACACTGTGTCAAAGTGGCGCTTAAATGTTTCTTCATTTCTGGATCTTGCACTTTCTAACTCAATTAAACGCGCAATTTGTTTTTCAATGCTGTGACTATCATTTCGCACATCTGACACTTTGTTCAAAGATTGATAGTTTGTCCGTTATCAGTCTGACGAGTGAGTTATGATTGGATTCGTTGGAGTCACTGAGGAACTTGATTACAAGGAGCATGTGTGAGAGAGAGAGATATTGATACACTCATCACAGAAGAACAGCAGATTTTCCGAGAAGTCTTTAAGGAAGACCGTATTTCTTTCATTTAGGCCGACACAAATAGAGTGGCATATTTTTCCGCAGATCCCTTTACAGGCAGGAAAGTCAGCATTATTGTCGTTAACAGAGCAGTTGCTTAATCCACAAGAATACATGACAAAGACCAGGAAAACAAAAAACAAATTGCGGTGAAAATGAAAGAAACAGATTATCAGGCCAACAATAAAAAAGGCACGTCTGCCATAAAAATTTTTGGGTGAGAAACTAGGTTATTGGATTGATTGAACTGGAATAAGCGAAATAGGAAATTTACAATTATGGAGTAAAGTAAGAGGGCGACTGAACATAGTCGCGGTTTGAACTGAACTGAACTTAATATTCGTTTATATAACAAAATACTATAATTAGGGACATCTACGAGGGGCGTTCAACATATTCTCGGTATCGGGGTGAAGCTGTGGTTGTATATATAAATTGACTTATTTATCAAGTAATACTATTATTTTAGTGCATTCATGTAAAATTTCATATAAATGTGATTATTAATTCGCGTTTTATCTCTAGTTAAACAGAATCATAATTTCAACTGAGACGATGATGGTGAAAATTGAGCATCGCGCTGTAATTAAATTTCTCACTAAGCAAGGAAAAAGTCAAAAAACTATTCATGAAGAGATGGTGGCTGTTTACCAGGGTTCCGCACCTTCATTATCAACTGTGCAAAAGTGGTCAAGTGAGTTCAAGAGAGGCAGAGAGAGCATTGAAGACGACCCCCGCTCCGGCGCCCCGGCTACTGCTTGTACGGGAGAAAGCATCAAAGAAGTCGAAAAACTTGTTCTTGAGGATGCCCGAATAAAGGTGAAAATGATGGCAGAGATCACCAAGCTTTCACCATTCTGCATGACCATCTTAACCTTTCAAAGGTCAGTGCAAGGTGGGTGCCACGAATGCTCACAGCGCCTCAGAAAAAAGTGAGAATCGCATGCTGTAGAGAGCTTTTGGAGATGTGTAGTGAGACGGTGTTATGGATCGAATTGTTACTGGGGACGAAACATGGGTCCACCACTATGACCCTGAAAGCAAACAAGAGTCCATGCAGTGGTATAAAAAAGGAACAGACCCCCCGAAGAAGTTCAAAGTCACTCCGTCTGCCGGGAAGCTCATGGCCACAGTTTTTTGGGACTCAAAGGGAATCTTGCTCATTGAGTACAACAAAAAAAGGTGAAACCATCAACGCCACATCCTACGCTTCCACTTTGCATAATTTGCGGGAGGAAATTAAAAAGAAAATACGGGGTAAACTCGCAGCGGGTGTGTTGCTTCTTCATGACAACGCTCCTGTTCACACGGCGCGAGTTTACAAGGCTGCTGCGCGAGATTGTGGTTTCGAAGAAATCCAACACCCACCCTATAGTCCAGACCTTGCCCCTAGTGATTATTTCCTGTTTCCGGATTTGAAAAAATGTCTTCGTGGAAAAAGATTTTCGGATGATGAAGAACTCAAGTCGGTATTTTGCAGAGAAAGAGGAAATTTATTTTTTTGAGGGTTTAAAAAAGCTTATCTCAAGATGTAATAAATGCATTGATGTTAGGGGAGATTATATTGAAAAATAAAAGCAATTTAAATTGAATTCGCACTTTCCTTCATATCGATACCGAGAATATATTGAACGCCCCTCGTATAGAGCAATTATTATCAAGGTTTGATATGTCAGATTGTAGAGCTATAGATACTCCCATCGAAATAAAATTGAACGTTGCGAAATCTGAAAAGTGGGCAGTCAGCATTCCATATCAAAAACTGATAGAAAGCCTAATGTATTTGGCTATTCTGACTAGGTCTGATATAGTATATTCTAAGCCAGTTTAATAAAGGTTATAATGAAAATCATTTTAATTATGCTAAACGAGTATTGAGATATCTACAAAAATCTAAATATTATTGTTCAAAATATTGTAAGGAGGGTGTGGAGCTGACAGGTTTCGTTGATGCAGATTGGGCTAGTCATACTCTAGATAGAAAATCATATACTGGGTTCTGTTTTATAATGAATGATTCTGTAATTTCATGGCAGAGTAAGAAACAGAAGACTGTTTCCTTATCTAGTACCGAGGCAGAATATGTTGTCTTACCCGAAGTGTGTAGAGAAGCAGTTTATTTAAGAAATTGAATGTATGAGATTACTGGTAAGACATGTGTTATAAAATTAAAGTGTGGTAATCAGAGTGCATTAAAACTGGCAACAAGTCATCAGACATACAATAGGTCGAAGCATATTGATGTTCGATTTCACTATGTGAAAGATGACCTTTTGACTTAAGGTTTGCCGTCATCTAAGCATTATAGTTTTATGGACTTGTTAGGAGTTAAGCCCAAATAAATCATTTTTTGAAATCTTACTCTTATTTTGTTAAGTGGGGATGTAAGTTTATATAATAAAATAGTATAATAAGTGACATCTATAGTATGTACCACTTTTGTTTATAACTTAATAGAATGACAAGCGACACCTATGTACCATTTGTTTGTTACTTACAAGAAAAAATAGAAAGAAGGAAGAAAATAAAGATTAGTCTATTACGGAAAGTCAACGTGTTTTAATAGGTTATGGGAAAATTATCCATATTTTTGCAGTAATTTGGGTTTTTTAGTAATAATTACAGACAAAATAGTTGAATCTTTCGTATAAACATGGCAATGAACTATATTCAAAGTGTTCCGAAGTTGAAATTGAGGAAAAATTATGATGAGTGGAGTTTTGCGGTTGAAAATTTGTTGGTATTCGAAGGCATGGCGAATTATATTTAATCAGAGCCGTTGGCTGGTTTCGAGGCAATACCGACAGAAGATGAAAAAACCAAGGCGAAGCTAGTTTTAACGATAGACCCCAGATTGTACGTGCAAATTAAAGAGACAAAAACATCCTCCGATTTGTGGAAGAAATTAAAAACCATGTTCGATGAATCAGGATTTTAAAGGAAGATAAACTTACTACGACATCTAATCTCGTTGCGACAAGAAAATTGTGATTCCATGACTTCATATGTAACACAAGTGGTCGAGAGAGCTCAGAGATTAAAGTGCACAGGATTTACAATCACGGATGAATGGATCGAATCATTACTATTAGCAGGTTTGCCAGATAAATTTTCACCAATGATTATGGCCATAGACCACTCTGGCATTAAGATATCACAGACCCAATAAAGTCGAAGTTGATCCATATGGAGGTTTCGAATACCGACACGGATTCCAGCGGCTCCGCATTTGCTGAGAAGACCACATAACCAAAACAAAAAAGTAGCTTTGGCGGCACGTCAACACCAAAAGTGACAGGCGAAAAAACTGTGACGTGCTACAGATGTAAACAAGTCGGTCATTACAAAAACAAGTATCCATTATTGCTGAAAAACAGGCAATCAAATGCTTTTGTGTGGTATTTCTGAACGGAGAATATAGCAAAAGTGAATGGTACGTCGACTCCGGCGCAAGTGCACATTTGACGGCAACAATGCGTGGGTAAACAACGCGAATTTTACACCAAGTTTATCACAGATCAGAGTCGCGAACGATTTGAAAATGCCAGTTTTATGTTCCGCAGACGTACAGATATCGACTGATTGCAACTACGATATCACGGTTAAAAATGTTTTATGTGTGCCAAGCTTGACTACTAACTTGTTATCGGTAGGTGAGCTCTTAAATAATTAAAACAGTGTTGTTTTTGCAGCTAACCAATGTTATATCCGCAACAAGAAGAATGAGCTAGTAGCCACAGAAGAATTAACTAATGGAGTACATAAGCTAAGGGTAAAATGGTAGATTGTTTATTGGCAGCATCAGCTGTAGCAAATGCAGAACTTTGGCATCTTGTAAAAATGAAGAACGGTATTGTGGATGGATTATCTGTTCTCGAGTAACATGATGAAAGATAAATGTGTGACCTGTTGCGAAGGTAAACAGATGAGGTTGCCATTTTCACATTGGGGGCTGTGGAGTTCGGAAACGTTACAGATAATACATGCTGTGGTATGTGGTGTTATGGGAAAAGAATCCATCGGTGGCGCACAGTATTTTCTACTCTTCATTGATGATTACAGTCGTATGACTTTCATATACTTTCTTAGGCGTAAGAATGAAGTTTTCAATATATTTAAAGTTTTTAAAGCGATGGTTGAAAACCAGCAGAATAAAAGAATAAACGTACTCCGCACAGACAACGGTGGTGAGTTTTGTAGTGGAAAAATGGAGAATTACTTAGCCAATAAGGGAATCATTTACCAGATCACCAGAATACAAATACATATACCCCAGAACAAAACGGCGTTAACGAACTAGCGAATAGGACTATTGTTGAAAAGGCAAGATGTTTACTTTTTGACGCTAAGGTACGAAAGAAATTTTGGGCTGAAGCAGCAAATACAGCAGTGTATTTAAAAAACAGGTCTTTAACTTCAAGCTTAGGAAATAAAACACCATATGAAGCATGCTATGGAAAGAAACCAGACTTAGGCCATATTTATCTTTTTGGAAGTCCTGTAATGGTTCACGCTCCCAAACAAAAACAATTGAAATGGGACAGAAAAGCTGAACAGTATATTCTCGTGGGTTATTCGGAAACAGTGAAAGGATATCGTCTATATGATCCTAGAAAAAATATTGTTACCATGAAGAGAGATGTCATAGTGATGGAAGATATAATAAAAACATTAGAAAAAAATGATGAAGACAATGTGATTTGGATACAGGATTGTTAAGAAAATAGTGAAGAGAAGCCTGTTACACATGAATCGCCAACTACGAATGAACATGGCAGAGATTCATCGGAGGAGTCTTCAGTTAATGAATTTCTGCATCATTCAAGTTCAAATTCATCAACATCCGTATATACAGATCTACATAGTGAAACTAATGACACGCTAACTACCTCGAATTTCGAGACAAATCTTTCAAGCAGTGAACTGTACCTGCTCCAGTAATTGAAGTGAGCAAGAGAATACGAAAAGCCCCAGAACGCTATGGTGTGAGTAACATGCGCAGTTCTAATCCTAGTTCAGGAGTCGAGCAGATAGTTTTCTCAGAGGCGCTGAATAGACCAGAGGCGTTCGAGTGCAATGATGCGTGAGAGCTTGTTGATGTTCCAAATGATGGGCCAGTTGTGCAGTGTAAGTGGGTATTGAATAAAAAGCTGGATGTGGATGATAAAGTGCGTTATCGTGTCAGACTTGTGGCAAAAGGTTTTACGCAGCTATGTGGCATCGATTACGATGACACTTTTTCTCCTGTTGTAAAAATGTTGTTTGCGCTCAGTGTACAGTGGGACATGGACATTACAACCCTGGACGTGACAACAGCCTTTTTAAATGGACATTTGAAGGAAGATATTTATATGTCAATTCCAAAAGGTTTTTTAAATGAAAGCAATGGAAAAGTTTTAAAACTCAAGAGAGCTAGCTACGGATTAAAATAATCTTCTTTAATTTGGTATGAAAAAGTGAAAGACTGTTTATGTGATTTAGATTTCAAAATTAGCAAGTTTGAACCTTGCTTGTTTACAAAAACTTATGGTAATGTTAAAATAATTGTAACCATTTACATTGATGATTTTTTAATATTCTCAAATTGTACTAAAGAGACAGAAAAATAGAAAATTGTATTGGGTTCTAAATTTAAATTAAAAAATCTAGGATCTGTAAAACGTTGCTTAGGCATGAGAATTAATGTGGACAAGAAATGTAAAACTATAACAGAATATTAGCAGGAATATACATATAGAGCAATTATTATCAAGGTTTGATATGTCAGATTGTAGAGCTATAGATACTCCCATCGAAATAAAATTGAACGTTGCGAAATCTGAAAAGTGTGCAGTCAGCATTCCATATCAAAGACTGATAGGAAGCCTAATGTATTTGGCTATTCTGACTAGGTCTGATATAGTATATTCTAAGCCAGTTTAATAACAGTTATAATGAAAATCATTTTAATTATGCTAACGAGTATTGAGATATCTACAAAAATCTAAATATTATTGTTCAAAATATAGTGTGGAGCTGACAGGTTTAGTTGATGCAGATTGGGCTAGTCATACTCTAGATAGAAAATCATATACTGGGTTCTGTTTTATAATGAATGGTTCTGTAATTTCATGTCAGAGTAAGAAACAGAAGACTGTTTACTTATCTAGTACCGAGGCAGAATATGTTGTCTTACCCGAAGTGTGTAGAGAAGCAGTTTATTTAAGAAATTGAATGTATGAGATTACTGGTAAAACATGTGTTATAAAATTAAAGTGTGGTAATCAGAGTGCATTAAAACTGGCAACAAGTCATCAGACATACAATAGGTCGAAGCATATTGATGTTCGATTTCACTATGTGAAAGATGACCTTTTGACTAAAGGTTTATAGTTTTATGGACTTGTTAGGAGTTAAGCCCAAATAAAGCATTTTTTGAAATCTTACTCTTATTTTGTTAAGTGGGGATATAAGTTTATATAACAAAATAGTATAATAAGTGACATCTATAGTATGTACCACTTTTGTTTATAACTTAATAGAATGACAAGCGACACCTATGTACCATTTGTTTTGTTACTTACAAGAAAAAATAGAAAGAAGGAAGAAAATAAAGATTAGTCGATTACGGAAAGTCAACGTGTTTTAATACTTAACTCATACAATAAATAACATTTGAAGAATTGGAAGGGGACACCGTGATGTTAAAAGTCCGTTTGCTCGACTTTTAATGAGGGCAAAACTTAGCTCTAAAATATTGAAGCATGGACAGTGGCAAATATGTCAAAGATGTTTAGCGATATCAACTAATAGAGAAAAATACACAAGTCGCGTCGGATGACTACCATCGATAGAAATGGAGTGGTTTATTGATTAAGGCTCAGCTCTACCCCGAGCTATTCAAGTAGGTTATACTAGAAGTATTTTACTGGTTTATACTTCACTGGAGTTTGTTTCATTGTAAAGCCACCTATGCGACCGACCGAGTGCACTATCGACCATATTTTAGGCCAAAGGCCATACGTAAATCATTCCGAACTTGATGCAAAAACCATTCAAACTTAGCACTGTAGAAATGAGAGCAAGACTGCAATAAATTTCCACACTAAACCTCAATGTAGAGAACGCATTTACTCGTATCAGCCAAATGAATCCGAATTAAAAATCAATTTACCAATCAACACTCAATGCTTCTGATATTAAAATCTCGTCAATATGGCCAATTATGAGTCACGTTTCGTTGCATACGACCACGTATGTACGTAGAAGCTCCATTACTATCAGGAAAATTGAACCGCTATCACGTTGCATTTTAGTCACCACCAATTTGGTAGAAACCAGTTATCTGAATTAGGGAATCTGCTGCTGCGCTTATTTCAAATCTAATTATTGCCAATTCGATGCAGTGGCAAACCGCTGCAGAACACCTTTATTACCATTGACTGGCCGCTCTGATCCCAGTGGATGCCGGTTGGTCATGATGACTGCTTGATTTTTAAACATTGTCGAGTGTTATCCACAGATAAAGTTTAATTGCTCCCCAGCAACCTATAAGCCAGTCACGCACAATACGAAATAGAAATTTCACCCAAGTTTGACCATTTTCCCGATACACCTTTCAACGACCACAATTGTATTTCAATATTGTGCATGCCCAGATAATTCGGCTGGACAATGAAACACAAACATGCGTTGCATGGAACGTATTTATGCTGGGTTAGATGAATGGGTTTTCGTATCTAATTTCCACCAAACTTCCTGGTTGCCAATCACCACCCCGATGAGGTACAATGTGATGGTTGGGCACACAGATTCGCCCCTTGAATACAACTACTATCCGTACTTAGCATGGTGTTTCAGTAGTGCTGTAGTTTGGCACTTTGCTTAATTTCCCTTGTTCGAGAACATGTATCGCAAATGAGCTGGATAGCTCGGGTATGCGTAGTACCTTTGTACCTATTGTAATACGCTGGATGAGCTACCGTCCTGTTCGTCCTTCAGTGTGTTAGAAATGAGTTTTGATCGGATCATGGGAGTAGTTTAGCTCCCATAAACGAATTGGAATCTAGGGACTTTTCAGTATTCTAATAAAAGACTGTACGGTAACCTACATCCGGATAATACGTATAGGGTTGGTAATTTCAAAAAATATTGCAGTAACATCGATTTGCTAATTGAATTCTGCTTAAATGGTTTGTAATTATTTACTTTGGCAAGGTGGTTGCGTTGGAACGTTAATGAAAATCTGTTGGCTGCCTAGTTGACTTTGTTAGACATTTATTTACGTTTATCTGTCGGATAAAATAGGTCACAGCGGATGCGTGTAACAATTGATGTACGTGCACGCTACGTCCAATTTTACCCGCAGCATTAATCAAATAGTTTGCAGTTCATTGAATCTAAGATAGGACTACACTCATGGCCATGGGAATGAGATTTTTTGATCGGAATTGCCAAAAATTTTGACATGAACGAATAAATTACGATTAATTGCTTAATATAAATAAAACGCAATTCGATGGGGAATAATGCTCGCCAGTAGAGGTTTCCATTTAAACGAAATCAAATAAAATTGTTTTATTAGTTAATTTGATTATAAGCTAAACAATTCGACCTTTGACGAGTTTGATGGGTGTCGGACTCCGTACAAAAATTGTATTCTTGTATCTTCAATAATCGTAGTGAATATACACAATTCTGGGTGACTTCAACATTCTGGACAGACAACACCCGAAGGACGTCTTAAGATATTCGCTGCGGAAAATAACTTAACCCAGCTTGAGAATAAGCTCACGCTTCGAGGTTGATAGTCATTCCGACGACAACCTGGACGTATTTTTAACGTCTCACCCTGATAAGTACAAAGTCGATGTGCTCTCTTTTCGAGGCTCATAGCACCACTGTGTCATATCAATTAATCTCTCGAATACTGAACACAGTTAGAAAAAAGGTACCTGAAAGAACTATATGGCAATATTTGAAATCCAATTGGAGTGGACTGAGTAGGTGAGGTTAGGTAAAAGTGGCTGTTGCAAAGACCAACCCGCATAGGCCCATTGGTCCATTGCGATGCCACGTGGATCTGTGATCCTGCTACTCATGGAACCAATTTGAGCTTATGATGAAACCTAGCGGACTGTTTCTTTAGAACGCTTAAGTCATTGTAGAAAGAAGCTCCTAGCTGAAGATTTTCTCTTTGAGAGATATCTGGACATATATAGAGTAGGTGCAGGATCATCTCTTCTTCCTCCTCGTCCATGCAGCTTCTACAGAAATTGTTTGTAAAGACGCCAAGCCTTCTTGCCTACTAGACGATGTCCAGTGATGACACCTATGATGGCGTTGAGATGTTTCCTATTTAGAAGGATCAGACTATTCAAATCCAGCTTTGGGCAGATGGTCGCTAGACATGTTGGTCTGTTTTTTTATAACCATCCAGCTTTAATATTGATTTGCACGTAGCGATAATTGTACCTATGCTACCCTTTTCCAGTAAAATAGGTAGAGTGGTTCCAATTTTGGCGAGTTCGTCGTACCTGGAATGTCCATGTGGCCCGGCACTCTACAAAGGTGAAGGTTGAACTGCTCTGCAATCTCCGTGAGAAATGATCGGCCTTCAAGGGCGGTTTTAGAATTTAATGAGACCGAGTCCAGGGACTTAATAGCGGCCTGACTATCCGAAAAGATGCGGATATTCTTTACAGATATAACGATTTTCTTCCATGAAAGCATCTTCCTCCCAGAAGGGGAAGCTTTCATCAAAGTCTTTGTCAAACCAAAGTTCGGGTATAGATATTCTCAGTGAGGATTCCTAATATATTAAGAATACTAGCATGTCCAAATAAATTATTTGTTCACTGTACGAGTATAGTCGCTTTAAGGCGCATGGATGCAGTTGCAGCTACTTACCTGCTGAAGAAATCGAGGGGTTTCAAGTCAAACAGAATATCCAGTAACGCGGAGAGCTTAGGGCTCCGCATATACACAGACATGCTGTTCTTTGGACTCTGCTTAGTTTACTGAGCGGACTTAGTAACTTTTATAGGAATTTTAACTGGTAGTTGCGCAAGATATCAGAAATTCTGCCTCATTCTTCATCCCAACGCTCAACGGCCCATCTGCTTGATGCGCACTTTGCATCTTATCAGCACTCCCAGATTGTGCTTTGTATCTGCCTACAATTGAGTGCGTCGAATTTTCAATGGGACGAATCCATCTTCGCACTCGTGTAGTAGCAAGAGATTTTAACATTGACAAGTCCGCTGGTCCAGATGGTATATCTCCCCTTCTTCTGAACGCGTGTTCTTCCACTTTCAACCACTTCGTAAGCTTTTTCATCAATCCTACTCTTTAGTTTGTTTGTTTTTTTATTTCATACTCTCTTTGTTCATTATTTACAAATTCGTCATAAGTAATATAGCTTACATAGCATTTGCTTGGGAATAGGATAGTGTCATTTTGGTTTTTTTGTAGAGAGATTATATTAAATGACACATCATTATTTAAAAATTCATATTATGGGTGATTATATTACAAAAGAACGGAATGAAAAGAATCTATTATACAAAAACATTTGATTTTATGTATTGTAAAAAGAAAAAGAAAAGAATAGAGACAGGCAAAAATAATAGTTATTAGCAATATTTAATTCAAATTTGACATTAAAGATTTCAAATAAAAAAAAAAAAAAAACAAAAAAATCAATATATCAGAATCAACTGTTGCAGATTATTGGGTCTATAAGATTTTCTACCTGGATGTGATCAAATTCAAATAGCCAAGATTTTATATTCCTGTGAAAGATACTTGGTGATCTTGCTGTCTTAGTGGAGTTCGGAAGCTTATTAATTAATCTATAATATAGTATAAAATAGGAATTACGATAACTTGTAGTGCGAAAGGAGGTAGTTCTTAGGCCATATCTATCCGAATTTCTGCTGTAAAAATAGCTACATCTCAGGAAAAATACTTAGAATACCTTGAAATGCTGTTTAAACAACGCCATGGAATGCTGTAAGCGGTTTTTGCACACTTTTCTTACTACGCGTTATTGAAGAATAAGTAATATCTTAATTTTGTTTTGGTAGGCCCCACACCAACAACAAATTCCATACTGTAACTTCTATTGAAAAATACCGTAATATATCCTCCTTAAGACCTGCATCGAGCATGTTTTTTTAAATAGTAGAAAATCTGTAAGTTTGAGAGAAAATATTTCATTAACGTATTAATGTGCTCTGCCCAGATCAATTTATAATCTATAATGACGCCAAGCTACTTAAATTGCTCAAAAACATCAATCTTAAAGCAATCCCTATCGCTGGACACACTCTCGTTAAATAACGTACCATTCAGCCTCACACAGACCCTATTCATTGATCTGAATCTTAAGCAATTCGTGGAATGAAAGAAAATGTCGACATCCGCTGGTAATCTTCCACTGAAACTTGGAAACATCAACTTGCTTTTATTGTTGACTTACATCTTATGCTTAGTAAACCAACTTCGTAAAATATCTACATTGTGATTTATTTCAGAAATAAGGTTCAATGGACCCTTAGATACATAGGAAATACCCAAATCGTCTGCAAAAGCAGTGAATTT
This sequence comes from Volucella zonaria, assembly GCA_963966105.1. Lineage (NCBI taxonomy): Eukaryota > Metazoa > Arthropoda > Insecta > Diptera > Syrphidae > Volucella > Volucella zonaria. The sequence continues at coordinate 252,957,436 of OZ014530.1, read as the reverse complement.
ACCGATAGTCTTTTGATTGGAAATGGAGTTTATGTATAAAAGAAATAGGATAGGACCAAGGACTGTTCCTTGGGGCACTCCCAGATACATTCTGCAACTGCTGCTAGATACACCACCTATTTTTACTTTTTGTGATCGACAAGTAAGATAAGATTGGAACCAATTAAAAATGAAACCTCTAAACCCGGCATTGAACAATTTTTGCAAAAGGATGCTATGAACAACAATATCAAATGCCTTTTTGATATCCACAAAAAGATTTGCACAGTACCTTTTATCATCAAGCCCTTTATAGATAGAGTAGCAGAAATCCAGAAATACATCTACACTTGACAAGCCTTTTCTAAAACCAAACTGTTTACGACTAAAAAACTTATTGTTATTTAAAAAGTGTAAGACTCTCTTTTTAATTGCTTTTTCAAAAACTTTTCAAATACATAGTGGGCAAGAGTGAGATTGGCCTGTAATTATTTTTTTCTTTTGTATCCCCTTTTTTTGAAAAGAAGAACAACACTTAAATTGAAGATGTAAGCCAAGATGTCCACCACATTGAACGCTATTTTCTTCAGTAAATAATTGGATATACCATCACTACCATAAGATTTAGAGTTGTTGAGGGATTTTATAATTTTCAGTACCTAGAAGGAAGATATATCTTCAAAATAACAACTGTTAGAGCAAATTTTATCATTCTCGATTCTGGAGCACGAGCAACAGTTGCAAGTAATAGTATTGCTGTCTGGAATAGAGAATGCAATAGAAGCGAAATAAATGTTAAATTCGTTAGCAATCATCATATTATCAGTGATTTCTATAGAGCCACTTCTTATCGCATTTAAAACGTCGATGGATTATTTTATTAAATACATTCCATTCCTATCTTAGATTTTCCCTTCATTTTTCAAATTCCCTTCGATAAAATCTACGACGACATTTTGGCATATCTTTTTTCAATTTTTAAATTAGGTTAACTTAGCGGTTTCTTAAAGTTGCATTCTGCAGATGTTTTGAACATTTAATACACAGTTTATTCTTTAAATTAATTTTATTTAAAATCTTTTTATTAATCCAAGGTTTAAGTTTTTTTTGTTTTGATTTTTGAGACCTGACTGAGTAGTTAGTTTCCTCAATGCTATTATTTAATATTTTTAAAAACACCTTATACGCCTGATTTACCTCCCTCTCGGCATACACCTCTTCAAAGCTTTCAAAACGAAGTTTGTTATTAAGAACAATATAACTAGTAAAATGAACATTATTATTCCGAAAATGAAATGTTGTTGTTTCTGTTTTCAACTCTACTTTTTAAAGGTTTTATTAAAACACCTGTCATGCAATGATCCGTAATCTGCAAATCGAGTTTAAATCCTGAACAATTATCTAAAGGTATATTGCAAAACCGTCCCAGTACATAGTCTATGCAAGTTCCAGAACAAGGCCGTATAGGCTCATTAATTAAGGAAACTAAACCAAATTCGGCCAGAGTTGCGCAGCAAGAGTCAACAAATTCACATTGTGACAGAATGTCTAGGTTAAAATCTCCAACAAGCACAAGATCGGAAGACCCCTCACTATCTAAAAAACGTGTTAATTCATCAATAATTAATTCAAAAGTGTAAGCATATAATTTATAAAAACAAACCAAAGTAAAAGCAACGTTGCCAATACCACAACATATTTAAATATATTTTCAGCTTTGAATTTCTTGGCCGCCGTTAACAACTCTCTATTAGTTTTATTAGACCCTCATTAACGCAAATGTTTTTATTGCACGAAACACTAAAGAGAGAAATCTTAAGCATGCTTTCCTTTGCTTTCTTATTTTTCTTAATTTTAGACCTTAAGAGATAAAAGGATAAGTGCACATAGATGATACCATTTCTACTGCTGCTACGGTTTCTGCTGTCGCCTTCTCTTCCAACCGAACTTCTCTTTCGCTTAACAAAGCATTTCTCAATTTGATGATCCTCAACTGTGATTCCAAGAGCATCACCAAATATTTTTTGAGCGATCTCCACTGCTTTCGTCTCATCAACCTCTGGAACAGCAACAATTTCAACAGCGTTATGTAGTTCTCGCTGCTCTTTCCGAGCAGATGGAAAACAGCATTTGTCCAGCACGTCCATTAAAAAGGCGAATCTTCTTCTCTCTTCTTCTACATATCCATTGCGCTTACGTCCCTTCTTTCTAAGGTCATGGAAAAGCTGAGAAACCATCAGCTCATGAAATAGCTGGAAACGCGAATACCTCTCAATGATCGGCAGTACAAAGGGGTAATCCAAAAAAAAATATATTTATGTACATATATATAGGTATAAGTAAAATTAGATAGTCTAAGTAGGTTAAGTAGGTTAAGATTTATTTTTTACGTAGTGTATAGGTTTAGTTTTAAGTTTTATATTACAACAAAAAAAGTCCAGACACTAAGTTTTTTTTTAATAAAATCTATTTTCTTAGTTTTAGTTTAATAAATGTAAAAGCAAAAATAAAAGTAGAGTGTAAGAAACGTCGAAAGACATAGATTAAGTATTATGTTTAACCTAGAGTGCCCGCATGGGGCCAGTAAGTTAGAATTAGATTATCTGTAAGTTATTTAAGCTAATTTTTAAGCATTTTTTTGTCTAGCATGTAAGAATTAATTCTTACATTGAAGTCTTCAACAGATGATGTCCTAATCGGGTCTATTTTTAGACTTACAAAACGTATCGATGCTTCTCCTATCTTCAATCTCCTGGAATCTGTATCATTATTCTATCCACAGATCATCGTCGATGGTGATTTAAATAGTGATCGTCTGGTTGAAAGGAATGTCACTGAGGGCATGAGATCGTTTAATATATTTCCAGTCAATACCACAAACGCTACACACTTTACCGACGAGGAGTCTTATGGATGTCTTTCTTGATGCCCTTTTTTATGGCCAGTCGTCCACACCCGCTTTGTCCAAGCATAACTTGCAATTTTTAACTTTTAATTTTTATTTTATATGTATAATATGTTCGAACACATGCAATGGGATATATGGAAAGAAATTCCATCCCATATGCATTGCTTTGAGCAGAAACGCTATAAAATGTAATAACCAGCAACTAATTGGGCTTGCAGACTCGATTGCAGTGCTGAAATGCGAAGTTCAATTCAGTGGTAAAAATATAACCAAATTCATTTCCAAGAGCCATGTTAATCTAAACTGTTCCATCGATAACAGCATAACCACCATAAAATCAGCTGTTCAATCATTGCACTCTAAAATCACTAAATTAGCAGATTCTGATAAGTCTCACTGCTCAAACATTTTACCAGCGATTCAGTCAACTTCAATTCAGTTGGGAAAAATTATGACAACGTTGACTGACAAATCCACTCTTCTACATCTCAAGCATGCAGAACATACCGAAAACATCGGATCTATCCAACATGACCTTAATTTTCTTAGTGAGGAAGCTGCATCCACTAGATAAACCGCAATGCAGATATTGAAGGAGTTAAAGCACATTTCTAGTAAGCCGGATGCACCTCCACTGCAGTAAGCAGTGTAACAAATTCTTACACGACGAGCTATATATATCACCCTCAACCACTTCAGGCCCAACTCTTTCAATAAACGCTACCACCGAAGCCCCCGTTCAACCCTCTACGATAAATGCAACTTTGATTACCAATCCCATCCCAAGACCATTGCCAATAATTCGGGCTTTTGAGACTGCCTGGACTCTCCCAGAATGGACCAACAGAAATCAAAAATAAAATATAATGAATCTTGAATCGACCAAAAAACCGGAACTGCCTACTTTCTTCTTCCAAGCTGCCCCACGTCAAGCAAGACCGTCCTGGATCAAAGACCTTTTTAGGAAGAAATTTGGTATACAAAACGTCTAATGTAAACAAGTTGCCAAAGTCAAGATCAAAAACGGCCAGTGTTTTGAAATACGTTACCCACTAAGTACGATTGGATGCTCAAATCATCGGATGGCATACTAATCTCGGAAAAGATGGTCGTCACCCAACGGAAAGATATGGAAGAAAAGATAGCACCTACAATTCTGCCCTATCCCATCAACATCCCGATTCAAACTGGTCATTTAAGACTCGAATCTTTCCAAGATTCTCCTCATTCCTTCCCCCATTTGCTCCATCCATAAAGAACACGAGAGTCGCGACACCAAATCCTCTCCCTCCCCTCACCAAATCTTAAAGCCGATTCAAAACAGAGTTTCATTTAACCTTGCTCCTGCGCCTTCTACCCAAGTTCCAACTAACGTTGCCCTATCAGACAAATATCCTAATATACTAAACCCAACGCCCCTTCCTCATCTTCATCTACCAATTCCCCTAATCCAAATCCCCTCACTAGTCAAGATACTAGATCCGGGGTACTTAACTAACCTGTCCCTTCTTCACCCGCTCGTTCTCATAATTCGCCAGCCCCCGATTCTCACCTGAAGTACCTTGACCCACTCCTTCCAGCAACTGTCCAAATCAGTAAAAAATGTTCTGATATGAATGATGACAGTCGTTATGTAGTATATCGTTTGAGAGACCGCCGCATTTATGAAAATGTTCGGCTGAACCTTGCCTACTTGCACGACAAACCCAACTCCGTTTGCATTGATGGCATAACCAAAACCAACATTATGGTTTCGATTCAACGAGAAAGTCTTCCTATTAAGCCAGTGGAATTGATGCAAATTTTCGTTCGCTACCATGAGAGTTTTGACATCTCTTCCGATGAAGTTCATAATGATCTTTCTACGTTGTCTTCGCATGTCCGCTATAAACGTCTTTCCCACTTGAAAATTTTAAAAACTATTACAGTTCCTAACTGTATCCTCCAGTCCACAATGCCTGTCCATTTACTATTCAATTCTCAAAAGTTACCCTATGACCTAATTGCTCTTACTGAAACAAATCTAATTCCGGACATTAATAACCTTGAGCTGTTTCCTCCAAATTTCAACGTTTTTCGAAAAGATGGATTTGAAAGAGCTGATAATCCCTATGGCCGAGGTGTTTTATTAGCAATCCGGAACTGTTTTCAAGCAACTCCTGTTGATAATCCCCACGCTGACAACTTTGAGTTATTATGTGTCAACATCTTTACGTACTTTCTTGTTACATTCACCCATCTCAACCAATAGAGTCTTATCGACCTGTAGTTCACGCAGTCAATTTTTTGACTGATGATACACAACTTGAAGATTGCATTGTTCTAGTAGGAGATTTCAACCCCCCTCACCTTAAATGGGAGCCTTCCGATGACTCGTCTCATTTCGTCTCTCTTAATTCATCCTATGAAATAGAAATATTGATGGTGGATTGCCTAACCAACTCAAGTCTATATCAGATTAGTGGAATACCTAATACAATGAACAGGCAACTTGACCTTATCTTTACATCCGACTCAGATGACTGTGTCGTTTATAGGAGTGATCATCTTCTTTCTACCCTAGACCGCCTTCATCCCCCCAATTATATACTCATATGAAAATGGCAACACATGTATCGATTCGGAAAATTCATTTTCATTTAACTTCTGAAGAACAGACTTTAACAAGCTTAAAAATCTCATCGGCCACATTAACTTTGACTTTATTGCTGAAACAACTAACATTGATCTTGCCTTATCAGCTTTTTATTCGTTAATTTTCTCCAGTTTTGCCAATCGGTTCCAGATACCTTCCGTAAGGACTGCATATCAGCTGCACCCTGGTACAACAAGCAGTTGCGCTCTCTCCGTAATAATAGTAACAAGTTGTAGCACAAATTCTTAAGAACTCGATCTGATTCCGACTACAGTAATTGTCGATTGGTATATAATCGTTTTTCTGAACTCTGTGAGTCTCTTTACCTTGAATACCTCTACCGCATGCAATTTAGCTAGGTCTCAAACCCTAAACGCTTCTACCAGTTTATTAATACCAAAAGAAAGACAGGCGGCTGCCTATCTACTCTCAAATTTCTTAGTGAATCTTCTGCCGATCCAAAAACCATTGCAAATTTCTTTGCCCGTCATTTTAACAAATCCTTTTCTAAGCAAACAGCTGAACCCGATCCTCGTTACATTAACTATATGAGAAACTATCCTGAGACGTCATACATCTCGCTATATAGTATAACAACATCTTTGGTATCTGCAAACATTATCAAACTTAAAGATGATTTTTCGTCCGGCCCTGATGGTCTTCCGGCTATTGTAATAAAAGAGTGTGTTACCCGCCTCGGTCCTCCCCTCGCTGCCCTATTTAACTTGTCTGTCTCAACAGGTACTTTCCCTTTCCTATGGAAGGAATCTTACATCATCCCTATTCATAAAAAAGGAAGTAAGGCCGAAGTCGATAATTATAGGCCCATAGCAAAACTCTCTTGCATACCCAAGCTATTTCAAAGCATAGTCTATCAACAACTGCTTCCGTACTGTAGGCCATTTACCTGCACAAATCAGCACGGTTTCATGAAAGGTAAATCAATGACCACTAACCTAACAGAGTTCGTCTCTAGAACGCTTCATACTTTAGAAGACGGTGATGAAGTCGATTCAATTTCCACTGATTTCAGCAAGGCATTCGCTAAAATTTCTCACCACCTTATCATTTTTAAACTAAGAAAACTTGGCTTTTCCCCTCATCCTATTTAGAAGACCGAGAATACACGGTCATCTTCAGATCTGCAATATCCGACCAGATTAAAGCAACTTATGGTGTCCTTCAGGGTAGTCACCTTGGACCAATCATCTTTATCCTAACAATTAATGATATAAATCTCTTTTTAACGAATTCTAATCTTTCTATTTTCGCTGATGGCATGAGAATTTCCAAAGTCATTTCATTGCCTTCTGACTCCCAATGCCTGCAAGATGAGTTGAATAAGTTTTCGGTATGGTGCAAGCAAAACTTTTTGGAGCTTAATGTCAGCAAATGCCAAGCGATAACCTATTCCCGCAAACGTCTACCTCGCCCTCCAAGAAACTACTTCATCTGCGATGAGCCTATTCTTTCCACTACCCAAGTACGGAATCTAGGAATAATTTGTGACATAGAATTGAATTTCGACTCACATATTGACAGCATTATAAATAAAGCTAACTCTGCAGTTGGTTTTATCAAACGCTGGTCGAAAGAATTTTCTAACCCTTTCGTTACAAAGTCCCTGTATATTACTTTTGTAAGGCCTCATCTCGAATATTGCAGCCAAGTTTGGTCACCCTATAAACTAATCCACATTTAAAGAATAGAAGCAGTCCAACGCAGGTTTATCCGTTTCGCACTTCGTGGTCTACCCTGGACCGACCTATATGGATTACCCCTCTATGAAAATAGGCTAAAACTAATTAACATGAATACCCTAAAAAAGCGTCGTGAAGTCGCTGATGTACTTTTCATCTACCAGTTACTGACTTGAAACATCGACTGCCCGAGAATAACGCAAAATATTTCATTCATTCCCAGTCCCCATAATCTAAAATCTGTACCACTCTTCCTGATCCGAACTCACCGCACCAATTATGGTCACTTAGAACCCATATCTAGAATGTTGTGTATAACGATCAACTACGCCGAAGTCTTTGACCTAAATAGCAGCAAACACGAAATAAAAAAAGCACTGCTCAACATGCCACTCTCTTATATATCTCCCGCATCCAGCATTTCAAGTCGCCCCATTAGGAATATCTTTGTTAGTTTTTTAGCCTATCTTTAAGTTTTTGCTTGTTGCTTAATAAAGTTGTCCGGGGTAGACCAGGGCCAATAATAATAATAATAATAATAATAATAATATAACACAAGCTATGACGTTAAGAACTTCCATAGCATCGAAGTTGAATGGAATCGCGTGTTTTATGTCATCTATATAGTTGTGACCAAATTTTCTCATTCATCATGTGTACTCGTATATCCTATTTAACAACTGTGTTCCAATAAAAGGAAAGCATACTAGACATTGTCAATGACCCTGGTTTGTTTTGCGAGATTAGGACACTAATTGACCAAGGTAATCGAATATAAAAAATATGGGAGCGTTACAAAATAGATTCTCATTTTCAAATCTAACGTAGGCTAAGAAATCAAGCGCTGCTAAACAGAATTTTTACCGAACCAAAATAAGTGGAAGGACGCCAGCTTTGCAAAAACTTCTGATAGATTGGAATTGGCAAAAACTAGGCAAACTAAGTTCTGCAGAACACGTAGAACATTGTAAGTGATCTGAACAAATGTTTTATATCTCTTCCTTTACCTACCTTGAAAGTGATTCCCTTATCAACATCTGTTACTCATGAACACAATGCGATTGATAGCATTGATGTTGATAATACAGAAGTTTTCGCGTCCCTTTTACCCGTCAAATCCAATGAAGTTGGTTTTAACGGAATTCACCCCAAATTCGTCAATTTTATTCGACCAGTCATTCTTCCCTCATTAGTGTGAACATCTTCAACTTAATCCTAACTACGGGTTCCTACCCCATAATGACTTCCGGCTCATCTCAATATAACCTTTTTCCTCTTCATTATTTGACAGGATACTGCAAAGACAAATCAATGCATACATACACTCGAATAACCTACTCTCGCCTTTACAATCTGATGATATCAGGGAACCTCTGAAGGTAAAGTGACTTTTCCTAAATTTTTCGAAGGCCTTCGGTATTGTTGATCACACGAACGTCTACAATAAATTATCAACTCAGTTTGGATTCTAGAATTTGGTTGTTAACCTTATCATAACCACACGAAACAAGTTGTCTAAGTTGGATCTTGTACCTCAGACTTCCTTCACAACAGTGGACGTGTTCCACAAGGCTATATTTTATGCAAGTTCGTGAACGAATGTCTTCAATCGTAACGTCTTGTATTCATATGTTTGCCGAGTAGGAATGCTCGAAGACTGCTCAAACCCTTAATATCGACCTTGAGAGAATATCCACATGGTCTAAGAATAATGGGCTTCTCTTAAACCCTTTTACAACGAAGCAAGAAGTCGGTGGGGCTTTCATATTTTCCGGACATTGTGTTAAACGACTTAAAAATAGACTACGTGGTAACTGTAAAAAATCTTCGTTTGGTATTTATCAGGAGATTAACTTGTGTTGCGGTAAATTTTCCCGCAACAAGTTTGGCTCTCTTTTTCCCTGTAAGTCCCTTCGGTCCCTCTTCTCTTTGAGTGGGAACACCGAGCTCTGGCGGAGGTGGAGGGCAGCCATGGTCCCATCAGCCAGTGGTCCACTGACCCCAGACCTCGGAAAACAACCCACGTAGGTTCACGGGCGGGTTTGCCAGCAAGAGGAGTGCGAGGAGGTTCGGTCGGTGAAGCCCTAAGGACAGTAGGGAGACTCACGACGAACCAGGAACCCCAGGGTGCGACAGGAGGTCCACCGGGAACACCGTTGTCGGAGCCCATAGACAGACGGGAGACTCGCAACGGGCAGCATCAGACAGGACGTCTGAAAGTCGCCGACGGGTGGGGACGGACGGTCCTTTTAATCCAGACACCCCAACACGATGACGACGGGTGGGGGATGGCGATCCCTGGAACCTACACCCCAACGAAAGCCAACAATAGGAGGCTTAAAGAACACCCCATCCTGCTACCGATGTGGGTGCGGACACAGGCATCACATCCCATAACTGATGTGGATGCAGCTAGCCAGAGCTAGCAACGAGACAAGTGATCGATGGGTGAAGAGACGACGATCTCTTTTATAGCAACGCCCCAACGAGGGAGCAACAAAGGAGCAACAGTGGTGTGCAGGCGGACGGCCAAGACAATCGAGCACACCCCAACGACGCACCAGCTTTAAAAGTTAGGTTCGATGGGTGAAGGGATGACGACCCCTTTTAAGCCAGCACCCCACCGATGGAGCACCGAAGGAGCAGCAGAGGCTTGTAGGCGGACGGCCAAGTACAAGACAGCCTCCACCGAGGGAACAGACAAACAGACAAACACACAAACAAGAAAAAAAAAAACATCGAACAACCAACAACAAACCACAAACAAGCAAACAACCAAACAACCAACAACAAATAACGCCAACCAACAATTACTATTGTACAAGAAGAAAAGTACAAACCCCAAAACTAGCAGAGAGGCCAGAGGGCAGAAGGGCCCAATGACAAAAAAAATAATAATAATAAAGAATTGTAAGGAGTGACCCGCTATTGGCCAGTCCCACCCCCCCCAAATCTGAACGCCGGTCCACCGGAGTAGCTAGGGACCCGCGGAAATAAATACAAAATTTTAAAATTGCACAGGCACTGAACTTAGCTTTTGTTAGGGGCGGTGATCCAACGGATGGTTGGGTCGAGATACAATCCCTTCTGGATTGTATCGACACTTTTTCCCTTTGTCCCAACACTCAAGCTATCGTTCCGTCCAACTCCTTTCCCCCTTCGCGATCGTGTCAATTTTGGCAAAAACTTTTAGTGTATTCCGATTGGGGGAAAATTACCCGGTAATCAGAAGGAAAAGAAACTCTGCTTTTCGCAATAAATGGTATGTAGAACGTAAGAGTAGGAAAATTGCTAGGCGTAGTTAGGATCCACAGCTTCCATAAACTCGCTCAGTGGAGTTCCCAGTCATAACTGGAAGCGGGAGCGAACTCCGAGACTGAGGAGTTTAGCATGAATGTGGAAAATGGTATGTGTGAGAGGCCTAGTCGGACACGGGTGCACACACTAGCAAAGCTTGCTAGTTGTGGAGCGAGAAATCCCGTCGTTGGGTCCACTAGCGCTGAATGAATGTGCGAGAGAGTGTACGTGTGAATATGCGTGTATGGTTGACGGGAGCTGTGGAACTAGAAAAGATCTGGAGGTCAGATTGGTGACGACCAGCAAGTTGATAGGGTCAGCCACTTTTTTTTTACTTTAATTTTGAGATTTTTTTTGTGTGTTGCGAAAAGCAGTTTTCTTGGACGAAAGTTACGAATTGCAAAAAGCAATTCGGTCGGTTTTTTGTTCTTGCCCAAAAAAAAAAAAAAAAAAAAAAATAAATAAATAGAAAAGTAGAGTAGAGTCGCGGATTGTGCAAAAAAAAAAAAAAAAAAAAAAAGAGGACGAAGAAAAAAAAAAGGGAGAAAGGACAGGACACAGTAGCGGGAGTAGCGGGATTGCCGGGAGACAGATTGTGCCAGAGAGGGGCACAACCAGCCTGAACAAAAGCTAAGTATAGTGCAGTGAAGTGTAGAAAAAAAAAATTAAATAAATAAATAGTAATAATAGAATCGCGTCATTTTTTTTTTGTCTTTTTGATAATTAAAGCTCCGGTAGGCCGCGCGTGCGCTTAAGATTCCCGAGAACAGACGGGACACGCGACCCGTTAGCTAACGTTTCAGTGTGCTTGTTTCGGGACGGTAAAAATAGCGGGTCACTCTATCGACGAGTGTACCGCTACAAAACTCTTTTTAAATAAATCGTCGAGCCCCAACGGGGCTTTATAACGTTGAGGAAAAAAAAAAGAAGGTTTTTTTTTATTTTTTTTTCTCTTCCTTTTCTTGGTCGTTTCTTTTTCCGGGGAAGATTTTCCGTCCGTTTTTTTTTTTTTTTTGTCGAGAGGTTTCGTGATTCCGGGGAAAAATCACGTGGCGCCCATTTCGTTTCCCAGGTCTAGCTGCCGACAAAGCGCTACCTGGTGGGAACCCACCGCGGGGATAGTTTGGTCCCTGAAATAGAGAGTGCTATCGTTTGGTTCGGGGCATCGCCGCATCGGTGTCGGGAACTAAACCTAGCACTTGGAACAACCACATTAACCGAGACGTTGGCAAACTGTATGGAATGTTACGTCATTTCTGGGTATTGCATAACTTTACACCCGTAAAAACACGTATGTTGCTAGGAAAAACCCTGATAAATCCTATTCTCAGCTATGACTGCGAGCTTTCCTGCAAATGCGAAACCAGCAGAAGAAAGCTTAGCGTTTCATTTAACAATACTGAGCGTTATGTTTTCAGCCTTATGTTCGAAAGGATCTCTATGTATTCAAAATCATCTTCATATAACATGTCCTCGATCATCTTTTGGATAGCCGAAGTCTCATCCTCATCAAACAGATTACATCAAATAATTCGTCCCCGTTTCGAGTGCCTTGAATCTAAGCGACAGTTTTCATTGGGTCCGTCCGCTTATAGAACTCTTTACCCTAGCATTTTTTAATTAACAACCTTGCCTGCTTTAGACTTTGGGGTCATGTTGCTCTATTTTTGGAAGTATATTTCTGTTCGATTTGTTGATCGTTAATATACTTTAAGTATCCGGAAGTTAAGTTTTTTTCTTTTTTTCTTATTTTTAATTTTCTTTTCCTTTCGTACATATATAATTTCTATTATCATAAATTAAATCAGTAGGTAGTCGTTTTCAAAATTGCTACTAGAAACCTCAAGCTTCACTACCTTATAAGTCCAGCCCGTACTGTTCGCGGTTGTATCTCCTCCTTCACTCAACGTATATGAAGACGGGCCTGAAAATCACCCGAAAGATTTTGCCTCTCAAAGCAGCCAAGAGCACCCTCATCCATTTTTAATAAAATCCATGCCTCTGAGCCATAGAGCAGGACTGGGGTTATTAAGGTTGCCTTGTTAGACCAAAGAAGAAGCGATTGGCAAGAGTTATTTTTCGTTTGATCTCAGCTCTGGCTTCGAATTGATAGCGGAGCCTAGCCCTTAACTACCTCAAGTTATATCTGTCGAGGGTGACGTTCTGTTCAAGATGTCGGTGTTTGGTGTCCTTTCTTGTTGATAGCAGACACTTGGTCTTGCCCTCATTGACCGCTAAGCCGATCTTCGGCACTTCAATCTCAATACTCACGAAAGGGTCACTGACATCACGCTGCTTTCTTCCGATTATATCAATATCATCGGCGTATACGAGTAATTGGACGGGCTCTTGAAAAATTGTATCTCTTGTGTTGGCGCATAAATTTTGCACTATTCTTTCAAGAAGATGTTAAAAAATTCGCAGGAGAGCGCTTCGATTTGTCTAAATCATTTTTGGATATCAAAGGTCTCAGTGAGTTCCTTATCTATCGATGGAGCAGCGTGCATTCTCCATCATCATCTTGCACAAAGGTTTAAGTTTGGCTGATATGTCAAAGCTTGACATTGCTCTATCTAGCTCGTCTCTATAGATGCTGTTATATGCGTCTTTAAAATCGATGAATAGGTGGTGAGTATCGATTTGGAGCTTATAGGTTTTTTTCAAGATCTGCCGTATTGTGAATATTTGGTCGACGGTGAGCTTTCCTGACCTGAAGTCAGACTAATAAAGAACAATCAGGTTGTCGACCTACGGCTTCAGGAACGGTAGAGAGGATTTGGTAGGCGATGTTAAGTAGACTGATGCCTCTGTTTCTGGCGCAGTTCAGAGGGTGTTCTTTTTAAGGATCGGACAAACAACGCCGAGATTTCATTTATCGGGCATGCTTTCGTCCGACCATATTTTACAGATTAGTTGGTGTATAATACTTCCCAAGTAATCACCGGCTGCTTTGAAGAGATCGGCAGTTTGGCCGTTCGCTCCAGCTGCTTTGTTGGACTTAAGCTTAGATATGGCTATCTTGTTTTTGCACTGAGTAGACACTTGACGAAACTAAAGCACGATTGCAACAAGATCGCAAGAATAATTCTTGATCAGTTGATATATTATGTATATGCAAGGTGGGGCAAAAATAATGTGATAATGTGAATTGGTAGTCATTTTGTTAGATTTGAAAAACAATGGTCTCTGCTCCCACAGTAAGTTTACAGAAGGTGTCAAATTGATGGCATTAAGTTGAAAAAATGATATCTTTCAAATAACCACCTCCTGAAATGGTGCACATTTGTGCTCGTTTTACGGTATTTTGAATTGGTGCTCGAAAAACATCTGATTCCAAACTGGTGATTTCTTCTTCAATGTTGGCTTTCAAGACTTGCAGAGTTTGCGGTTTGTTGTGGTAAACGAGAGATTTCAAAAAGTTCCAAAGAAGTCTGGCGTCGTCCGGCGGTTTGGTCGGCCAGTTCAAATAGCCAAAACGGGAGATCACACGGCCTGGAAGTTCCCATCGTTACTGAGCTGTGCGAGCAGTTGCTTCGTCCTGCTGGAACTAACGAGACCCGATTCAGCAACTTGCGGCGAAAAAAAAACACGCTCACAAATTACGGTTACGGTGGTGGCGTCGGAGTTCTCAAAAAAATAAAGGCCAATCACTTTTTCACTGTAAATGCCTCACAGAACAGTCACTTTGAGGGGATGCAATGGCTTTTCGTACGTTTCATGTGGATTTTTCGTCTCCCAAAAACGCATTTTTTTTTTTATAAGCACTTAAGTGGAAATGGATTACGTCGCTCATTACAATTTTGAATACGAAATCATGCACTTTTTGCACCAGGTTTAGCAGAGCATGAATTAACCTCACTTGACGATTAACAGGTAGCAATTGGTGAACGGTTTGTACTTCATATGGGAACATCTTCAGGTCTTTGTTGTGCTCATGGTGCAGGACCACGAGGAGCACGGCGACGAAATTCACGCTACGCTAAAACAACTGACAACAACAACATTAGTCAAATAAGCAGTAACAATATGTAATTCCGCGCTCTTCAGGTATGTAGCGCTCCGTTTCTTATTGTCGACTAATTCTATATCTGTCTACAGCATAAATATCAAAGCACAATAACACTTGACGTCATTTGCAAAAATTATGGCATTCACATTGTGACATTACTAATGCAAACAATGTTTTTCTGACATCATTGACCATTGTGACAATGCAAAATGCGGAGTATTCACCTAAGCTTTATTCAAGTAGCACATTTAATACTTTATAGCTTTTTTTTCCTTACGGGTTGCATAAACAAATCAATGGCGGGCCACACTACCACTAACATTACGTAAAACAAACACGCTTGCACTACATTATAAGGAGCAAATCCCCAATACCGACACAGGGTAAAAAATATTAACACTTCCCAATCATGAATAAAACAACAGCCATCCACAGTTCACTACAATATCCCTGTATTATACTCCTATGTTCATACAAAACATGGGGAGGAGAAAATAACTATAAAACAAATGTCAAAACGCCTCGAAGCATTTTGAAAAACCCTATCAGATTACAGACTTGCACTTCACGTGAGAAAAGTCCCAAACACTTGCATAAATATTTAACGTCTGCCTACAAAAAAAAAGCTAAAGGATAGAGTTCTCCAATTCGGAAAACAATTCCCTGCCAAGAGCGCATTACTTTTTTGAATAAAAACAAAATGAAAAAATAACCGACAAGAATACAAAATCCAAAAAAAAAACAACGAAAACGAACAAACTTCACATGTCTGTCTGTCGTCCTGTCTACTAGGTTTTAAACCATTTGCACGTTTCTGACCTCCTCAGCCACCCGTAGATACTTTCGCAATAAAGAAATCTCTTTATGAATTCATGCAGTGGCCTTTCGTACGAGAGTAAAACTCAGAATGATGAAATACGAAACGACACTAAATAGTTAGAGTCGAAAAGTTTTGCGTTTTATGACGAAAACAACAACAACAACAGCATACCAACACAACCCTCATGCAGAAGTTAAACGTCGAGTGTAAGTTGATAGAGATTCCAGAAGCACAACCAGAACTAAGGATGAAAAAACAATTTCCCTACAGCCATCTGGCTTTGGTTAATATCTGACTAAAGTATCTGTACGATGACTGGCGAAGACCAAACCTTTTTTGGGTAATTCCAATTTGGATTGAGCGGCTTGCGGTTCCAGGAATCTCTGGCTCCGGTCAAGTTGTAGACATTTGTTGTGTTTTATGGAGGTTCCACCACTGGAATCGATTTTCATGTTTTCCATTAAATTCGAATGAAAAATTCATGACCAATGCTGGGCCTCTTTTTTTGTCTGAAATCCCTTTCCTTTCCTTTTACTGCCGTCAAATGTCAGTTAACTTTTAGCGCGCCTATTCGAATTTATCGTCAACTGTTCCTTAAAAATAAGTGATGTTCTGCAGGAAAAAGTAACTACTCGTATCTGTCGGATACTTTGACACGTTGTAAAATTGTTTAACAGGTTATCGTTTACCCTCGTCTCTAGCTGATTTGAAGTGAAGTGAACATTATTTCGGTTAACCATATCGAAAATGTCGTTCCCATGTCAAAGTGGTTGTGGTTAATAGGTCTACAATCAAGCCTTACAGAATAAAACCGCTGATTTCCCTAAGAAATTATTTGCCTCCGGGATGACAAAAGTACGAATACTTGGAATTGGTTCAAGTCACAAACAATTATATTTTTATAGAAACTTTTTTGAGCCCTTGGGAGACTTAGTTAGAATGTAGCATGGTCCAGTGTTTGCCATTTAACCGGAATATTCGGCAAATTGATTGACACAAATGAAGGGGCATGGACATATTACAGAGAAAACGAAAAATCACTACTCTCCGAACTTACACACGGACTTAGTTCATGAATGATTCCACTTGACGCTGCTTTAAGGATTTCATCTTCCTCTAATGCAGGGAGTCTGACTCAATTAGGATTCTTGCCTGAGTTAACGTGGAAGGTAAGATTAAGAGGCTCATAAGCAAATTCTGAATGCGGAACTTATTTGATTAAGGGAACCTTAAACTTCTTACAGTACCGAATTACTAACGAAGATCGTAAAAGGAACCGCCCCACAAAGTACACTTGTAGGGAGTAACAGTTGCGTCAGCAATCAATTTATAAATAATGCATAAGACCTGGGACAATTTTATTAAATTTCTTTCGTTACTCTGATCAAGTAATTTGATTTAATTTGGAATTCTTAACATGGCGACTGACAAGTATCTTAAACATCTTTAGGTACCAAATCAGCCTCTGGAACTCCGTTGAGTTCAAAGTTAAGATCTGGGGCTTAAAAGGAAATATGCTTGGAATATTTTAGCTTGACAGCATTCAGAAAGGACTTAGTTACAAGAAGCGATCACATGGCGTCAAATAGAATGATTTAAAGGTGTTTGAATATGATTTAACCATTAATCAATTGGACGAACCCAGCTTGGTTGCTTTAGGTTTAATACATTAGAAGTTATAGCTAAACAATTGTTGGTACCTACTTCTTTGAAGGAACATGAACCTATGAATCGGATCCCCGAATATCTCAATCCCAAACCGGACCATCCCGTATATTTATAATATATTCACTTTACGTAGATTTTCGATTAGTTTTTGTCAGTGTCCTGTATGTACACTTGTCACAGAGGAGAAAGACGACGACACCAAAGACAGCTTTAACAAACTCTTGTGAGCCCGGCAGGGCATTCCATAGGCGAGTTGCACACTTTAGGAAAGAATGACGATATTTCAGAGTACGTCCGAAAGTGAACTTGAGCATGCATAGCGTGATAGGTGTTACGGTTAAAGGTTTGAAGGGGCGGAATGCTACAGGCAATTTTAATGGAGCACTGGTAGCGACAATGGCGATAGAGCAAGGTAAGGCAGGAGACACTACGCTGGTATGCTAGGGTGTCATTTTCACGGTCTTGAATCCTATCTTACAGCTGCAAGCAGATTTTAGGAGCACCTGACCAGATGACAGCGTTGTACCGCAATTTTAGGCAGAAAACTGCTTATACATATATGTACATATTGAAGCCAATTCATGCGGGGTGAAGTGTAATATTTCTTTAAACGGTTCAGGAAACCTAGACATTTTGCTGCACTTCCTACGAGAACGAATGTGTGGTCGTTCCTACGTAGCTTGGCATTGACGCACATCCCAAGAGGAAGTTGTAGGGGTTCTGCTACGCAAGAGCTGTTCATGGATAAGTCATAGGTGCATAAATTTCAATTTAGTGAGAGAGTAATCAGCATTGTAGTTTTGAAGCATTCTATTCCGCTCTGCTAGTGGTTCTCCAATTAGTAATGCCATTTACACTGGAATAAGGCGAGTCTAATATACCCTGCCGTTCCCGTTCAACAGCCGAAGAGAAGGGACATGAGTCCGGGAATGAAAATGAAAGCAGAGAGTACTGCCAGATTAGCAGTGGCAGACAAGATATCACTTATGAAAATTAGAAAGAGTATCGGAGACAAAACGAAGCCCTGTGGCGAACCCGTATTTATTTTTTTGATATCGGCCTGAAAGTTAATATCTAATCAACTGAAGGAGATATTTGGCGATAGCATTTTCGACAAAAGAGCCCGATGCCAATCTCAGTCAAATTGTTTTGAAATATCAAGTGCAAGTGTAGTAGTTTCACTAGATTGATGTGGATAGTTTATGAGCTGATGGATTATCAGTGTTTCCATTTTTTTAAAAAGAAGGTCCATAAGTGCAAAGGGTCTGTAGGAAAAAACAGAAGAAAATTCGCCTTTGTAAGAAGGGGCTAGATAGTTGCTGTTTTTCATCTACTTGGAATGATTCCTAAGCAGTAAGATTGACGAACAAGCTTACACAGTAGTTTTGCTGGCATGGAAGAAAAACCTCTTCAGAAGAAGAGGATATATTTGGATCAGCAGATTTGTTTGGGGATATGCGTGGCGGTTGACTGGGAAACTGCTGCGTTTCCAATAACTTCTAGTGGGCCAGCAGCGCAATAATCAAGTTCTTATGCAGGCTAAAATGGTAATTGCATGCTCGTTTAGTAGCATAATAATAGCCTAGGCCGTCATTGTGTTCAAAACCCTATACCGAAGAGATTAAAAAGATGTGACGTACCATTAAAATACTGTCAACCACCCTTGCGAACGTTTAAGGAACAACGACCTTCGGATCTGCATGTAAAATACTATATTGAGACGCTTAATAGGCAACGTGCAGAATTTCCTAACCAGTACGTAACCGGATCTCTCTATGTTACCTTTGTTCGCCCACTGTCCATCAAGGGGGGTCAAGCTTGATCCCCCTTTCACCGATTTCATGTTTCCCGAATGGAGAGTATTCAAGGTCGATTCGTCGGATTTGATCTCCGTAGTCTGCCTTGGAACGACCCTTTAATCTCACCTCCCTATCAGGACAGCCTCAAACTTATCAATATGAATTCATTAGAATAACGTAGGAATATTGCTGACATTCTTTTCATTCATCGAATGAAGGTCAAGTTCCATCGACTGCGCATCTCTTTTCAAACTCTATTTCTTTCTACACCAACCCCCGTAATCCACGTTGTCTTTGTCTCTTCTACACCCTGAATGACTCGAACTGCAACCAATTTCAGACTGCTATAATTTTCAAACCGTTGATGAGAGTGAGCTCAAATTTTGGCACATGACAGATAATTTTATTACTTATAAGTCTTTTAAACGATTTGCGTCTCAGTTGTGTTGAAAAATTTTTATCCGCGATGGAATTCAAACGTGATAGTGTGATTACTTTATATTTGGCTGGAAAACCACAAGTAGCTGCCGTTAGAGCCCTCCAGCACCTCAACGTGAATAAATCATTTGTGTCTCGAAATATTGCTCGTTACCGTGATACTGGCAGCATTGCAAAACGCCACGGAGGTGGTCATAAAAAACAGCAACATCGGCAGAAATCGTTCGGAAAGTGAAGGCTCGAATTGAGCGAAATCCGCGTCGAAGTGGAAGAAAAATGGCTCGTGAGCTCAACATATCGTTGGAACGGATGCAACACATGCTGAAAAATGAGCCCAAGCTCATTGAATTTCCAAAAAGCACACGATCTTACACCACAACAGAAAAAAGTTAGAGTCGAAAGAGCGAAGGAGTTGCTACGCTTGCACGAAAGTGGTGAGTTGCCGAATTTGGTTTTTTTCCGATGAGTCGCCATTTGTTATCGAGCAATATGTCAACAAACAAAATGACCGAGTTTACTTGACACAGAGGTCCTTCGAAAATGTACACCTTCAGACGGCCACCAGAAAGCAGGCAGCACCGATGGTGATAGTTTGGGCCGCCATAACCGCCGATGGTTGCTCTTCGCTCGTATTTTTGGATCGTGGTGTCAAAATTATTGCGATCGTATACCGTAAAACTGTCTTAGAGGCAGTACTGAAGCTTTGGGCAAATATTCTTTTCGGTCGGAGACCGTGGACAAAGCGCGCGTCAACCAAGATTGGTTAAAAAACAATGTTCCATACTTCATTTCTTCGACTCAATTGATTGTAAATTTTCCGGATGCAAATCCGTTGGATTTCTCTGTCTGGGGTATTTTGAAGGCGAAGGTTGGCCTAACTAAAAAATACCAAAATTTGGATCACCACCACAAGCACTTCGTCGGCAATGGGCCAAAATACCGCAGAGCCACTTGCGTACAGCGTGCGATGCTTTCTTCGGCCGTCTCAAGGCCATTATTCGCGCTAAAGGTGGACATATTGAAAACTACTGATACAATTTGAAAATTGATACATCAACATTTTTTGCTTTGGCACAGTAAAATTTATCAAGAAATAAAAAAATTATAGCATTTTAAGAAGTTGGGACTAGAGTCATTTACCCCGTATATATCAGTCCACCCCACCTCTTATGGCTCCAACGAACTACTTTCCCTTTTTGATTTTCGCCTGAGCACTCGTCATCTCAAACAAGATCTCCTCCATCACTCCCTTTGTACCTAGCTCTTAAGTCTTTCTGTTAGTTTTTAGTCCTAGTTTTTAAGTTAGATTAAGCTGGTATTAAGCAAATAAATAGGGTCCACAGCCCCCACCAAAATTAAAAATAAAAAAAAACGTATTGACGTGTACCTCAAAACAGGTGAAATGGTTACGTCGTAGCCTATGCCTTTCAGTTGACTGAATCCTCTTACAAGTAGTCAAGGCTTTCGACGAACTAGATCACCCTTCGCATCTAATTTAGTTTTGAAGACCCACATTGAGCTGATTAATTTCTTTCCTTCTTGTAAGGTATCCACGTATATTTTTGACATATTTTCAACATTCATCGCCTATTTCCCATATTTGGCGAAATGTGCTGATATGCCTCTGCTTTCTGACTTTCTAACTCGAAATCCACCGCAGAGAAATTGCTTAGAATGGCGCACAGCATCATCAGAAGCATTGGAACTAAAATCGCAATAACTTTCAACATGGTCTGATAAATTTTCTTTCATTACTTCGGCAGCATCAGCAAACAAATCGTCGTTCGATCCATCGCATTCAACTTCGTACTTAGTTTTACCTGTTGGGGATTTACAATCAACTAAATCGAACACCTACGATTTCAGTTAATGACGAAGAAAACGGCCTAATATCAACATGTTTTGATTCGAACGGTTTTTTAAAATATGTTCAAATAGTCTGTGAGTATATGCCCACGATTCAGCATTGCAAACGACTAAAACACACTCAGTAGATTTTGGGCTCAAATTATGATGTTCTTATGGTAAGCGCAGCAATGCCTTGCTCCTAAAAGAAAGGAAGATGTTCGACATCTATTCGCCAGCGCATAATTCTTCTGGACTGTACACATTTCCTCTGCAAGGCATAAGATACCGTAGATACCCAGCAGTAACAACGGCTTCTACCCAGATATTCTCGTCCATACTTAAATCCAGCAGCATGCATCGCACGCGTTCCATTAGAGTTCGGTGAGTCGCCCAGCAACTCCATTTTGCTGAAAGTGGTAGTTTTTTGATGTAAGATGCCATAGCTTCTAGGAGGTCTTTAAACTTCGTCTTTACATATTTTCGGCCGTTGTCGGTGCGAATAGTTTTTATCTTTCGCGAACACTGATTCTCAACACGATTTTTAAATATCTCAAATTTGGGAAACAGAGCTGAGCTTTGTTTTATAGGGAAAACAACGAAAAGGAATGAAAGCATAACATACCTCCTGTCGCCGTTTTAACTACGAACAAAAAACTTCCACGGGAATCAAGGAAATTTGTTGCAATTGAAAGTTTAAAAAACCCGGCGAACTTTAAAGTTGAGGCTTTTTTAATATTTCTGGTTATATTCGCACTAAGAGGTCCATAACCTGATAAGGATATATGAGCCACGCAGGAAAAGAAAAAAGCTTGCCACTTAACCCTTTAAGGGATAAAAAAGAATAAGGAAAATTTATTAATGCAGGGTTGTGGAAAACATAATCTAGTAAGGTACAAATAACATCCTAAATGTATTTATAGTTCTTTTACAACAATTCATTACTATAGTCACTCAAGCATATCAAGCAGAACGATGATAATGCTCCCATTCACAGAGTCTTTGAATCCATGTCACTTTCTTCACAAAGTAAGGACCTAGTTAATAGTGGATTACAATATATTCATTGAATGAATTTCGAAAATACTTCACTCTTTAGCCTTCTTTAAGCATAGGTATTATATAGTCAAAGTGTAAAAGTTGTAAATTAACTTCTTGATTTTAAGTTTACACTTAATGATACTAATTCAAAACCCTAAGCTGTAGATCATATTCTAACAATTTCCCCCCTTTTCTTAATGGTCAAGAATCTCTTTAATCGCATCTTTTCCCAGGTCCTTGATTCCCATTATACGAGTACCTAAGCAAATAATTCATTCTCAAAACCAAAGTCCCTGTCAGACTCTATCTGGGATAAATATTGTGATTCCTGCATAAGTTTTCAAGTACTTTCGATTCAGATAAATCTTCGTTTCCTATTCCTCTCAGGAAAACTCAAATAGTAAGATACTTTGCGTCATATACTCGTACTTCTACCCGTAACTACAAATATTCACCATCCACAAAGTTGAATGAACCAATAACTATGCAACTTTGATCCTACGCTAAGGGAGACACATTAGACCTCCTCTGCACATATGGAGTACATGAGAAAATATTAAATATGATACGGACATATTCCCGTACCATCCGGCATCTGAACTTTAAGTAATTTAAGTAAACGTTTACCACACCCACACTTGTGTGCCATATCGTCTTCTAATCGATTATCATGGATTCAACCCCCGATGGTATATCGTGTCCATTTACTTCTATTCAAAGGAGGACTCCTAGTAACTCAATGTGCTTGATAAATTTCCACCTGCAGTGCCAAATGCTAGGGTAAGAGCTCACAAACACCGAAACCCAGATAAAGTATCTGACAGAAATGAACTGTTAAAGATTCTCCATGCAATTAAGGCAAATCGAAGTGTGCAATCGGAAAGCAATCGCAAAAGGACCATCGGATCGGGGCCAACCAATTTCATTGGTATAAACAAATATTAAATATTTCGCCCCAAGGACCTAATGAAATGGAAAGTTTGAGAGGTTCATTTCGTTATTTCCCGAATGGAGAATAGAATTGGATGAAAGCAGGTACACACAGAAGTACCATAGAATTCGCGTACGCTTTCTCCATCTTGCAGTATGATGAGAGGACAACTTTTGGTCTAAGGGAAGGATACTCGTAAATTATGAATTATTCGCCCGCTGAGCAGGCAACTCCTATCGTTCAGGTATCCTTCTTTAATATTTAATTTGAGTTTTCCAACTCGTGCTTCGACTGCTGACTACTATGTATGTATGTTCGTAGTACTCTCGTACTCTGGAACCCTTGTATTTTGGTACTCTTGTACTCGGGCACTCTGGATGGCCACTACAATGAGTACGCAGAAAGTATGAAGTGTGCCCTTAAGAAAATGTATCATCTAGAATATGAACGAATGTGTGTGCATGCTCTACCCAAAATGGGTTTAAAGTCATTCAGAAAACTCTAGTATCTAGGTATGCCCCCATCAAATGTCCCTATTCTTCCAGCTTGAGAGGAGGGTAAATATTTTTCCCTTTATTGAATGAATGGACTATGTAAATATGGTCCTTTGGATCACAGTAGAATGATTCCATTTTATATGGAATTGAAGGAGAGTAATTTTTGGATAGAATGGATACAAGGATACGTATATTATTTACAGTCGGACAGACGAGTTACTAAAAGTGACTTAACATAATGATTTGCATAGTGCAAAAGATGATTGCATTAGTGTGAGCGAGTACGCCTTTTTCAAACTGAATTTAACGGATGCTCCCCATTTAAGTATACTGAATAAATTGCTTTGAGATCTGAGGTAAGTACACCTACAAAGGACACTAGTATTCGTAGAGATTGTAAATTATCTGGAAAAGCAGTCTCTTTTGTGAGCCAGAATTGAATGTAATTGGGTCAAATCAAGGCAGCCTATTGCTTTGATTTATTAGCTCTTTGTAGGTGATACCATATGGACACGTGACCACCATCGGATTTTTATCTTTAAAACGGCGTCGTGGTATGTTGTAGGCATTGAAGTTGAGAGTATTTTTCATTCTTTAAATAAGCTGTAAGTAAGGGGAGTTTACTGGAGACTTATCAACAACGAAATTTATCGATGCCAACCCGATCTGGAGTAATTACAACTAACTGGTCCTATAGGGTAAGAAGCTTTACTGACTGTCGAAGTTTCCATTGTAAAAGGTGAAACGATAATAAACTGGGTACGGAACCAGAAGAAGAATTAAATGTAGTTTCAACAGAAAATAATTCAACCGTAATCTCGCCTTGTAGTAAGGGTAAGCCCTACGTTCTTGAGGTGCTTTACTGAATTCTTTAATCACAAACCGAGTGCCGAACTGACCTACCCGAAACATTACTGCACTCGATTTTGATTAGTGCAAACAAGCAAAAATAAAAAGTAAAAAGAAAAACACAGCATATTCCAACCAAGCGCGCGAGTGCAAAGGAAAAATTAAAAAATTATAATTATAATAATAGTGGTGCAGTGGTGTGGTTCCGTAAATCGGGAAAAACCAAAAAAAAAAAAAAAATAAATACATATATATAAATATATATAAATCATGGTGCGGCAATTCCCGCATTACCTACCCCTGGTCAAAGTGACTGCATTTTGTTGGTGCACGGTTTCATTTTATTGTAACGACATAACACCTACAAAAATTTAATTCGGTAAACCAACGCCAGAATTTTCATTTCGCATCCTTGCTTAGCATCGTCGGTGTCTCTGTTTGTTTTAGATAATGACTAACTAATACACGTGGGCCGAAATGTAATCACTTTTCTGCGTATGTCCACGTTTGTAAATACAGGACAGCTGTTTTGGCACATAGTGAAAAATTGGTTGATCTCCGCCCCCACCACTCAGATCATTCTGATCTGAAGCTACTGTGGGTAGTGCTTTAGCTTACCAAACTCCACCACAATTTCACGTGGTTAAAATTTCATTTCCGTAAGCAAGTTACCCACCACTGACTTATTTACAGTAGCCCCAAACTGGACAGCAATTCGACCTTTAACGATTTCGTGAGCTTTCTAACTCCATTCAAAGAATTGTGTCCCTGTATTCTCATCTGAACCCCTTGTTACGGGCGATTTTAATATACACAATTCCGGGTGGCTTCAACATTCCGGGCAGGAAACATTCGAAGGATGGTGTATTGAGACTTGTGATTGTGAATGATCCCACGGGAATACCGGACATTAATAATCATACCGCCAATACCATGGACTTGTTTTTAACCTGATAAGTATTGTTCCCTCTAAGCTCGTCGGACAATTATCAGCTAATTTCTCATACGCCCTGTGTGGTGGTAGAAAAAAGATTTCTAAAAAACCCGGATAGCAACACGCGAAATCCAATTGGTGCATACTTAACACCGTCTTTAGGAAGGTTAACTGAATACGAGATATACGATTATTCTCTTTGAAATGGGACCCTATATCCCTCATTGGTTGAAAAGTATCAAACCCAAAGAAAAGACATGGTACGACTCGATATATAAAGAGGCTGTCCGGGTTAGAGAAATGTTTTTTCGGTCCTACCAACGCGACAGTGGAAAACCGAAAAAAGTTCACACGAACAGGGAATGACAGCAATGTCTTTCTTAAAGGCGTGAATTTCCAATACGACCAAAAACTGCGGCAAAAAATACTGCGAAGTCCCAAAGGCAGTAAAATATTAGAAATTCTGCTTTATCCTTCATCAAACGCTCATTTATAATGAAATTACAGCTGTCAGCTCTTT